>VZTU01005536.1:66304-78408 GCA_013400835.1 Zapornia atra | reverse complement strand
AAAATTAAAAAATAAAAATAAAGACTCTGAAAGTCTGATTTGAACTGACAAAGCCCAAGACTTTCAAGTTAAAACCAGTATTTCCTAAACACAATTATGTCTTTTACTTTACAAAACAGTTTGAGTTCAAGGTGAAACAGTAATGTTCGCTCCAAGGTTCCTTCAGATTTTTTTTTTTACTTTAAGTCAAATGTTTTGCTTCACATAAGGTTTTTTTGTGTTGAATTGTAGTACCACTGTTNTGAATTGTAGTACCACTGTTTACTCAAGTGGCAGCAGCACACTCTGTGATGAATTAATTGGACATTTATCAACAGTGAGTTGACAGGTTTAAATGTTAAACGTAAGCACTGTAAGACAAGTACAAATAGTTTCTACCTCGAGGTTACCTATTCAAATCACCAGATAGATATTTTAATTAACTTCTCCACAATAAAGAACGTTTGCTTCTGAATCATTGAAGAACATTTCCTGAGACAGGAAGATACAAAATGTCATGCAGTATATTTTCAAGTAGCATTTACTTATAAATAAAAACTGAAAATCCTTCTTCACATACAAGACAGGCAAGAAAGAGACAAACACCGTTTAGAAACATAAATCTTGAGGTCAAGATTTAAAGTCAAATCAGACGAATAACTCTCTTGAGTTCCATCAGACAGAAGCATAATGCATGGATAGAGGGGTGTTCATTATCTCATTTTATTATTAATACACTGAATTATGATCTATAATTAAGATCTACCTCAGATTCTGAGGAAATTTTGAGAAAGTCTAAATGTCAGTGTTAAGCCCAAAGAAAATGCATTTCTGAAGGAACAAAATAGTACATTTCTCTGTTCTTTACTTACAGTAATTCTTAAGGAAACAATCTGAGGAACTGAAGTGAACTGCAAACCCACAGGAGCACAATGTTAAGTGTCTTCTCATCAATGTTTTACCTTTGAAACCACTTAAAATGCTAATAAAATCTAAAAGGTTTTACTCACAGTTAAAACCAGGTTGGATAGTTTTTCCAGCTTCAAGACTGTTTATTGTTATCTGAAAGATGATGTGCAGCAGTAGGAATGATAGACTGGTGAAACACAGAGATTTTAATAACCGTCCTGTATGCCCTAAAAGACAAAATGTACATACATATAGATGTTACATTTCTAAACACTGCTTAAAGGTTTTCTGTATAAGACCGCTAAAGATATCCTGACCAAGGACATTTCTACAAGTCAGTTCCACATTACTCATGATTGCCCTTTCAGGATCAACATCATAGCAAAAACCATAGTCAATTTATACTGTAATTGTAGTACTCTTTAATCACAAATCCCAATTATTGTTATTACTGGTATTTCCTTTTACTTTTTGGATTTAAAAAAAAAGTTTCTCAAGTCTCCAGATTGCAATTTTACATCATTTACAACATCATGGTGCTTATCACCACATTGCCTGGTACAGAAACAAAATATGGATGATACTTCCAATCTTGAGAAAATAAAAACTTGTAATCTAATTATGCTTCCTGAAACAAATTACATGGGAGGGGGATAACAACACAAAATACTCCGTTTGGCTCACGACTATAGACATATATTTAAATGAATGCTTTGCTTTGTGCAGGCTGCCCTCTTTACCTTCCTTTAGAAGTTGTTGAAAAAAATTTGTTCTGTGCCAGATAAACTTGGTCATGGTTCCCCTATGATTTATTGGATACCTATAGTCAGGAACCCATAGAAAATGTTTGATGAAGACTTAGAAAGTGCCTTATAAATCCTCTAGGAAACACTCATCTTAATCAGAGGCAGCCAAACTTGCAAGTATGAATAAATTAAGTAAACCATTACTATTGCAGAAAATATGCATCTTCAAGACAAAGTTTATCGCTGATAAAAGACAACATTATATATTACACTACTACCTGACCTATCTGAAGTAAACTTTCTATTTCCAAAGTATTTTGCATTTGAGGGTCATTCTTTTATTTACAGACTAAAAACCAGCAGTGCCAGAATTCTTACCCAATGTTACAAATCAAGCCAAGGCTATGGAGGACAGAACTAGTATACCTCAGAAACATTGACTCTACATGCAGCCTGTTTCTTTTATGCTTATTCTGCATGTGTCTCTTATAAGCAAATACTAGAAAGACAACAATGGTTCATATTCTGAATCTAGCCAGTATATCATCTTTTTGCATTATATTTGTTCTAGTTCAAGCATGTTATGGATGACCAAAGGTAGCTTATAAAGCAAAGAATCACTTAAACGTGATCCAGTTATATTTAGTAAAGGTTATGGACTATGTTACTCCCTAAGACTTAAAACTATTTTTTTTTTAATAAAGAGATGAAACAATTAAAGCAAAATTTAAAATGGCAAGAGCAGGCTTAGGTATCAATTTCTGTGATCTGAAAAGGAATATACAGTCACTAGATAGGTGCTTTGTATGACCTATTCACTAGTCTTTACTGGTAAGACACAAGAATCCACAGAGAAAACAGATAAACTGGGCTGCAGAGTATTAAAAAGAAAAAACAAACCCAAACCCACAAAAACTAGATTTTAAATTCTTTGGATCAGAGGTCATTCTTCAGTCCTCTCCTACAGAAACTGGCCTGGTGTCCTGGCTTAGGACAACAGCTTCTAAGCACTATAAAGGCATAAATAAAAAAATAACTCATATTTTCAAAATCATTAGAAGAATGAATATATGAAAAGCTACATATGATTAAATTATTTGTTAAATATGATGTCATATGTAATGCAGTCTATGGACTGCTAGCTTTTACATTTTTTGGGGCAAGTTTCAGTATTTGGTGGTTTGCATTACCAGCTCCCATGCTCATGGTATTACAAGAGCTGCATGTTCAGAATTTACTAAAATATTACATATCTCAAAGCTGGAGACAAACAGTTTGACATCACAAACTCCAGGAGCTTATCAGCTGTGTTAAAATATACAGATTTTATAGGCAGAGTGGTGATTTCTGAAGTTCTCAGTCAAGAAACTCCTCCGTGCTCAGGAGTTAACAATTCAACAGATATCACAGCACTGGATTTTTCATATAGAAGTGGATTTGGAAGCTTTCTGATAGAATTGTTTCTGTCAGCCTCCAATGAAAAAGAAGGAAAAAAGCAATACAGTTAGGCAACACACATTCATTTCCTAAACAATTTCCACATAAAGAAATAAAACCACTAAAAACCTTGGGTCCATCTTTCGATATTTCAATTGCCATACCTCTCCAAAATATTTCTTAATTTTAGATTTTATTTTTTAAAGCTTGAAAACAAACACATTTGAATCACAGATTAAACAAAGCCTCTCTCTAACAAAGCCATAACTTCTGCAATTATCTTTTTTTTTTTAGAAGCTGTAGAAAATGCTGCAAATACATTTCTTGAAATGCTGCAATGCTGAAAGAAGATTTGCACAATGCTGGGGAAAATGCTGAAAGACTAATACCCATGGTAATAAGTAGTATCTCAGTGTACTGGTTAATGCAGTGGGGGAAATACACAGCAGAAAGGCAGCTAGACATGTTCAGAGCAGGTTACAGAATTCCCCAAGGGCTGCTGCTCTCTTCACAGCCATCGATGGGACAGGACCACCATCAGATCCTACTGAGCAAGAGCCCTTTGACTGCGTCACATTCAGCTGTGCCAGCAGAAACTACACAAAAGTAGCATTTGGAGAAGAGTAAGAAATACTATGCCCCTGATTTCAAAGGTTTTGGAGAGGCGTCAACAGCTTGGGAGAAATGGGAGTGCTAAAAATCAGTGAATTACTGGATACATAATTTATGCCAAGGACGAAGTGACAGATTTGGATAAGGGACGAGCTTCAATTTATAGTGGGGTTTGGATAAACCCATTTGACTGTATTTTTACTTACTTTTTTATTTCTACTGGAAACTTAGTTCTAAATTACACAAAGAAAAAGATTAACTGTATGTGTACAGAACTGAAATGGTAAGAAAAGGGGCAGCTGAAGTTAAATTCCTGAAATACAACGGAGGTATTTATGATGAGGATGAAAGATTTTTGTCATCCTTTATTTTTTTATTTATTGTCATTTAGTCTCAGTTACAATTTTTTTTGCCAAAACATACCTTGACTGTTCAGTTGCCCTAATGTGAAAGTCCTTGGGAATGTGAACTGAAGCTGACTGTCCTGGAGAAGGAAATACCTATTTTTCAGAAAGCTGCGTGGACACGCCAGAGAACATTGCCCCAACCCACACCAGAAGTAACAAGACTGATTCCTTCATTTTTGTCTTCAATTAATAGACTCAAGTACGTCCATCAAGACTAAAATAAGAAAAATCTTCTGCAAAACACCTGGGCTCGTAGCTTGAGAGCTGGGTTCTGATTTTATTCACACCAGTGTGGTGCCACCAGCTGCGGCAGACTGATGGATGGAGAGAGCACAACTGGCCTGAAAGACTAAAAGTGGGTTTCCTTACATGCAGCGTGCCATTCCTAATGGCATCCAGTGGGACCAAAACCTGGCATGTGGTTTTAGAAATGTACCTCAGTGTATCAACACCTACGCTCCAGCCCCCTTGTCCCTCCAGAAGGCTCCTGGGGAAAGGGTTTTCTTCCCTCCAATCAGGCCCTCAGGGAACTGGTCAGCATGCAAAGGTTTGATTACCCTCTTTCTCTCCAGCCCAGCTGCAACACTAAACGGGACTCAAGAGGGCCAAAAAGCTTTTCACATACAGCAGAGGAATCCATTTCTTATTTTTCAAGGTAATCCAGCCAAGAGCTGGATTAGTGATGGCATGTCCCCTCCAGCCACAGGCATGTAACCTCAGCACAACTAATGATTTGAATGTGGCCAACTAGGACTGCTGCCTCCAACAAACACATGCTCTTCTTGACTCTCTGCATCGTGATTGTATGCAAAGGTGGAGTCTGATGCTCACGTCCTTTGCAGCCTAGTAAAACTGCACATTCATGTTTAGATGGGCAGTCCCATGATCTTTTCTGCCACCTCCTTCCCTAAAACCACAAAGTATGACAGAACTCAATTTTTTTCTGTGTCTGGAACTTCATAAGAGCTTCTTCCAAAACTTTGTGCTCACTGGACATCAAATAACTGAATGGCAAATCGTCACTGAGACCTCCTTTAAAATCACACATATTAGCAAGAATCTTAGCCTATTTTGAAGAGCATATCAAATCATATTTGTACTTCCAGTTGCTTTCAAGGTACATTTTCATCCCACAGGTTTTCTTCTTTCTGATCTTTGGATGGGGCACAGCAAAAAAACAGTTGTGTTTCTAACAAAGTTTAGAATGCTGCTAACAAATTATCTACTAAGCATCTAAATGCAGAACTTGATCAGTTCAAAGGGTCAGTATACAGTTGGCATGCCATAATGATATCAGGAAAGGGAAAACAGGAGAAAAAATAATAGACTAAAAAAATTAATTCAAGACTTGTTACTATTCCAACAGGGCAATTCCTTCACCATGATCATATGTGCTGCATAGTTTCACCTAAAGAGTAGATTTAAGAGTTAATTCTAACCTCTCTTTAATCCATACATTGTAGGCCAAACTGCTGCAACACTTTCAATTCTACTTGAACAGGTTTGGGGGGGNNNGGGGGGAATTTCTTTACACAACACTCTTTATTCAGATCACAGCAGATGAAATACCAAAGCAGAAGTCATTTTTCACATAATCTTTGATAGCATACAGCGAGTGATAAATATTAATGTGCATTTATCTCCTGAACTAATGACACTTCAGTTAATAAAGATACTCTATTACAGCCATTCAGGATTTATTTTTTAATAAACCTCTTCATCACTAAGTGACAAACATAACATTAAAGAGCTCTGGGGACGAAGCTTAGTTCAGTAAACTTCAGCAGCACAGACAGGGTCAGTCCCACAGAATTTATTTTAGCTAGAAATCTTCAGATCTTAACTTGCTTTTTCATCAGGAAACCCAGCATCACCTCAGAGCCTAGCTGGAACCAGAGTGCTGAGACTTTAATCTGCTCTGTGGTTCCAAATAGGAGTCTGTCAACATCATCTGTACTGTAGATTGGAACAGCTGGAGTGAGAAGTTAAGACAACATTTAATTTAAAACATCTGTCCTTTAGAAAAATCTGGAAGTTTGGGGGATATATGATTGGCAAGAAAAAAAAAAAGTAAATCAAGGCACTGTAATTTCACAAATAAAGTCCCACCTTTGGTCAGCTCTGTTTTAAGAGGCTCAAGATACCAGAACTAACTCACTGAGATAAAAGCAAGAACAGAGTTCTGATTTGAAGCTGGTTTCTGACAAAGTTTCAGAGGTGATGAAAGACAGAGTTAGTTCCAGCAAATCATCAGAAAACTGTTATCACTGATTCCAGCATGAACATATGCCACTTTGGCCACAAGCATCAAACACAGATTCACACATTTAAACATACACACAGGTGAAAGTTTATAAGCATGAAATAAGCGCTGATATATGCACCTTCCTTTTGACAGGAAAAATCTTCCTCCCCACCCGGTATGGACAGTCAGCACCACAGAAACTTAAGTGCCCGCTCCCCTTTCCTGATTTCATCAGTACTAGAGTACAACTGTACACTGTGTACACTAACTGACACTAATAGGCACAGCAGTTCCCCTCCCAATAACCATGGAAGACAAAGAAAGGGTTTAAATACAAGTTCTAAATTCAGCTGAGATTTTCAGTGATCACTTGCAAGGCACAAAGCAATGTAGCCCTATATAAGAAAGCACTTAAACACATGCAAATCTTTGTACACATGAACTGAAGGGCTCTCCACGTTGCATAAGATGTTCATAAAAGAAGACTGACCACTTCACTGCCACAGTATTGATACTCGATGTAACCCAGCCATAAAGCACACAGTTTGCAAATCACTGGAAGCCAAACCCTTTTAGATACCCCTACACCATTCATTGTTCAAATTGGTGCTCTGCAAAGGCTAATTTTCTCTATTTCCCTTTTATAGCTGCAATGTGTACTTGTGTTTAAGTGTGAGGATAGGCATAACCTGGGCATTCTCAACTCTTCCTTGAGCACTTTTGGGAGGTGCAGCGAGACAGTGCCCTCCAGTTTCAGGTTCTGGAAAAATGATGCTAAGTGTTTGCTGTCGCCATGTATATCTATTATCAAATAATCCTTCCTAGATGTAAAGTATGCACAGTACTTCTACAAGCACAGTAATGCTATACTGAAGAGATTTGGCATCTTGAGTGCTGAAACACAATGGGACAAAGCTATGAACACAAGGGATAGAAGGCAATCATTTGGAAGGTCTATACTAGGAATAAAATTGGATAATGATGGGCCTTGCAAGCTGTATATTGTGCAATGGGAAGCCATTGATCCACCAAGTAAAGTAACTGCTTAGCAGCTCAAATTCACTAAGTCTTATATGTACTTCCTAAGCAGACTCAAAAAAAGATAATGCTTAAACATACTGAAGCTCCCAGGAATTATTTTAATGGTTAAAAAAGTGCTATCATTTCCTACCCACAATAAAAACCAAAACTCACTTCCTCCTTTCTTGAAAGAGCTACTGTCCTTCAACTGCAGAGTAAGCATAGTTATCAGTACGTCTATATTTAGCTTAATAGAAAATGCATTTATTCCCCTCCCCCCCCCCAGCACCTTCTATTTCATCATCTTCTACCCAAAGGCTTTGAGCTTACTAGAGCCTTAAACTATGGGCAGACATCACTGCGAAAATATCAAGCCTCTTGGCTCACTTGATGGATTTCCAGCAGCAAGACAAATGTAGAGAACAATTAACTAATGTGCAGCCTATTTTGTACCTGCCCAGGCCCAAGCCTTGTAATACAAATCCACAAACAACAGCTCAAGATTTCCTGCTATCACTTTTACCTCTGTTTAAGGCTATGTGCTCAAGTAGCCACAGCGAAATCCAGACCAGAGAAGTATGAGATTTCACATTCAGTTCTATCAAAATTTTCCTAATGCTTAAACAGTTTTGCCCATGCTTTCCTGAACATCCCAATTATTCCCATATGTAACCAAATGTCACAATCTACAACTGTATCCAATAGAAAAAAAATTTGAATGAATTTTAAAAGGCATGATTCCTTAATTTCAAACAAGTTTTTGTAATGTAATTTATTCCTTTGCATTTCAAATGATATTATTTCTTAGGTCATAAAATCACAAGAATTTTCACAAAATATGTAATAGCCTAAAAATGTTACATTACTTTTTACAAGAAAATAATTCAAGGCTGTGTATCTGCATGCAAAATGTAGGTTCCTTTACATTGTTTCATAATGCATTTCCTTTCATTTCTCTGTTTCTCTCTTTTTAAAATACTGCATATATCTATGAAGGGAAGCAAATCAGTTTAGAGATAGACAGTTACATTGCAAGAATGCCAACCAGACTTGGGTAAACACAGTCAAAAAAGTTATGTGTGATTAAAAAAATAAAGATTTAGAAATGAAAACATAAAAAGTACTGCACAGAATAATAAATGCCAACTTACTCTAGCTTCTTGCAGGATTTCCTGTTTTTCCTAGAAGTTTTCATGCCCAGACTACTACTAGAACTGAGCTGTATCCTCTGCATCAATAGACAATACCATCGTTCAAGCTAGTCATAATCTCTGACTTGCAAGTTTACACAGGCAGTTTACCCATTTTGTTAACAAAATATTTTGTCAGACAAGACTCAGAACTTAACCATTGATTCTTTTTTTTTTCCAGATGATACTCATAAGCTTTCAAAGCAAACAACAGCTACTTGATGTCTGCTTCTTAATTTGACAGGTGAACATACCAAACAAAATACAGGAAATAAATATCTCAGATATTAGTGCACACGAACACTGAGAAATTTTAAGCCAGAGCTGTTCTTTCATGAAAGGATCTGAGGGTTTTAATGCAGAGTTACAGTTACTTCCCTTGAGGAACCAGAGTCTCCATGTTTGCTACTAACAGATAAAATTTATTTTGAATTTAAATTAACTCAGCCATTATTATCTGCTAGAAGCAGTGCTTGCAACTTACTTTCCTCATTCCTCTGTCACGGTCATAAAGAGCAGGTAACTCGACCCAGTACCAACCTCCTTCAATAACAGTTCAAACAACTCCCACCTCACAGGAGATGACAGCAGGTCACACACTGCAGAGTTGAAACACATTCTTAAAAAATCTGTACTTCGTAGGAGGCAAATAACTTTCTCCATTGAATACCTACTCACTTATATTCACAAGCAGCAAACAAATTAGATGCAAGGCAGAGTGAGAAGGGAAGGCTAGAAGGCTATGTAAATAAGACTAATACAGCTATGGCAAACCGAACCCTACACCATGATGTTTTCACAAGGGAGTTAAGTGTCCATAAGTATGTGTACTGAACTTGCAGTGGAAGCTGTGCTGTGAATTCCTACCTTTGGCAAAACTTTTCCAAGAAGCTCTAAAGGCTTTTCCCACTCGTGGAAAGCGAGCAAGTGGCTGAGTGGTGCTTAGCTGCTGGCTGGGGATAAACCGCAACAGTAGGTTATAAATATACATGAAATCAGGACATCCAGGAACTCATCTGTGCTTGCAGAAAGACTTAATTTCTTCAGGAGAAGAAATCACAACAATTCTCAATATTGCAGAGCAGGTTTACACTTCGGAAGAGTGGAGCTCAATGAAATGCTGGGATCCTGAGCACACTCAGGATTTCTTGCTCATGTTTTCTTGCAAATGGGATGCAAAAGCCATTCATGGGAACATCCTGAAAGCCCAGTAGAAAGCAACAACTAGATCAGTATTAACAAAGTGTAATGGGGTTGATTGAGATGGAGTTAAATTCCCCAACGGCAGCCCTCACAGCACTGTGCTGTGCACTGGTAGCCAGCAAGGTGCTGGTAACACACCAAGGTTTGCCTACTGCTGAGCAGAGCTGGCACAGCACCAAGCCTGTCCCTCTCCAACATCCCCCCCTTCAGCAGCAGGCTGGGAGTGGGCAAGATCCTGTGATGGGACACAGCCAGGACAGCTGACCCAGACTGACCAAAGGGATACTACACCATATGATGTCTGTTCAGCAATAAAAGCTGAGATAAAGTAGGAGGAATAGGTGACATTTGTTATTTATGATGTTTTTCTTCCAGAACAATAGCTACACATGCTGAAACCCTGCTTCCTGGGAAGTGGCTGGACATTGCCTGCTGATGGGCAGCAAAGAATAAATCTTTCACTTTTCCTTTGCTCCTATCTGTGGCCACTTGCTTTTGCTTTATTAAACCCACTTTACCTTGACCCATAAGTTCTTTTTCTGTCTTATTTTCTCCCCTCTCTGTTCTGCTAGGCAGCAATAAGAGCGGCTCGGTGGGCAACTGGTGCCCAGCCAAGGTCAACCCATCACAGATTATTATATCAATTCCGTGTGTGCATATACAACAGTTACCTCCTCTAAATCTCTCTGTATGTAAACACATAGTTGCAATAGTGTCTATCATGTTCTGGGTAGATCAGACAAAGGAATTTTGCAGAAATAATCCATTACTTACAACTCCAAAATGTTTACTATGCAGTTTCCTTGACAAGCCTACACATCAAGACCATAAACGAGCCATCACATTTCCATATGAAGATACCTGTTATATTTTTTGAACAGTAACTGCAGAGAGAAGCACAGAGTTAGTTTTCACCCCTTTATATGTATCCTGTGCTTTGCACGGTGGCAAAAGGCAGCTAACTTTATAGTAAGTTGAGTCCATGCTAGTAAGGTGTCTTTCACACAAGTATAGAGCTGAGTCATGAATGAAGAGTAATGCCTTTCCTTTCTAGGATGGTTGCTACCACAGGCCAGGCATTTGGTGGCAGCGGTCCAAATAGTTAGAGGCTACAAGACAGAATCCACACCAAGTATAGACTCTCTGAAATCTTAAATTGCTTCTGTGAACAAAAAGAATGGTTGCTGCTATGAAGACAGATAAGAAAAGGTCAAGAGTTGCAAGTTAGTACAGAAATCCAGGAGGGATAAATTTACTGTCTATTTCTTAATTACCCCCTTAATATAAAGGTTATGAACAGAGATCCAGATTTCACAAGTCCTAGACTAGTAGGGGGGAAATTTCCTTCTGAATTTTCAGAATTATTTTTTAAGCACCTGGAGGAAGTTCAATTTCTGATTATATGAAAACGTGTGAAAAAAACCAAAAAGAGTGAGATGTCAAAAAAACCCCAAAACAACTAGTGGAACTGAGTAGTATCGGGAATCTCCATCATTCTACAATCCAGTGATAAAATATCAGAAACTGAACATAACAGAAGCTAAGAATGCCTGGATCTATACTGATACAACCCAAAAGTTCATTCTCACCACTAATCAGTAGTTGATTAGCAGGCATCTAAGGAAGCATACAAGAAGATTAGTGTCGGGGAAGACAGCAGGCCTGCTAGCAGCCTAGCTCTCTTCTCCCAAGATTTAGGCCCTGACAATATTCTTCTGTTCCCATGAGAGAGGCTTAATAATCACATTCTCAAAACACAGCGACCTTGTTGATAGGGGTACAGGCTGCCCTAAACCAAGAAGCAGTTATGGGAAGGTATTTGGGAGTAATGGAACAGGTTAAGAACCAACCATAACAAGAGGTTCAAAACAGCAGGTGTGCGGATGTTTTTAGGTATTAAAGGTAATCTAACAATATTTTGCTATAAGATAGGGTTATCAGAACTCATTATCATTACTAACCAATCAGTACGGTGTGAACAGTGTGTGTAACCAATTAGCAGTTTTTTAGCTTGCCACGTTTGCAGTAATAAAGATATAGAATCTGTGTGATTTCACCCAATAAAATGGCTTCACCTAAAATTCATATCGAATTGCCTGTTGCTCTCTGCTGGTCACCACAGATTAGCACTCCTCCAAGTCTCTAACCCTTTTCAGATTGCTTGAGCTAGATCCCATTGGTAAATTTCTCCCCCGTGACCTTTTCCTGCCTCACTCACAGGCATAAGAATTTTCAGCATACTCAATAGCCTGCAACACATTAGCTGCTCACTGCATGAACAGCATCCCTTTGCTTGTCCCCAGCTCTCCCATTATGAGAAAGAGAAGAATTGGTCACTATTCATCCTTTCCCCATC
>VZTU01005536.1:17330-65915 GCA_013400835.1 Zapornia atra | reverse complement strand
GTCCTGTCCCCACAGACCACTGAAAAGGGGCTGGCCAATTCCCCTTCCATCCCATGCTTAAGATATTTCTAAACATTAAATAGGTCCCCCCTAAGTCTTCATTTCTCCAGGCTGAACAGTCCCAGCTCACTCAGCCTGTCCTCATACGGGAGATGTTCCAGGCCCCTTAATCATCTTTGTAGCCCTTCTCTGGACTCTCTCCAGGAGGTCCCTGTCTTTTTTATACCAGGGAGCCCAGAACTGGACCCAATACTCCAGGTGGGAACTGACCAAGGCAGAGTAGAGGGGGAGGATCACCTCCTTCGACCTGCTGGACACACTCTTCCTGATGCATCCCAGGATCCCATTGGCTCTCTTCGCCACCAGTGCACACTGCTGGCTCATAGCCAACCTGTCATCAACAGCAGTACAGCATATACAGCAGTACAGCATTCTGTTTTGTTCTGTTTTATTCCTCACATTCACACTTCTTTCAACCTCTGCTGAGGCTCTAAACTGCTTCTGTGAATGTAGGTATCACAAGTCCTGGATTCCATTCCTAAGGGATGATGTCAGGTCAGTGGCCATTATTTTTTGTGTGATTTTTTTTTTTTTCTTAAACTTTACCTTGATATAAACTTGTCCACAAGTGGAGAAAAAGGAAACAAGTGCATTCACTGACTGAAGGGATGATCTTTTTTCCTCAGAGATGCAGCTGAACGTATAAAGGTTGCCAGGTGCATGCCCTTTTAGACATGTGGCATTTATTCAGAAATTCTACTGATCTCCACTCTGGGAAATACATTTCTAAATGCTCTTGTCACATCAGACACTCTCAAAGACCCTATGTTTTATCTTCTTGCTTTGGAATAAATCAGTTCTCTCAAAACAAAATTTATCTATTCTAGTGCCTGGAACCTATCACAGAGAAGATTGCCTAACACTGAATCAAGATTTCAGAGAGCAACTTATTTTATCCACACATCCAAAACTACATGAAGGAAAGTACATGCAAATACCTGAGTTCTTCTCCGCACCCCTGTAGGATTTTATGAAGGTTTTTCACAATAGTTATATTTCTCCATTAAGAATAGCCAATTACCAAGCAATCACTACAAGACATTGGCTGAATAATGCTTGTGTCCAACTAGATCTGTCTGGCATTTCTTCCTCTGGGGTAGACATAAAAGGATCAGTAGTTTCATTCTTTCACGTATGGCAAAAATTATGGGGATCCTGAAGCCAAATGTAGTAAAACTGCTTCAACACTGAAGCTGAATTTGGCATCTATGCTCTGCACACATGTAGTCCAATCCTTGTCCAAGCAGTGTTTCAGGATCCAAGAGGCCTCTGGAGTGGTGTATGAGCCATCGCTGCAGTTCAGCTGGGATTTCTCACAACATCTGCCTTTCTGGTAGAAGGATTTGGACTCATCCCCTGGACAAAAGTAGGGGCAGAAGGAGAACCTCGGACAACTTTTGCAAGAAGCTCTAGGGACTGGAATAGAGGGCTGCACTATTTACACCTCTTCTTACAGATGCGTGTTAGAAAGGGTTGCTGCTTGAGCACTTTTAAATACTTTTCCCTGTGGAAGGAAATCTAGGTGTGGAACAAACCCATATATAGAGAGAGTAACAATATGGAAATGGTAGGTAAAATGAAGGATTGGAATATATGTACTACCATGTTTCACAGGGTGTGATTTTAGCATTTTGCAAAGCAAGAGAATGCAACAGAATAGCTCTCTGCTTTCATGGCCTGGATTTTTAAATTACCAATGTTGCCTTTGCAGACAAAAAAAGTACTAACAAAGGGAATGCTGAGACACATAAAGTGCAGAGATTATAGAGGATTGGAGGGATGAAGATGTTCATGTGCCCTTTAGAACTATCAAAAGTAGTTCTTCACCATGGAGTGAGAGCTACAAGTCTCAAGCCACAGAAAGAATCAGAAAACTCTCGCTATAGTTCTGAGAGACTATGCAGAAAGAGGAGCAAAGCATACCTCTAAAGACTACTTAGGTGTTCTTAATCAGCCAGAAGGTTATATAACAGTCAAAGAGAGTTTGATGCTGTAAAATATCAGCTCAAAGCTGCCAAAGTGCCCAAGAGAGCCCCGTGATCCTGCACTTGGCACCTTTTGTTTAATGTTGAAGGGCACTAGAGGTTTCAGTCATAGTCTCCTAAAAAGTCCTTGAGAGCCTGAACATGGGTGCAGAGAATACATATTTCTCCTACAATTTTAAAAAGACAAGCAATCAAAGAATTAATTTCTATCTGTCATACCCAGAGATTCAAGTGTGGAAGACAAGAAGAAAATTGCTCTTTGACTATACGACCTCTGAACATACTCTAAGCCACTGATACCACTGAAGTAGCATAGTGCCTAATCTGCAGCTACCTTAATCTCATTATCATAATTACTGTTATGACTATGCTGGAAAAACTCAATGAAATTTGCCTAAAAGATACTAATACAAGATTTTTATGACTAGGAGAGAACATTTCTAATATGCAATTAAAACATACAACATTTTCACTTCCATACAGATTGGTCTTTACTTGTCGATAACCCCCAAAATATCATTATGAAATATGAAACTGAGTTTGCTTTTGGAATTACTGACATATTTCAATTTAGCAATAAGTGGGTATAGATGCACATGTTGAGTACATACAGGAATACGTAACACATCCTGGGGAACAAAATACATGCTAAGGAGGTAATTTTTCAGCTCACAGCACAGTCAATAACCCCAACTGTACACTGAGAGGCAACAGCATGCAAAATATATTTGCATCTCGATTCAGCCTTGAAAGAAAACACTTGTGCTTCAAGCATATGGTAGACATTGGGAAAGGAGAAGTTTTGTTTTGTACAGCATTATCTCTATACCAAACCAGAACCAAATGTAAATGTAATCTAGCTATGCTTCATGTTAATATACATAACAAAAATACTTCAAAGTTTACTGAAGTAGAACTGTGTAATTTAAAAAGAATCAATTTGGATTCCAGCATGGTGCATTACTGAGGGTATAAGCAGAGCAAAGTGTCAAAAAACCCCCCCATATTTCTGTGATTTTCCTAGGATTATTACAATTCAAATGATATTTAACTACAAAGTGTGATAATGAAGCAAAAAATGTGCACTTGATGCTATGCTCCAGCATCCTAACTAAAACACTTTAGCGTTAAAACAGAAAACAGCCATATTTCTGACAAATTTATACTCCTGGTATGACACACATCTGTATTCAGTACAGTCAGTAGCCTAAGCTGTTTTCCAGTCAGACAAATTCAGACCTTTTCTTAGTCTCCAACATACTAAAAATATTTAATGTGATGTTCACAAAGCTCACAAAAATGGAAGTCTGATTCTATTTTTGATTGCCAACATTTAATAATTCAGGCTGAAATTCAAGTTGCTAAAGTAACTTTTACTACACTTGGCAAGAGGGCTGAAATGCCACTGTTCAGCTCAAGAAATCAAAAATACAATTGTTTAGTTTGAACGTACCAAAGCTTAGGTATTTTCTTTGTATTTTTTTCTACATGGCAAAGCAAAGAAATTCCACTTTGGCAAATATCAACTTTTCCTCACCAAAAAAATAAAAGCAAGCAGCTTATTTTATTGCAGCATTTATTCCTCCTTTAAAATGACATCCAAATTAAAAACAGTTCACTAGAAAATTGTCATTGAAAGTTATGAAATCACAGGAAGAGAAAGGATGTTAGAGGAAGCACAGCAACAACACATAGCTTTAGCAAGCGTCCTCTGAAGTGTTAGTGACACTTTAAAGCAGCACTAAATTGCCTGTTTTCATATAAGCATGGGGTTGCTGTATTAGATGACAAGTGTTGCTAGAGAGCTTTCAGGGCCATTTGCTGGGGATAGCCTCTGGGGAACACTCAGGGCTTTCTGCCACATGTAAGTGAGGCAGCCATGAAAACCCATGATAATTTAACTATGTTTGTGTTTATACACCACCACGGCAACTTTTGATCTCCCCAACAGATAGCTCTCCATAATGTATGGCTGAGGACACTCATGCATTAGCATCACTTGAAGTTCACACTATCCCACACCCAAAAGCTGGGGCATTAAAACTAAATAAAACCCCATTGCAAAAATGCTGCACCAAGCACCCTGGCCGGGAAATATACAACCCCTGCCTACTGCCCGCATTGCTCTGCACTGGGGGAGCTGGACCAGACTAACCTGCACTGCCTCAGTATCCCAGAAGGAGCATGTACATCCTCCCCTGACAGCTGGGCTCTGCTCCGTTGACGCCCAACACAAATTTTGGGGGTGTGACAGCCTGCCATGACAGTAGTTGAACAGCTCTCCGGGTTTCTCTTCTCCTTGGATGCAGGGAGAAGCAGTATTCTCCTTTATTATTATACCACGTTTCCTTGTGTATGTCAACTGTTCCTTAGTTACAGAGAACTGTACTCTTTCCAGACAAGTGTAATGAATCTTCAGAAAAGGAGTAAATTTTATTTATTTTTTTTAAAGCATTTTAAAGCAACTCCCAGAAGGAATTAACATTTTTATTTACAGCCTTGTCTGCTCAGATGTGAACGCATTTCTATGTAGCCACCTCATGGTAGCATATCCTAGCCATCTTGCAATGAAATTATTGCTAACGTATCAGCAAGACATCATCCCACATATTTAAGTCATTATGTCCAACTTTGGCATGGATTAAAGTACATTAGTTACTTTAATTACAGCTGAGTCAATCTCCATTAGGTATGATTAATATTTGGCCTAACTTTTCTGTCTTGAAGCAAAAGGAGCCTCCTTTAAAGTTCAAGATGAGACTCACATTTTTGAGGTTTATGTAATTATTATAACTTTGGCTCAACCTTCACACTACTGTTACCTTTTGCTAAGGTAAAGTAAAAACATTTAAAACAAGACAAATCAAGATACTATCTAGTTGCCAACGCAGGAAGGATAACAGAAGGATAATAGAATAAGTAACATGCTAAAAAATTCCCATTTCCAGTATTCTGAAGATGACATCTTTAGACACGCAGAAGTGGCTACAGAGACTTTTCCAGAGAACACTGACAAGATACTCTTCTAGACAATACTGAGTTTTTGGAAGATGTCACAGCCATGACATATCTTGACCAGGAATCCTCTAACAACACACTGCACACTCTATGGGACCTTTGAGAAAGCACAGGTGGAGACCAGAAAAATGAACTGGGATAACTGGACTGACAATACCAATCTCATTTAGTTCAATCCTCCAAAATATTTTAATGAGTGTTTCAATGAGTACATTTACTTGCCAAGATGCTATCAAACAATTTTAAGACTTCTTCCACTGTTGCTGAGAGTAAGGCAGCATTGTCAAACCAAATCACATGCAAAAAGAGGGCACAGTACTTTGGGGACAAACAGGCTCACAGGGTGCCTGACATCCCACCCACTGCCAGTGCTCAGGAACATCCTCTGGGACAACAGAGCATCCATCGCTCTGGTGGCAACGTATGCGTGTTGAATGGCAACTCAGCCTCCCCCTGCTTAAGGGGATTTGGACCCCAGTACCCAGCATGCCACCACCAGAGGCTGCTGGCTAAGCCTGCCCAGACCTCGGGACCGGCTCAGCTTCCACAGGCGTTACACAGTGGACAGGTGATCTGCACAGCCCTTGATCCCAGATCTCCTCACTTTCTCATTCCAGAAATGCTAACCCAAGTACCACATCCAGAGATTACCTTGGAACCTACCAGCTTTTGTCCTTGGGCTGCACAGGCTAGGGGACTAAGAGACATCAATCTGTGCCTTTCAATGGCTACGACACTGATACGCGACAACTCTTGGCCTTGTCAAGCCAAATTAGGGAATGTCTCTGGAGATAGCTGACATATAAATTTGAGATACTTGAGGTTAGCTGGCAGCTTGTCAGAGATTTTGAGGAGCCAGTGGTTTTATTTGGACATGTAAAACAGATCTTAGGCAGCACTGCAATGCTACCTTCTCATCCAGAACTCCTTCAGAAATGCCTTGACCCAAGAGTGAAATTCGACACAGCTCCTTTCACAGCTACACTTATCTACAGGTATAGCTTTAGTGCACAAACTCCCCTGTGAATCAATGAGTCTTGTGGTAGCTTAGAAGTTTCTAGAGCTGATATCTGGACAAAGGGGGTAGTGGGGGCAAGGAGTAAGTTATTCCATATTTTGAAAAATATTCAGTAGTATTACCTACCACCTGTCTCTCAATCACTCCCAGTCCCCTGACGACCAGTCAGGGAACATAGGCAGCCCTATGTGTTTAGCATAATCACTCAAAACAGCCTAACAAGTGACAAGCCAAATTCTGAATTCTGAAAATGATCAGCAGCTTTCAGGTACATTTACTGACGCTATCATTGCTCCTCTTCCAAATAAAAACATGTTTAAGAAGACACACGTCTAGGTCTTCACAAGCATCTAGAATAAATATGCACAAGACTCCAGTAATCAGGAAAGGTCCCAGGTGATTACTCTCTGCAGCATTTAGATTCTGCATTACTGAAAGCTTAGAAAAACATTCTTCCTTTAACAACCTCTGTACCTTGTGAATGAACATTCCTACTGTGTCATAGTCAGTATAGCAACTGTTGCGCTACCCTAACTGTAGAATTTCATGAATTCAGAAGGGATCTAAAGCCTGACAGCCTACAGAAGAGACTTAGCAAAGACTCTGGTTGGTGCAAATATATCACCAGAAATGTAAGAGGGTATATAAGTACCCTGACATAATACTGTTAAAAGTTACCAATGTTAACAGTTTAAAGAGTGTCAGTAGAGAAGCAGGATGTGAAAAGATTCAAGGAATGCAGCAGTTCATTGTAGGCGTGTATTTGCAAAGAGGAGTGTGCTTACTTCCTCCACCCCCCAAAGGCCAGCAGAATTATTACAGAAGGAACAGCCAAACAGCAACAGCAGGTAAGGACTCTAAATCTTTTCATAATAGGTGAATAAAGTACAAGAAACAAGTTCTGAATAAAAACACAGTATTTAAAGAAAAAAATAAAGAAGGTAAAAAAAGATCTGTGCCATGCAGAAGAAATGGCACGGTAAGTTAAAAAGACCCTTTTTTACACCTGGAAATTACAGGCTACTGAATGTAGGAGAAAGGAAACACTCAGGAATTTGAAATATGCTTAAAAGGCCTAAAAACCAGAACAGGTGCTGTCTGCCATCCAAAATTACTTTGAAGGGATGACAATTAAGGGAAACTCTGAGTCATCATCCAGCGTTGCTTGCTTTACCACACAAAAAGACCAAGACATAAAACTATTTTCTACAGCTCACGTGCCTTTTCTGTTACGGCAATCTATGATTTGCTGAAAGAGAAAGCCTCCACGCTCTGTAAAAACTGAATAGTGTCAATGAAACATAAGGCACTGGCTGGGTTAGGACACCAGCCAGTCAGTCCATGCTGAAGCACCTGAATATATTAATCTCAATTTTAACAGACACGGCTCTTCCAAAAAAGAATTGCTAGCTAAATGTGAGGGGTGAACGCTTGAGCTGGTGTGAATCAACATTCCTGCACTGAAGTCAACTGAGCTGCGCTGTTCAAAGAGGCTGAGGATCAGTGATCTGTTTAACATAAACAAGTATTCGGCAAACATTCCCCATTTTCTGCTGAAGTTTTACATGCAGTCAGATTGCATTTCTTACCTGCAATTCAACAGTGTAAATGAAATGGCTTTGTGTAACTTTCTGTTGGTAACGTTTGGCAGAAGGAAGCCTTCTGCAAACATCCAGCGTGGACTTAGAAATACTGTTGCTTTTCTACAGACAAAATTGATTTATCTTTAGCTACCAGATGGACTCAGGAAAGATGGATGAATTCTGTAATGGAGATGGAATGCCCTATTTTATGTCTGTCTACCACAACTCTGTATGCTCCTCTGCTCTGAATTCAATTGGGTTAAAAAAAAACCAAGGGAAACATTTCGCTAAAAAATTGGTTTTAAGAGTTTGTTTGGTTTTGTTTGCAGAGAATTGCTTCAGTCAGCCTGTTTTCAAACTCCAGGGCATTCAGATAAGCAAGAAGCTAACTAGGAAAACAGTTTTAAGAGCAAATACCAGATTTTTAATTTCAAAAACCTCATTCCTTTCAGAGTCTGAACAGCCTTACATTGAGCCTAAAGGAGGTTCATGTTCCCACCGGTTAGAAGAACAGCAAAGCACCTGCTCCCACCATGAGCAGCTTGGGAACCAGGAACAGTCCCCATTGTCTGTGACCAAAATGTCACCTGAAGGTCATGTTTTGAACTGCACGGGTCCACTCTTGGCAAAATAACTAACTTTTGCAGAAGCACAAATGATCTAGCTTGTATCAGCAAACATACCAATGTAAAAAAAATCTAAAATCTATAATTATTTTACTTTCGTGCAGCAACTAACTTGTGCCATTAAACAAAATACACAAAGTCCTGCAAAGCAGCAGGAGAGCAGCGCAGGAAGCTAGGCTCCATCATGATGGCAGCACCCTGGAACAACATAATCCCAGGACAGGGCAGGAAGAGAGGAGAAAGCATAACGCAAGTGTGTGCTGCTGGTAACAGCTGGCAGTTGATCTCAACTAACCTCTTCTTTCCAAGGGCTCAGTCATGGCACCTCTGAAGATCTGCCCTTTGTGACTAGCTGAAAGTGAGGACAAAACAAATGTGAGGATGACCACAGCGGGTACACAATTTTCAAGTAGCATTGTTCTCAGATATTTAGTAACCCTCTTTTTTCATTAGATGTGTCTTTATCCTTGGCTGCCTGTGTGTGTTTACAAGTTCCCTTTCACATTCCCATAATGTTCATCACAGCAAAATTACTACCAGGTTCTTTCTTATTCATTGCCTCCTTTGTAAGCCAAAACAGATTTAACCATTTCCCTAGCTGGAGACAGACTTAGACTTGACATTGCCCAGAGTCACCTAGGTACAGCACACATGTCTGAGCAGGTCACTGATTTCAGATAGGGTATTTGTCCTTCTGCTTCCTTTCCCACTCTCTATCCCTCCTATTTGAAAAGAAGCAGGTCAGAACTTTGAATACACCTTTGTGTGTGTATGCTCCCCGCCTTGGGAAGCAGCATCAGTTTCAGCTGAGGTTTCAAGGCACTTTAATGCAAATAGCAGTATGGTGAAAAAGCACTGTGCTGCTCTACCATTAGAAGCGCTTTTATCCTCAGGCACAAAAAAAATATATCCCTCCAAACCGGGTGGCAGAATATAACACTGTGAAACCAAGGCAGGCTCTGGCCTTAAGTTAACCATCCTAGGATGAGTGTTGCTGCACAGTCAGCATTCAAACCTAGGAGGTCTTGGTGTCACAACAGATACAGAAACGCGGTACTGAATTGTCTTCAGAAAGGGCAGTCATCCTGAACACTTATAGTGCTGTTTTGATTTTGCTCTACTTTTCCTTAAAGAGGAAAATAAAAAGGGCTGGGGAGAGACGAAGGGTGAGATGGACTAAATTTCTGCACATGTTTCAAGGAAAACTGATGGAATTAGTTGAGGTTTTGTTTGCGAAAGGGCTGAGCTAACTGCCCAGGTTATAGGAAGATGCATGGCCTGTCCGTCAAGTTTGCACTAGAACTGACTTCAGTTGGTTTGGTGTCTACCCCCCAAAACCGCATTTAAAGCGCCGTCCCATAGGATTTACTGTGAGGATTTTCCTCAGTTTAAAATCCATTAAATACTTTTTCAGACACTACTGTTATTTCCCGTACTACTAAAACACACCAGTATCTTAAAGCACTTAAAAGTAGATTAATTTCTCAGGTCTGTTTAATTTATGAATAATAATAATGGGTTTGGTCTCTGGACAAGAGACTCATTTTCATTTTTGTCATCTGTTGGACATCATTTGTTTGAGTTGGCTATAGTGTGGTAGAAGTGTGACTCATACCCCGAGAGCCAGAGTCTCCATAGAGTTAAGTATCCTCATTCTCTCTCTGTTTCTGAAAAAGAATTATTGCATTGTGACAGTGTTTCTCACTGCCTTGTTCAGTTTGGTTTTTTAGGGGTTTGGGGGTTTTATTTTATTGTTAGCAGTATCTTGGTAAGGATTATAGATTGTAAGGGAAGATACAGACCTCAGTAGCAAAGTCCCTGTTCACATTAATACAGGCACAACCTAGAAGAGTTTTTAATCTAAACAGGCAAAAGAAGGACACACAAAAAGGTTGCTGGCAACATGGTTCTAAACTATTAAAGCCATTGTTAAAGGAATGATGGATTCATCTTCATCTGCGTGCATCTGCTCTTGATGGAGTTTCCCCTTCACACACACACACAAAATTCCTTTATCCGGTATTGCTATCACATATTGCCACGTTGCCATCACATTATTAGGTGCTTCTTGAACAACAGTTCAACACCAGGTGATCACCACAAAGAGAAATTCACTTGCTACGGTCATACAGGCAATGAAAGGGGAGATGGCTTACTAAGGTAAAAACGTGTGTCATCACAAAACTTCTTGAGGAGTGGGGATTTAGTACTTCTTTGTACAGCTTGGTTTTGATCTTCAGTACCTAACAAGGTCCACGCTGGCTCCAGTTCTCCCAGCAGTTTGGCATTCATAATGCTGAGCACCATTCAAGGAATGGATTGGCACAGTTCTGCTGTAGACAATGAACAATTGATTTCAAACCTTGCATGGCTTGAACTTAAGACATCAGGAGCATAGTTAGACCTATGAAGTCTACCTGTACTTTCTCCAACATGGAATAACAGACAGTATTATCTTTAAGGTAAATTTTTTACTGGAAGAATATTAAAATTATTTAAATACTTATTTTGGGGAACAGGTTGTGGTTGGGTTGGGGATTTTTATATTTGCTTGGGTTTTCTAAGTGTATTCACTTGGAGAAGATAGGTAACATCCAAAAAACATTCCTGGTTCACACACTTCCTGTAAACTTGAGCAAACACGGCAATTTTCAGGCCAGGCCAATTTTTTTAGTCAATTATATTTGGCTTAAAGTAGAATTTATAATGAAACCTGGCAATCTGTTAACTAAAGAGAGACTATCTCTCATGTGTAAGACAGACTGTTTTAAATGTGAGTCATCTGAAAATCACCATATCCTTGAAATGGGCTAACGTTTCAAAATGAACTTAATGACATTTTAAGGAACCCAATCTGTGGTTTAAAGCAAGTCCAAGATATTTTAAAAATTCAACTGTTACTGAAGTCTCAGATAAAATGTAATTTTATTGTATAGCACTATCAAAAAATTGTGGTTGCTTTTAAATGATACTGCATTTAATTCTTTCCTAAACACTTTTTTTTTGCATATGTACTCCATTAGTATGTGCAGTATGTAACAGTTTTATTATGCTTCCAGACAAGAGTGTGACAGAAAGCAATTGTGCTATTATTTTAGAATTTCTCAGTAGATTTTGCCTCCTTTTTATTTTCAGTTCTGTTTTAAATTTTGCAGCTTAAAGTCAAAGACAAGCCTACAATGAAGAGCAGCCTATAGCTGTACTCAGATGAAGTTTTACCACTTCATTTTCCAGATCTGACAAGTCCTAACTGTAAGTTTTACCTGAGCTTACTAAGGACCAGATTCTTAATTTTCTCCTTGGGTAGATCTGCCATTTAACTGGCACTGAGAGGAGCTGAAAATGTTTTCCATGAACTTTCCAGCTTCTGGTCTCCTCATTCCCTCTGTAAGCTCAAAAAATGGAGTGAAATAAGGGGACATACCAAAAGAACAGCATTATTTCATCAGTATTTCATTGAATCATAGAATGTGTCAGGTTGGAAGGGACTTTTAAAGGTCATCTAGCCCAATCCATCTGCAGGAAGCTGGGAGACCTTCACTAGGTCAGGTTGATCAGAGCCCCATCAAGCCTGACCTTGAATGCCTCTGCGGATATTTATCTTGAAACAGTCTATCTAAACTAAGTTAATTTAGAATACTGATAACTCCTAGCAGCATAGGAGAGATGATACAAGATAATTCCAGGAGAACTGGAAGAACAAGAGGAATTAGCAATACACAGATTCCCCCTCTTTAAATACGGGGGTAAACATGAAATCTGCCTCTTTCACAAGTACCAAGGTCTCAGGATGAGACTAAGCCAGCATGGTTTGATGCAAGAGAGATGAAGCATTCAAAAAGTGATTATATGAGAGAGAACCTCAAAATATGCTTTGGCACCAACTTGCATCTAATGCAAAAACCAGAGCACCTCGTGATATTCAGTGCCCTGCTAATACCAGTCTCCCAGGCTACAGTTTCCCAAATGTCACTTTGCCACAGGTTTGGAAGGCCTAGAGATCCACTGCAAGCACGCGGTCAGGATACATCTCCCACAGCAGCAAAGGGAAATTTCAGGAAAGATTTTTAGCATTATGAAACAAGTGACTGCACCCCATTCTGCCGCATGCTAATTGACAGACACATCTTCATATTCAACAAATACAGTCAGTGAATATCTATAGTGGTGATAGCATTACTTAGGAATAAAATGTTCCCTGAGCACATGCAAAACATGTACCATTATGTGCATTTTCCAAAAGTCCCAGTGCTGTTAATATCCAATTTGGTTTCTTTGAGCAGGCTCTTATTGATCTTCTGGATAAATAAAGTATCAACTCACAGCACTTAATGGATAGGACGTGTATGCATGGGGAAAAATATTTTCAAAACTACCATCTATTTCAGAAAGCAAAAGGTGGTTGTAAAAATTCCAAATCATCATAAGAGTAAAGTATTTTAATACCACCACATTTTAGGGGAAAAAAAGCCACGTAAATACATCCATCCTAAATAAACAAGTAACATACATTTTCCTAATCCTCACACAGTATTACTTCCATCAGAGCATCCACAAAAGATTTTATCTAGCATCATAATGACTTTTATTGTTGAAACTCAATTATCATTATCCCTCAAACATCAAGTTATTTAAGTGAGAGCCAAGTACCTAGCAGCAACTAGACAAAGACACAGCCTAAATCCATTTTGCAGCTTCCAAATATAATACCCCCCTGAAGATATGTCATAATGAAAAGCAATTTGTTTTGCTGTGTAGATGAGGAAGTTGGGAAAATTTTAAACACCATTACTTTATAAGGCTGTGAGGGACATCATTTTAGTAATATAATGTGGCCTAATGTTTTCAGCTATACAAATAAGTGCTGAAGTGCTTTTCAAGCAGTCTGACATGTACAGGAGTGTTTTAGTGGAAATCTGAATTGTGGGAATCGAACGACAAATGAGAATTTGCCTGTAGTAAGTTCTGAACCTGGCCCATCTCTGGTTTTTCCTGATTTCTATCATAATGGCATCTAGTTTCCAGAATTATCTTATGATATTAATTTCTTTCTCTAGATATACAACAGCATGAGCAAGTACTCAGCTCACCATCTGAATATTTTCTCATGAGTAACATTAAGGCAAGTTTGTATGCAACCTTACGTAAAAAAAAAAAAAAATCAATACTGTATTAAAATGCCTTTCTGATTTACACTACATTCCAGTACCTGACTCCTTCCCACATGCCCATGAAAAATCTCCAAAGGTCACTAAAGAGTGCAAATCCTGGAATTGACTGCCAAACCTCGCCCAAGTCTTTCTTTCATAATCAGGACATTGTCTCCAGCCGTATATCGGTCATTTCTGGTTTGCAGATTTGGAAGAGGTTAAATAAAGAAGCTGAGGTTAAAAGTGGATTTCTCTAAACAGTCATATTTTTGTGCTAAAATGAAACTAAAGGCTTACAGAAGAAAACTTTAAGTTTAGGACACAATAGATCACATTAATAGCACATAAAGCATATTTGTACTGCCTACATGGTATTTCCCCTGTATATAAACTCTTAGTGTTTCTGGGGAAGCAAAGAAAGTAGCAAAAGCTCAAACCAGCTTTTGTGCATAACAAACGTCCATATCTCTTGTTGATTTAAGCACACAGTACCATAAATTACCCCACACGGCCTGCAACGTGCTTATGATGCTGATGAGTACCAGCAGTAGTAGTAAAAAATGAAGACTACTCTTTCCAGCCATTATGTTCCTGTAAGAGGTAAGCATGTGGCTGTATGGAGTAAGTAGTGGCTTAGGGTTACGAAGATGATTAAAGGACTGGAGCACCTCCCCTGTGGGGACAGGCTGAAAGAACTGGGGCTCTTCAGCCTTGAGAAAAGAAGACTAAGAGGGGATCTTATTAATGTTGATAAATATCTTAAGCATGGGACACAGGGGGAAATGGCCAGCCTTTTTTCAACGGTCTACGGAGCCAGGACTAGGGGCAATGGCTGCAAGTTGGAGCACAGGAGGTTCCGCACCAACATGCGGAAGAACTTTTTCCCAGTGAGGGTGACAGAGCCCTGGCACAGGCTGCCCAGGGGGGTGGTGGAGTCTCCTTCTCTGGAGATATTCAAGAACTGTCTGGACGTCTCCCTGTGCAATATGAGCTGGGGAGCTGCTTTGGCAGGGTGGTTGGACCCAATGATCTCTCGAGGTCCCTTCCAACCCCTACAATCCTGTGATTCCCTGGTGTCCACTGATGCTTATGTATTTGGCTCAAGGTTTAGACTAATCATTAGTCCTTCAATTGTAAAAGAAAGGTTGCACATTTGCTAATGTTAACAACTGTCTTCGGAGCTCCCAAAGAAAGCAAGCAATTTCAAACATGTTGCACACCACTTGGTTTTAGGTCCAGACCGTTGCTGTTTCTGAGTATCAGTGGAGGCCAATTACAGTTTGGCTGACCTACTACAGGAAAACATCTAGCCAAAACTGATCCCATGCTTGCAAAACGGAGATGTTGCTTTTAGGAATATATCATACTCTAAATTCTCTTGGTTATGTATCTGAATGCAGAGATAGCTTTCTTATGAACAGTCAAGTATTTTGCAGGCAGTACAATAAAAGATCTTATTGCATAAGACCTTCTAATGCTCTCAATAAAAGGAAATGGAACAACCTTGACCTCTGGCTTCTATGTGAATGTGTAAGGAGAGATTACTGTCAACCTCCTATCCATGAACTACCCAAACTGCTTAACTGCTGCCCAGATCAGATGTCATATAACCGCAGAGATGTTTAGGAAACAGAGGAGTGAAGAAATTAATGAAAACACTCACCAAATTAGTAATGATAGCAAGATATTTCTGAAAAAAAAAGCAAGTATTTTAGATAGTTGTGAGAGACCATGGTTTATGCCACTGCCACGTAAGAATGAGAATTACCTGTCCACTACTCAGTATCAGTAATTTTAAATTGCCTAATTAAACTTTATTTCAGTAGCCAAGAAAAACTAAATATCATCAACCTCCACCCCTCAAAAAAAAAAAAACCAGAAAAGGAAAAGGGATACAGTTTTAGGAATGATAAAACAGCATTTTAAAGTCTCACTGATGCTTTCAGCTATTTACTGTCTGGCTCGTTTTATTAATGTAAGGTTTCCACCAGGAATTACTCGTTTTCAGAAGATTATTATTGCATTAATGTTGGGATCTGGCAAATGAAAAAAAAACACAAACGCCAAAGACAGTAATAAATCAGTCAGTCTTTGGCTTGCCCTATATCCCAATCAGTCTTTTATGATATTAGATATATTTTAAATGTGGATTTCAATACTTTGCCTTGACCCTGTAACTGCTCTACAGTTAATGGTTTAAAACATAGACTGCCATTATCAGGTTACAGTTCCTTTGCTGATGCAACAGTCTTCCCAAAACTACTTCCAGTAATAACATTTCTATTTGGCTTACCCTGATCTAGCCCTTTAGCATAATTACTTCTTATCACCAAGTCAATCTAACACTCAAAATTAGCAGCTGATTTGCACATTTTAAAGACAAATCAGACAAATGGAAGTCCTGATTTTGGAAGAGTATATTCTTCCTGCTGCAGAGGTGGAGGCAGAGGGTGGCCAGGGGACAGCACAAAGGAATGCAAAGTTGTCCATATTGGCCAATAATTTGAAAGAAAACTCTTGAAACTGCCAGAACTACAAGCTTTCACTGCTTTCACCCGCCTTTAAACATTGGTTAGAATAAAGACTATGCAAAAATCACACGTTTTTACATTTTAAGCAGTTTCTTCTGACCTCTTAATAGATTCCTAGGTGTATTTTCAATGCCTGCCAATTTAAATAGAAAATGAATATTTTGCCACTGAATATTTTACTTGCTCCACAAA
This sequence comes from Zapornia atra, assembly GCA_013400835.1. Classification (NCBI taxonomy): domain Eukaryota; kingdom Metazoa; phylum Chordata; class Aves; order Gruiformes; family Rallidae; genus Zapornia; species Zapornia atra. The sequence continues at coordinate 49,752 of VZTU01005536.1, read as the reverse complement.
GCGTTCACTGCCTTCCTCTCTTCCTCAATGATGAGCAGATACTCCTCAGAACTCTGCCTACTGAGAGAAGCTGGGGGGTTGGGGGTGGAGGGGTGCAGGGGGTGCGGGGGAACCCAAAGACTAAAATTGAAAGACCTGTAACTTCTGTATGGGCATGGGGGCATGGTTAACTAATTTGAAAATGTCTTGTTGCAGTTTAGCAGAAAAGAGTTCCCAATCTGTTCAGAGCAATCCAAAATAAACCTCTCAGATATGAAATCAGAGTGTTCACATGGGGATTTAAAGATTTAAATCACAAAACAAGATCTCTGTTTTGGAGTTGCTTTGGAGTCAAATTATAGTTTGGGGGTTGAAGTAGGGATTCAAGTCAGTGACTTCATAGTTGAAAGCCTAAGGGGTGCACTCTCGTGAGTTTTTTGTAGAACTAAGTATCATAAACTAAACTAATGCATTATTAAAGGCAATCAGGAGAAAGGTCTTCTTAATGCAAGTGAAGCCATCTTATTAATACAAATCCCAGTGCTGTGCATGCTAGCTTGCTCAGTATCTCAAACTTTTATGAAGATCTTACAAAGCCTCCTGATGCCAAGCTAAGTTTCCCCCAGATGAGATTCAATTGCCTCCAGGCCAGAATATAACCATTATCTTGCAAACCAAAGCAACACTGTATTTGTGTCAGAGTTAGAGAATGCCAGATCAACCGAACCTCACTGAGGAAAGTCTACAGCCAATAAAGCAAATATAAACATATCTAGAGTGCTCTGAAATATTAAGAACAGGTAAACCTTCCATTAACTGATAAGTTGCCAGTAGGTAACATTCAAAACCAAGTGCTATGCATCAACAGATTGCTGAGATCTTTTGGTTTTGAGTCTTGACGGTTTCTTTTTTGTAGTTCTTTGCAAGATCTTGGTTGTAATTATCAGACTTGAAATCTGACCAACAAATTTAATTAGAGAAAAAGGCTAATGGCCATACTTACAAAAAAATTGCCAACAGACATTTAACAATATTCAGGAACCTGGGGTAACATTGTTCTTCTAAACTCACTTCCTTACTAAGGTGGTATTTGAGTACAATGGAAGACAGCTGATAGACACGAATTTTGCCTTTAAAACTAACTGGCCTCTAATTTTCTCTCCACTCTTCTTTTCTCAGTCCCACCACCCCTGCCAAAAAAAAAACCAAACCAAAAGCCTTTAGATAACACCAAAAGATGTGCAGTAGCTGAAGCACAGTATCTCTGACCTATCCACCCCTCAGCTTTTCCACCCCTTTGATCTCCAGGTCCAGACCACTGCTTCCAAGCAAAGTCTGCTGTGAAAACAACTGCACTCCTTCAGTAAGGAACTGACATGTAAGATTCGTATCTCTTCTACATGGCAATTAAGTTTTCTTTTTAAAATTAATTTAAACATTTATTGGTCTAAGCTGCCAGTTTAATTCAACATTTTTTGTTACAACTCCAAGAGCCGAAATTCTGGGGCTTGAGAATACCTATGCCAAAATCCATTCAGCCAAAGCACATTTTTTTGTTCATTGCCAGCTGAGTATATAGAAATTGGCTCTGAAAAATAGGCCAGGACCTGTAACACTGCACCACATGCATACAAAATCCCTGAAGGTGCCAGCAATATGTACTGCACACAGCTTGACTTTACAAAATGCGTTATGTTCAAATCACCAGGTCAAGACTTTGGAGTAAACTCCCCAAAATCAAGGCAGAAAGCCATTCCTTTCTGTTGTGGTTACTGTATCTGTTTCTGCCCTAGCAACATTAGGGTGCATTGAGCGTTCCCACAACTGCAGTCATGGCTGATGCCTGTTTCTACGTATGTAAATAAGTGCTCATTCTTACCAGCCCACCCCACGCACGGTTAAATCAGACACATTTCATCCGTCTGCTTTTCATACTAGATTGCAATATGCACCTCAGCCTTCAAACTGGCTGTCACAGATAAATGGGAAGGAATCATGGACATGGTAACCCCTTTGCTAAAGAAGGTGAATATCACTAAAAAAATATAGTTTTATCTATTCATTAGGATCTGTCTCCATGCCAATGCTCGCAGGCGATAAATGCAGATACACACGTGCAACGCAGTCTATTAAAACACCTGATAAATGCCAAAACAACAGTGAGGTTAACTGCATTTTCTACCAAGAATCATAGAATGGTTTAGGTCAGAAGGAACCTTAAAAATCATTTAGTTCATCTAGTTCCAACCCCACTGCCATGGGTAAGGAAGCTCTCCACTAGCCAGTATTCAAATTCCTAAAAAAGGAGGGTGAGACAAACAGGACCCTGTTATGTATTTCTGAAATTTCATCAGCCCACAGCATCAGGTGAAAAAAGGAAGAGATATATATAAAATAATATGAAAAGAAGTTATAATATTGGAAAGAGGTTTTATAAAAAGCATCACTCCCCAGACTCCTCAATGACTACCCATGTAGATTTAGACGTGGTCCAAATACAAGGGTGGAGAGCTGCCCACCGTGAGCACCGGGCGCCATAGTCTCAGTTAAAGTCATTTAAGTCATTTTAAGTAACATCTCTTTTCTTCAAACAAGACCCATGGGATTAATTGCACAGAATAATAATAAAGACAACTCAAGTTAAGGTTTACAAATTTCACTTTCCAGTGCTAACATACACGTGCTTAACAACGGAAGGTAAATTAACCTGAATTATTGGATTATGGTGATTTCACTCACCAGACTAAGCATTCCCCAGAGGTGTATTTATGCTGTACACACTGTCTGTCCTTAACCTACCACTCAGCAGCTGGCCCAAGGGGTCAGACTCCAGCCAACTAGCTACATCTATGCAAGGGTCACATTTGCAACTCCATTCCCGCATTAGACACTTCATGCCCTATCCCTTTGGTATCCTGCTGAGAGGACACAGTGGATTTCCTTCTACCTTTTCTCCATTTAAGCAATTCTGTCCACAATAAGCTGCTCTGTTGAGACAGACTGAGCCTCCTAACAGCCCTTTTCCCCTCTTATACTTCCACTTCTACATCTACAGTGCAAGGCAGGTGGCATCCTTGTCACGCTCCATGGATTTCCTTTGGAGAAAAACCCACAGCATGTGAGAACAAGAGAGAAGGAACAAGCTGCGATGGGCTCTAAAAGATTTCCAGGATAGATGGCTGGGGGTGAGGCTGGAGGGATATATCATTGAGCCAATCTCTTCTCAGTGATGGCCAGCAATAGGATAAGGGGCAACAGGTGCAAGCTGGAGCATAGGAAGCTCCATGTGAATATAAGGAGGAACTTTTTCACTGTGAGGTTGATGGAACACTGGAACAGACTGCCCAGAGAGGTTGTGGGGTTTCCTTCCCTGGAGACATTCAAAACCCTCCTGGATGCATTCCTATGCAATTTAGTCTAGGTGATCCTGCTCTGGCCAGGGGGTTGGACTAGATGATCTTTTGAGGCCTCTTCCAACTCCTAATGTTCTGTGATTCTGTGATCATGAAATCCATTTGCCACACAGTGCAAATGCGATCAGTGGCCAGCTTGATGGAGGACAGACTTCAGCTCTTCTAGATATTGATCCTCATCAAGCACATATGCTTACACTGCTTTTCTCATAAATTACATCATCTTTTGTTTCACCTGTGAGACAAAGTAAGCTTTCTTCTGGCAAACACGTGGACAGGAACTAAAAATATATATAAAAAAAATATATTATGTATAGACTGTGGAGTACAATGCCAACATTGATCCATTTATGCAGAGCTCTGCTAGATTAGTAGTGCGGCCTAAAATATTTCTGCCTGTGCCTGTTCTCCAATAAAACTTTCATATGGAGATAAAAACTTTCATGGAAGGTGTCTGCTTTCTTCAAGACATTTTTCACCGGAAAGACAAAATCCCACTGTTTTCACCCTGAGTGTCAAATCCTTAGTTTTTGGCCAAAAACGTTAAAGCCTTACTAAAGATTTTGGTAACAGAAACCTGACAAGTTTTCAACATATTACTTTTTATCACAAAAAGACAAGTTTTCTACAACAACTACTCTGATCAGGGTAATGTTAGGAACACTCCATAAAAGATGTCTGCATGCCTGTAAATAATTATTTAGCAGATGTTGAAGCATTAGATTTGTTCACCAGTTTTGTCAGTTCACTAAGATTTGTTGTGCCCTATAAGCAGTACTTTATATGCCACATTCAACTGATCCAGAAGCATTTGATAGACATCAGGCCTAACAATTTTTTTTAAATAAGCAACTAGAGCAACATCTGGATGCTGCTCTTCACTCATTTTATCAAGGGTAATCCAGTGCTGTATAGCAAAAGGTAGTGTTTGCGCACTAGGCTCACTTTTACTACATAGACCCTAATCCCAATGCATTTTCCTGAGCTGGAACACCTGGCATATTGTCTGAGAAAAAACATATATCACAGAATAAAAACCTGGAACATCAAACTGCCCCATTTGACAGATTTTTCCACAGAGACAATGTGTAAAAATAATCTAGACCTAGTATGAGAGAGATTCACGTTAATTAACAGCCCTTGACAGAGGGACTTCATTTTTCACTTCCAGATTTGTAAAACAGCAAGTATTTTTTATTCTGGCTGCAACTCCAAGCACACACAGATTCAGCCTATGGCAAGGAGAAACAAAACAAAACAAACAAAAAAAAAAATCAAAACCACACTCTCCCATAATGCCAAAGTCTGAAAGCTCTCTGGTAAACTAATTTTTTTAACCTTGTTTGTTATTTTTTATGAGGAAATAATTTTAGACAGACCATCTGTTTACACCCAGTTGACTACACTTTCCTGCTCTGATCCTGACATCAAGACCACATTCGCATGCAGATGAAACCCAGACAGTGATCAGTGGTGTGACACCAGTCTCTAAACTTAGGCATCTAAATTAGCAGGTCTGAGCATGGCTATATGAAATTAAGTTTCTCATTTATCAAGTAGATAAGAATTACAAGCTCACAGATGAAGAGGGACATAGAACACAGACGCCTTTCCCACAAGCACAATATGAGCCAAGACTAAGGGAAACTTCAAGCCCCACACCCAAAATTCATTCCTTACTCACCCATCAACACATCAGAAAGAAAATTATCAGAGTTCCAAGTTATTTAGGGTAGCAGAATGTTTCAATTAACAGGGATAAATTTGGCTTATGTCAAACAGTCATGCATGTGCCAAACAGCTATAAAATGTATACTATGAATTTCATTAAAAATTGCTAACTTCCACTTAAATATTTTCATTTGATTTCACTATAATGAAATTCAGCACTGAAATACCTTCAGAACCAAAAAAACCCCACCAAACAAAACATAAGCACTCACTTGAAAAATAAGTTATCTCAATATAAGAGACAAAATCAATCAATATACAAAACAGGCAGATAATAAAATGAGGTAATTAGTGGTGGAATTCAAACTGCTCACAAGCATAATTATTCAGTAAGGAAGACAGAACGAACCCAGTGGCCTCTCAAAGTTGTGTAGCACCCTTTCTGTGCTCAAGGATTAATTTGATAAGGTTAATACCATTTTCTCAGGGTTTTTTGGCATAAAAATCTACTCAGTTTGAAGGTTATCAGATATCTAATGACATGCTTAAAACTACCCCTAAAGGTTTTATTTAAGACATGTCAATAAGTAAGGCCCCGAATATTCAAGTCAAGAAACTGACCAAGGGTGTGAACAATCCACTGAGCAAAAGTTATCAGCAAACCAGTTTATCCAGTATGAGTATCCTGGCTGAAAACCACAGAGCTCCAAAAATCAGAAACTATGATAAAGACAGAATATAAACACTGCATTTGGGAGTCTCTCAAAGTTCCTTCCCCAGTATGCCAACAGCACCCCTCTTTTTTTAGCAGCCCCTCTACAATCCACAAGTAAAGGTGAATTTCCAATAAGGGAACAAAGATAACAGCTGATCCTTGCCTCCACATTATCTGACACTGATAAGAACGTGGAAAGTAAGGGAGGAAACAGGGAAGGGGATTGCCCCAAACACCAAACTCCCAGCTTACTCCTCCACATGCATGTGTGCACATGAAACAGGTCTAACCACAACATCTAATTCCCGGCTATTAAACACATAAAATCATGACTTGGCACTAAAAACCTTAGATGCCTTTTTAAAAATCACCTGCTTCACTGAACTGGGGGCTATGTCATTACAGAAGACAAACATAATGGTGACTTTATTCAGGAGCAAGCACAATTTTGAGGTCCTTGCTTCTAGTTTTAGAAAGGTTTTGCCACATCACCTGCCACTGACTCACAGTCAAAATAAATATGGCCTTCGTGATGGCTGCAGACTGGCCAAGCCTACTCCTTTCCCCAGGAACTGCAAGTTTCTGTCCCTCTCTGAGTCTGGAGAGAAATTATAGCAGCCTCTGTTTTCTTGATGCAGACCCAAGCCAGTACAGAGAAGTTCTTACGAAATGAAACGACAAATAAATATCACTGAAGAGTTCCACAGGCAAACAAAGAACCTAAGAGATGGTACTGCGTGATACAGTCAGAGGCTCTACAAGCATAAATCAAGAGAGCTGTTTGGACCATGATGCCTCACCAAAACTCCTGTTTTGTTATTGTAAAGTGGTTTGGTTTTTTTTTTTCCAAACAGTTCTATCTCAACTTGATATTTATCAAGTGCCTGATTCTGTGCTAACTGTAAGCTATGGCAATGCTTTTACTGAACTTGAAAAAACATACTTGAGCTTCTTAGCACTTCTTGGGAATAATTTCAACTTCTTTCTAATTGTTCTTTGAGGTCAGGAAAAGACAGCTAATAAATCAGATTTATAGATTTAAAAATAAATCCATTTAAAACCCCCTGAAGTTCCAGAAGAGAACTTTAAAATGTCAAGACCATTTCTTCTATGGAAACCCACTCTTGGGTCTTCTAAAGCAGTCTGTCTTCCCTACTTTTATACTTCAGGGCTATGAGAGTGATTAAATTCAAGGTGATACCAACAAGTTAACTTTCATCCTCATCATGATACAATTTATCATCTTTGAAGAGCACATGAAATCACAGATAGTTTTCAAGGATAGGGTGGGGGAGACTATTTACCCACTCCCCACTAGCAGGGATATAGTAAAGAATTCACATAAATAAGAAAATTTCCAATGCTTCCTGATGAATTACGTACAAATACAAGAGTGTTTTGGTAAACTCCCAGGGTCACGTTTGTGTTCATCAATGTGGGCAGGTATATATCACTATGTTTATCTTTGAGACAAATTGTGACCCTGCTACAGTTTTTGACAAGGCTGCACTTGCTTGTTAGGAGCAGTCCACAACAAATATCTGACTCATAGAGGCCAACTGCGATGTTTATACTACTTTATTTGTATCAACCCAAATGTCAAAATAAGTATAATTTACTGAAACCCGACTCAGTCACTAATTATACACCACAGAAGATGCAGACACCAAATACCCATAATGAAATACTTTCACACTGCTTTTATAGCCTGAGGCAATTTTTATAATTGAAAAAAAAAAAAGAGAAAAAAAAAAGAAGAGAAAAAAAAAAAAGAGGTGTTCACATAAAAATCTCTTCAAACCAGGTATTTTGGTTGTGATAATTACTAAACCAGAAAAGGAAGAAAGCTGTGATCCCACTGCCTTTTGCCACAGGTCACCAGCATCCATGGAATGTTTCTGTAACCTGATGATCTGCCCCACAGCACCCAAGAGGCTGTGGACCTGGGTGAGACCAATTAGTGTTAAATGACTTAGCAATAATTACTGCAGCACCAGAGGCACCAAAGGCCGAGGCAAAACTGCAGAAGCTGTGCCCTCCTAAAGGTCAGTGGTCTCTAGCAGTGAGCAACAGAGGAATACAAGATGTCCTAAGACCATTTTCTTACCACCTTGCTAACCTTTCTCCCGTTGCAGCCCCACAGGCTCTGCAGAGACATCATCTCAGATCACATGCTGCAGGGACAGTTGACCACAAAGCAACAGGGATGACCTGTTCTCCCCTACCGAGATGCACAGCTCTTTCTGTACAGAAGCCCTTCCAAAAAGTACCCTGGCTTCATAACCCCAAAGCACTCTCCTCAAAGTTACTTGCCCAACCCACGTCACAAGAAATAGTTTTGTAATGAATGTCGCTGTGAAGGAGGCTCTGAGGGTATTTGTTGTTTTATTCAGCACTTCCTTTCAGTTTACCTTGCAAACAGAGGCAGATTGTGTTGGTTGTGGGGTTTTTTTTCTAAGCAGAGAAGCTGTTAATATTAAAACCAAACCTGAATCTCCTACTGAGACTAGTTTTTGTTTTCCTTCTTTTTTTTCCCCTTTTTCAAACGGGAGCATCTTGTGAACCAAGACAAACATGTGAGGCTTGGTTCGTGACCAGCAAAAACACATATTCTAAATATCAGTGGACTGCAAGCAACCCTAACTTTTGCTACTGGTCTCAAAGTATTTGCACAGGACTTCAGCTTGAATCTATTACATTTTTTAACCTAGAATAAGAGACTAAAATTGACCAACACAAACCTCCCAATTAGAAAGTACACTGTAAAAAACCTGCAAAGCCAGACAGCCCAAGGAACGAAGCCAGGCCCCGGCCAGGCAAATTCAATGCACTTTCACTACACTCTCCTCATACATGTGGCTCCAAACTTGTGATTTTAAGAACATTTCAGACGGGGGTGACTCTACGGAAGATCCATGAAGCTTGAAGGATTTGGAAAGAAAAAGAATGTGGATTATTCTTAGGAATTAATTCATTAGGAAAAAAAACTCCATACAAACACAGAAGTGAAGTTCTCCTGGCAGGAGAACCTCAAACTTATGCAACCTTCCTTCTAGACAAAGATTGATAGATTGTTCAGTAAAGCACCTGCACACAATGAAATATTGCCTTAGCTTCAGTTCGTAAGGACCATCTGAAATCAGACTTGACTCCCAAGCCATGCTAAATTAGCTCATCTGCAGTCCTGCAGAACAGGGAGGACAAAGACAATCCTTGCCAGACAGCAAGCAGCATTCTCCAAGTATGCAGCGAATCTTCCTCATGTGGATCTTAGCTGTTGGGGAGCTGTTCATTTTTCCTAAAGTAACGGAGCAACCAGTTTCTTCAAACTATATTTACACAGATACCATATGTAGTAATATGCCTATTGTCTTCTATGTTTATAATGGGATATGGAAACTTAAGTTACAGGAAAATGTCTATATATCCATGTATGTGACAAGCCTTTCTGGGTATATTAAGGCACTTCTGATGCCCTGCCCCCATTCAGGTGTGAGATGCCTTGTGATCTTCCTTTTGGGGTCCTTGATGAAAACAACCTAAAAGCACAAATGTACATTGTCTATAAATATCCAGTTGGACTCAGCAACAAAAAGCGTCCTTTCCAAGTGATGAATTTTATCGCCTCATCAATTTCAAGTTAGCAAAGCATCTGTGGCAGTAAGCATATGGGCCTATGAGACCCCACAGCATCTTACACATTTTTATAACTCTATTATGAATAATAATGAACTATAATAGTTTAGAATTTTTTCTGGTCTAAAACATGCCTGGCAAACATGTGGAAGCCCCATCCCTGGAAGTGTTCAAGGCCAGGCTGAATAAGGCTTTGAGCAACCTGATCTAGTGAAGGGTGTCCCTGCCCATGTCAGGGAGGGTGGAACTAGATGGACTTTAAGATCCCTTCCAACCCAAACCATTCTATGAAACTCAAAGAAAAACTTAAGGCTTGGTGCAAGTATAATTGTCATGTTGTGGTGATGGATGGGTGCACTACACTCTGTAGAATGGCCTAATATATACACACAACTGGATAAGAACATGCAAACCAGTCACAGAAAAACAAAACACTATTAAGGCCTGTTCAAGATGAGGAGCTGAAGATGGTATCTTAAGGAGGACAGTTCTACAAGTACAAAGCAACTGAGTATAGTGCGTAATCAGGGGATTCACAGCTAAAACAAGAGATAAGGAGATCAAACCTCTGCTCTCCCAGCTTTGCAGTGTGTGGCTTTTCCCTTGGCTCCCACACAACCTGAGGTGAATGGCAACCCCCTCCACCTTGGAGAGGGTTTGCACTGCAGAGAACAATATATTGTAAGGACAGTTAAGCTAAATTTCAGAGAAGACCAGTACAAGTTGCAGCAGCAGCATAGCAGAGTGATCTGCAGTGCACTCTGCTCAAGTCAGACTGGCTTCAGGAACCAAGACAACCCTTTAACTGGTAACACACCTTTACACCTCACTGCAGCTCAGTCCATACTAATTCTATGCTCTGACAGCATAATATCAGAGCTTGCAAGACTTAAACTTATAAAAGACAATAACCAAGATCTGTGAAAACTGAACAAGAGGGCAATTTTCTGCTTGCCAGCATCTGCATCTGAAAAAATAAAAAAGTTTTAAAACTCTGGTTCCCACTTAAAAGCAAATATTTCTATTATGGACTAAGCTTCTTACTGAAAGCTTCTGTTTATCACTTTTCTCTCTGATTATACTGGAGCAGACTGTTAGCTGTAAACAGAAAGCAAAAAATCTAAACTAATTGCAAAGTCACATAACTTTCTCGTGGCTAATGTGAAAAATAACACTTAGCACATCTATTCCAAACCAAAGCACTTCTAAAGAAGATTTTGTTCTGTGTTATAAACTTACATAAAGGGAGGCGTTAAGGGGTGTATGATCAGCACTATATTTACATAACTCTTTGTCATCACAGCCCAGCATGTTTGTAAACTGGACTTTCTCTACTAATAGTAATGGGCAGATTCTGTAAGAACGTGCTGGGTTTTACAGCACTGCCCACAGACTGAGGATTCTCCAATTTTATTGTAAAAATGTTTAATCCATACACTGTTAATTTATATATAAATTATGTTGTTTATAAATACTTGGTAAATCTAGTGTATTTATAACTGAACCTTCAAATCCAGGTGTTGGGATTTTTTCCCCCCCATCACTAGCCCCAAAGTGTTCGCTATCACTTCTCTCTGCTATTTCTTCACTTTTAAAAAGTGTTTCATACTTTAAACCTCTCCAGCCCAATTTCTCTGTTGAAAGACATACATTTAACAGAGCAAGGTAACCCCCTTAGAGAACTTACAGATGTATACCACTTACATTAGCAAAGCAGGGTTACACTCAAACCCTCAAACCTGCTGGATCACAGTATTGTTATCCTATAAGTCAAAGTATTACACAGATCTGTCCAGCATGAGTCCTCTTTCCCTGGCTTGAATTGCCCTCACTGTGCACCAGAACAGAGTGATTCCAAAGAAGCACTGCCTTCTGTTTTCTGTCCTTTGTTCTCATGGAGAGGAGAAGGAACATGGGACCACTCTGAACCCTTGCGACTACACACAGCTCAGAGCAGCTGTTATGGAGGAGAAGACACAACAGTGCCACCTTGCAGAAGAAATTCCTTTACAAAGCTTCTGATCTTCCCAGATCAGAAGGAAAAAGCTGTATCAAAAACACCCCCAACCAACAAAAACCCAAACAAATAAAACTTCAGAAGCAGATAATTTTTAAAAGAAAGGTTGATTTTCCCCACTCATCCCAACACTTCAATATGCATTAGGAACTGTCAGCTGAAGCCAAAAGGGACAGTATACCCCATTCAAACAAAACTGGTTTCACATTAACAGTATCCAACAGACTTTGTGACTTTGCACAACATTCCTCTACAACATAAACTCGAGCCATTTGCCAGCAATAACCTATATATTGACGCGGTATTAACAGAAACATGGAGGTTTCAGTTGGGAGACAAACTGTCAACCAACCACTAATTGGGTTTTATGATGTGACTCATAGGTTAGTAATTTCCCAGAATTTAATCACCGGGCACCCAGAAAGATCAATTAAAGAACAGGCTCAGAATTTATGTTAGAGACCTGTGTGAGACAGGGGAAGGCAATGACCTCAGCAGCTTTGCCACAGAATTTTATGAATGAACAAAGAAAGGATTTAAAAGGTAAGTTAAACTAATCTTGTGCTTCCTTGCAGACCCTTTCATTGTTTTTCCAAAGGAGTGAGTTTTTGAAATGGAGTTAGAATTGAAGGATTGTGTGTTGTAGCTACTGTTTATATTACAACTTCATTTATACATGACCATTCTGTGTGCGAGTTGAACTGCTCCGTTATTTTTGGCTATATCTTCTTTTATATCTTTCTCCATAAAAAGAGAGTGGGGGGGGGGAAGTAGGAGTGAACTCCTTTGGATTCTTGTACAAGCATCATATATCATCTTATCAGAATGAATAATAAGTACAGAATCCCCCCTTTTATTAAGAAAAAATCATTAATAAATGGTCTTAACATCCAGTAGAAAATGAAATAAAAAAGCTATTTTGGCAGTAAAACCTTTTCATTTCCCTTGTCTCCAGTAATTTTCAAGCTTTTTTACACCAACTTTACACAACAAAATCTGGAAGTTTTCCAGCTTTTCAGTCTCCACCTTTCTACCTTGAAGGTTTAAAAAAAAAAAAAGAATGAAAAAATCAAAATAAAACACTGAAACCTTTTTTCTCAATTCTGAAAAGCCTTTACACAAGCATCTAATCTGTTCAGTTTTACTCAGTGTTGCTGTTCTGTGCAAACCTATAGGACATAATCCAGACAAGTCCTGCACAACTGTGATGAAAACAGAGTTCCCTGCCTTTCTGGGTTTTGCCCTGCAAAAAGCTCTTATTCAGTGAGAGCTTTCAGAAGAGGAGATTTAGCTTATTTTCCTGGCCAAGTTAAGCGAAACAAGATTGTACTGAAATGGTCTGAAAAGTGAGAATTTCTGGAGATCAACTAAGCCCTGTTTTGATTATTTCAAATATTATTTAAGTAAGAAAACCACTAAATATATCATTTTGGTTTTCCTTACAATAACAATCAGCACCGAAATGAGTCATGCCTGTCATGCTAAAACAAAGGGGAAAAAAGAGAAAGCAGCAGCTTTGTGGGCATACATGCTTTCTAAAAAAGGCATACAAATGGTGGTGTCTTGCACCTAAATGCAAATGTTTCTTAATTTCTTGAAAGAAAAAGTTATCTATTAAACTGGCATGTATTCAGATTTATTGTCTTTGTACTGACTTGGATGATGATGAGCACTTCACGAGGAAGGATGGAAAGCTAAGGTATGGGTGAGTGGATTGGGAAGAGGCTATGCGTCTCTGAAGCTGCTGCTTCTACTTCACATGATTCTCAAAGCCTTTTACAAGAGACTGTCATAACACAAGAAAGCCTCCAGCATCTTGAAATTCTCACACTCAGACAACCAGCAATTCTGTATCTCTGAAGATATTCAAGACGTGTCTGGATGCCTACCTGTGCAATATGAGCTAGGGAGCCTGCTTTGGCAGGGGGGTTGGACCCGATGATCTCTCAAGGTCCCTTCCAACCCCTATGAGTCTATGAATTACTCAGATGCTAAGAGGGCATCGGGTACTGGAGCAGCACCATTTTGCAAGAATAAACCACTATTTAGAGAAAGGGATTTGGAGAAGAGGGATGATAAAAAGGCACTGTTATCTGAGCGCGCTCGGGATACGGGAGAACCAGATTCAGGTCTCTGCTCTGAATTAGAACAGGATGTTAACAAATCTGCTTGCGGGGGGACTGCGTTTTAAAGTTCCCCACTTCATCCGGAGGCAGAACAGAAACATCTGAGTAATGAGAAACTGCACACCTAGCTCTGCATCTGCACCAACAGCTTCATTTTCAAGAGTTCACAGCTCCCCCTAAATCACATTAAGACCAGAGCTTAACCGTTAATTATGGAGCATGTGCATATTAATTTTCTGCTTCCTTCTCTCCATAAGTAATGGGAATGCTTTTAAATGCCTTTTGTTTGGTTTTCTTATGGGCTTACTTGCTTTCTTAATATATTACAGGGCACTTCCTGCACTGCTTACAGAAGCAAATTTCCCACTGCTAGTGGGAGTTTTCCCTGAGTAAGGTCAGCAGAATTGGTCCCAAGGGAGTGAACTGATCTTCGGGCTTAGCTACCCTGAAGATCAAGCAGAAAGCAAAACAGATATCATTCTTGTTTAAAATTTGCTACTCTATTGTATCCTTTGCACCCACATCATCCAACATAAACAACTAGGAAACGTTTTGCTGCAATAATCCTTTCAATTAAGGCTCCCATTACAGTGAAACAGCTGCTCACTACAATATATCTTTGTCATGGAACTATTTATTTCCCAGAAAACATTTCTTTAGTTTTTAAGACAGATGCAATAAACCAGATCCACGGAAGTAGCAGGAATCAAAGCAGCAAGCAAAATCTGACCAGCTAAACATCCTTGCACTGAAAAAGGGGTGCTTTCTATGACAGCATGGTTTATTCTGTGATGACAAAAAAAGCCCGCTCAATCTAAAGCACATCTGGTGTCTCACTCTCAATATAACATCACTGAGCTACAACTGAAATAGCAGCGTAAGTTGTCACACATACATCATGAAAAAGAAACAAGGAAACTCTCCTGGAACTTCTGAGCTGCTGCTGATCAGCGGTGCTCTCACAGGCCCTTAAAAGCATTTTGGAATGCTCACATGATAAATATTTGATAGACAACCTCCCACTTAATGGCAGAGTCAGGTGCTGCTGTTGGCATGTAAAGACAAAAATGAATCGACACCTCAGCATTACCTCCCATTCCACGCATACATGTTCACATCACCCGGCCCTGAGCAGCCTGCTGAATGCTGTTTATTTTCCTAACAAGTCCAACTCACCTTAACTGTCACTGGAATATAAACAGTGGTGACAAAAAGCATTATCATGTATCATTTACTCACTTTCTGAGTGCCTTAAAATGAGCGGTGTTCTTGCTGTAAACTCCATCCCTGTGATTTTAACTCCAGGCAGCTTGCCTGCATTTAAGGCCATAGGGATAGCAGGAGGAGGGGACATTCCTCTTCCACCTACACATTCCCAATGATTGGAAAACCTTTCTTGTCAACTCTGCCTCTGATAGCAATTTGCAGTTAGTGCTGTAGAAAACAAATACATTAAGAGAAGCAACTTCAGGTCAGAACTTGAACACATGAGGTGCCTTGGAGGAGCAAGACCCTGAACCAAGATCAACACTGTATTCCTGTATACTGGCATGAGGTCCATCCAAATCCAGCACTCACTCTTTGCCCATAAGGGCCAGATGGGTCCTCAGGCTGAGTGGGAAACCAGATCTATACAACCTACATAGATGCCAGGGCCTCTATCACCACAGTACAAAAAGATTTATTGCAACAATCAGAAGTACAAGTGGTAAACAGTCAAGAATGTTAACTAGTTCTCCTTTTACTCTGAAAAGCTTTGTAAAAACACCCAACAGTTCATAAACACTAACTAAATGTTGCACGTTCCTGGCCTTGTTCATTCACTTAGCACCAAGGGATAATTTAAGGTTAGTTCTGTGCTCATAAAAGAACAAAGCAGTGGGAGCACAAATTGCTGGACTAAGTGATCAAGAAGTAAACATCAAAACAAACAACTAATAGGGAGAAGGGAAGGCAGGCCAGTTCATGAGAATAAAAAGACAAGGCCACAGTATGCTTACAGCGGGGATTGCCTTTGAGGATTACTATGACATGAAAGTACAGCGTTGATATACAAAGAACACCAATCTAGATCTCCACCAAAGGCTTTTCAGTTTCCTGGGGACTCAGATGCTGAATTCAAACCCACAGTAGACACTAGATCATTCATATGAAGTCAGGTTCAGCTCTGAAGTCTGATAAAAGTGGTCTTGACATTTACCAATTACCATGATCTAGAACCAGTATTATTTTCTGTCATAATACTCTCCTGTCAAAATACATACACACTCTTCCATGTGTGAGGAAGAGAGTAAAAGACAAGTTATCCATGCTCAGCACTCAATTTGAGGGACACGGTAGGCCCCTTTCTGGTGGATCAGAGCTTATTTAAAATAAAATGAGGTAGGATGAGAAAGGAAAACACAGAAGAAAAATAAATAACATATGCAATTTAAAGAAATTCTGTTTACCACAGAGGACAAATTTCTGGTATTACCAGAGAATAACTCATAGCAAAAAGCGGCCCCGCCGAGGCACCGCAACAACAAGTGATGTTAATGCCATCAGTTTCCCATATAGCTGAGTCTAGGTCTCACTTCTTAAAGCTTCTCCAGCTATTATCTAGTTGACTGAAGCATTTCACGGTAGGTTCAGGACATACCTTACTGTAATGTGACTGCCTTCAAGCTATGTGACAGTAACAGCAGCAGAGTAAATGGGAGCTGCTGGACTGCCTTTAAAAAAACTGCACAGTGCTTTCATTGGAATTCCTCTTACCTCCAGGTTGGCTGTAATAATAAAAATGCATACCTAGTAGTTCACTGGCTTTATCTCATCTTCTTCTATGACAACATAAAGAAACAGGATTGTTTAAAATACAGCAGTGGAAGTAAGAACAGGGAGGCCCAAAATTTTTTGTATTATTCTTACTCTTATTTTCCAAATCTAAACGTAATTCTCCAAGATAACCTCTCCTCTAGCATAAATGAACTTAGAGTTGTTTGGAACATTTGAACATAGTCCTGATGACCACAGTAATCCTCCAAAGTCTTCCAACACTGTCCATCTTATTAGCCAAATCAACAGAAAGTTTTAAGCCTGTAACTATTAATTGGGCCTAATGAAACATAACCCACTAAGCCTCCCCAAACCGCTGGACACATGGACAGGAAATGGCTGCAAACCATCTATTACTGTTTATACACAGGTTTGAGGAGACAGTGGGCAAATGATTTGGGTAACAAGGTTCAGAGGCATCAGCTGGGTCAGCAATTCTACTTCCCATCATCACAGGTGACCAAAGGATTTATGCTGGTTCATAAAAGGATCATGACCCACGCCAAAATGAGATGACTCTTTATGCTCACTGTTTTAATTAGAAGCTGACACCTAAGGAACTCCTAATCTACAATCTACCATGAATACATAGCCTCTAAATGGTATGCCAGTATCCTCATTTAACCCAAAAAGCCTTTCTCCTTTTCAATATCCCCCAATCCAAATCCAAAGCAACAACTTCCCCTTGTAAACTGAAAAAGCAGAAATGTTATTTTAAGATAAATGAGATGTGCTGTTTCTTTCTCACTCCTGTACACGAGCATCTCATATATTAACACCTTTTTTCCTCTCATTTGGCACAGTCCTTCCTGGCACTTAGTCTGAATTCACCTTACCAAAATATTATCTCACTTGTTTAGCACAACCCCGTTTTAGAAAAGCTATTTTCATTTCACCTCTTTTTTTCTAGTTGCTTCAAGATACTTATTCTTCTCTTCCCAAATTTCAGAATACATTTTGAAATAGAAGTTCATAAGCAAGATCATTTCCCCCTTTTTTTCAGCATTTAAGCTAATGCTTTCATTCTTCAATCTAGGGTATCACACATTTTCAGGAGGGAGATTATTCAGCTTTTAAAACTTAAGCATTTAAAGTCTTTGGGTCTTATCTTTCCTCTATATACAGTAGCTTTCCTTTTCCCAACCTCATTCCTAGAAGGCACTTTGCCTTTGTCTGTATTAACAGCACTGCCCCTATTCATTAAAAACTGAAGCACACTCTTTTTTAAAGTTCTGGCCGCACCCAGATGATATTTATTTCCTACTTCATCCCTATTGTATTATCAACCACACTTATTGATTTTATCTTCATATGGCTAAACATTTTTATTCCTTGTTTCAGTTTCCTTTGCAGAGTTTAACTCAGCTTGACTTCTGGCAAATTCTATTTCATCTGAACACTTCTTGACCTCTGAGATGGCTTCTTTACAGATTATTCCCCTTTTACTCATTCTTTGCAAACTCTATTTACTCTTAAACATTTTTTGTGGGAGTGGGTGGTCAGCACATTAGGTTTGGAGTTCACCCCTAAAAGCCACCAATGCTTAAGATAGGAGTTCCAGAAAGGATGCTGCGTTTTTAACAAGAAAATGTCACCACAGTCAAATGCTTGAGCTCTTGAGTCACTATCTAGTTTCTCTAAACTTATTTTGCACTTAAGGTTAAGAAAACCTCAAAGTCTGTTTTTTGTTAATTTTGGATCATAAGAATAGTGATGACCAACTCCCTCTGACGTCCTTAGTGCCTCCAAAACCAATTTTAAAATAACACTGGTTCTTCACAAGTCAATAATTGTTTGAGAAGTTGTTTGCATTAGAGAAAGATTTGGCTGCATGGTTATTAGGATCATTCATTCTCTAATTTATGGCCTCTCATAACAATTCCATGTTTATTTTCTCCTCTAGTATTATCTGAATCCAGCCAGATCTTATCAAGCCCCTACCTTCCTCCTGCAATGTAATTTCAACTTCTAAATGATTCTACTGTGGATGTAGATGCAACAATATCCCTCCTATTTCTCTACTGTCCGCTTACTGATTTACACAGCTAAAAGAACTACACCACTAATAATTTTTATTTCCATTTTATCTCTGTATCATACAGCCTTTGATATCAATCAAGGTATCTCAGCAGAACTGGCACAGTGAACCTTTGCTACCCCAAGGGTTGGTTGACTCCTGTTATGGGGAGGATGATGCATGAAAAAGGGGCATCACTGGGATGAAGGCTGATGCTTGCTGCTGCACTGAGTGGCAACAGGGAGGAGAGTACTGCATCTCACACTGCCATAGTCCTAAGCAGCCAACCTGGCTCTCCAAAGCACTGTCACAGCTACAGCAGAATGGCAGAAGGGTGCTCAAGGAAACTGCCTCCTTTGTCGATGTCTAAAACCTGAGACTGCTTCCAATATATTGACTGGAAAAAATAAGCTGTAACATTTGCAACCAACAATCAGTTTCCATTAACAACCTTTTGCCACCGAGACTCCTCTGAATTCAGAGCTGCATTTCAAACACGTGGATCCTAGCCAAGATGTATGCAAATAATGCACATCAATTTTATACCAATGAAAAAAGTATACGCCCCTGCCAGTCAAAAATCAACCCAGATAGAACTGTGAGACTTTTCAATCATTTTCATATGCAGTATGCTCTAAAAAAAGAGATCAATTTAATAGAGAAATTAATTCTTCAGGACAAAACAGAGAACAAATTGTTGAAGTCTGGCTTTTCTGGCATACTTCATACTGCCCTCTTTCCATCAGATCTGTTGTCTGACTGATCAGCATTAGGATTGCATGACACATTCAATGATGTTCTACAGCCTATGATGTTATTTTTATGCTTTTGTAAAATTAATTTTCATAATTTCATTATTTAATTCAATTTTGAAGCACATAATAGGGTCATTCCAAGTTTAAAATCCTTTCACATCTACACTAAACCTATATCAGATCTCAAATTTACAAAGAGTGCACACTCAGAACAGCACTCTTGTCAATGCTCAACTTCACAGCTGGATCTAAAGCATACATGATGCTCTTGCCTCGCTCAGAAATTTCTCCAGATGCTTTGGTAGTGTTAGCTGGGAGGACAGCACTCTCAGTTTGCCATATTTTTCTAGATTAGATTCCCATTTTTGCCCTTTCAACTTCCAAATACAACAGATTTTATTTTGCACATACTTCCTCAAAAGGAAGAAAATTGACTCATTATCAATTACTAACAAAGAAGAACACAGGCTAGAAACGTAACCTACATAGGCTGCATAAAGTAAAATTGATATTATTTAGGTGTTAAATGTAGTTTCATGAATTGGAAAAAAAAAAAGAATGTTTTCAAAGTTATTGCAAAAATTTTCTGAGAGATTTATCTGTGCCTCTGAATTACTTCTCCATTAAATAAATTTGCATTTTTCTATACCTTGAGGTGAAAAGAAAGCTTTGGTTTGGCTCTAGGTGTTTATTCGCTGCTAGAGTTAAAATAAACAATATTAATTAAATAATGGCATATTTAGGTTGGAGTTAACTATCATCAGGGTAGTGGGATCAAATTGAAACATGAAAAAAAGAAATCACTTCCACATCAACCTAAACTGTTGTGTTTTTTCCCCTAAAAGAAAATGTATTCAATATCTATGGACAAATACCACTTTAAAATAAATAAAAACTAACACAGCTACAAATGAGCTCAGTTTTTCAATTGAAACAATTTATGAATTTAAACTTTTGATGGTGTCAGCGTCCTCTAAAATAGTTTCTTTTCAATGTAATTTAGTATTTCTACCACCACCACCCCCAAAAAAAAAATCCAACAATCACACCAATCTGCAAGCACATTGTTTCAAACACCCCTGAAGAGTTCTTGCCCCTCTTCACTACCCCTCTCTTCATTTGAATCTCTACAAAGACCTGCAGTCATTGATAACCACACAAAAGAAGCCCGTATCAATTATTTAATTGCAAGTTAAAATACTTTTCTACTTATCTACTCCTCCTGGCTTCTGCATCCATTACCCCAACTCTTGCTTTGTTTGCAAGGCTTAAATCTACAGGCTGCTGAGTACCTGTCATACCCACATCCAAAAATATTGCCAGCATTCATGTATGAAGTGATACAGAAAAATGGGTGAGACACCATCTAATCAACCCCTCAGTGGGAGTCTCTGCTTCTGATTATATTCTGTGGAAGCCAAACAGTCAAACAGCCCAGGAACTGGAGCCTACTTTCTCAGGGTGGAATATCCCAACTGGTAACAGCATTACAAGGCAATGAGAAAGGTACCAGGTATTATTTCTCATACAAAGCAACATAAGGAGAGATTTCTGTATCCAACACTGTCAGTGCAAAGTTTCTTGTGACTTCACTTTCACTTAGTTGGAGAGATTTCATTCATTCCTTAAGAAAATGTTTTGATAATAGCGAGAAAGCACACAGCATCATTAGCAGAAAGGCTCTCTGTCTCTCAACATGCAAGAGGATTTCTGAGGTTGGTTAATGTAAAGGTATTGTTTCATTCTCATTCATCCATTGCTAAAACTTCCATGAATAAGTACTTCAGGATTTGGACCACTGCTTATAAGTAACACACTCCATTGTTCACTCCCAAGAGAATATTTATAGTGTTGGAAGTGGAGAAACCTAGCAGAGATGCAGTACTTTGAGCCAAAGGATGTTTATGTATCAGCCTGGCATGACTCCATAGGAAAACACATGCCCAATCCAGTACAAATCTCACTTTTAGTTGCTGAAAAGCATTTTCTAAGTTTTATTTATAACTTCACACTAATGCTTTGGGCTTGTGCAAAGAAACTTAGTAGTTCCAAAGACATCTTAAAAGAGTTCTCCAACCCCCTTTAATCAGCATCTCTATTACAGCCCAGAGTACTTTCTATTGAGCACTTAAGGATAACAGGTAATAAATCATTTTTAAAAAAGGAACAAATCGTCTTTGTGGTTACACCAGCGACACGTGGATGAAACCAATCTCAAAAGCATATGAACTTACAGTAAATTTGGGGAGAAAAAGGTCAAGACTCAAGTTGTACCACCCAAAACCATGAAGACTTTTCATTGAGATATATTTTATGCTTTAATCATGTATTAAAACATATCCCTTCCCAATGCAGTCAACTCATACATTTTAGTTTACAACAAGATTAGAACATGACTAGGTCTATGACCTGTCAAGGTCCACTCTGGCAGACACAACAGAAAACTGTCTTAGCCAATGGAAGTTCAGTGAGCAGCTTCTTCTCAGTGCTATTGAAAAATCCAGCAAACAGGTATAGCTTTTACTCCTTGCAGAGGTAGGTGGGATTTCAATCATATACCTCCAAAGCACAAAATTGGCACCTCTATTTCAAGTGCTCTTTTATACAGTGAAACTAGGTGGGTGTGGTTAGTAGGTCAAGAAATGTCCTTCTCCCCCTCTACTCTGCACTGATGAGACTGCAGCCAGTTCCAGGCCCTTCAGTTCAAGAAGGGCATAGAACTGCTTGAAAGAGTCCAGCACAGGGCCACCAAGGTGATTAAGGGAGAGGAACGCCTTCCTTATGAGGAAAGGCTGAGGGAGCTGGGCCTCTGTCTTGGAGGAGACTGAGGAGTGACCTTATTAATGTTTATAATGGGCAAGTATCAGGAGGATGGAGCCAGGCTCTTCTCAGTGATGGTCAGCAATAGTACGGGGCAATGGGTGCAAGCTGGAGCACAGGTAGTTCTGCATAAATATAAGGAGAAGCTTTTTCAGCATNTTCAGTGATGGTCAGCAATAGTACAGGGGCAATGGGTGCAAGCTGGAGCACAGGTAGTTCTGCATAAATATAAGGAGAAGCTTTTTCAGCATGAGGGTGACACAGCACTGGAACAGGCTGCCCAGAGAGGTTGTGGAGTCTCCTTCTCTGGACACATTCAAAACCTGTCTGGATGCACTCCTGTGCAATTTAGTCTAGGTGATCCTGCTCTGGCAGGAGGGTTGGACTAGAGGATCTTTCAAGGCCCCTTCCAACTCCTAATGTTCAGTGATCCCCTAGTTGGAGTCTCCCCCCCAAAATATACTAATAGTAGGTGATATAATTTTTATGACCTCAAACTAAAAAGTCATAAACTCCAACTTCTTGAAACTAAAAACATCTCCTTAGACTGAAGTGGTAACATACACACTTTTGATTGAATTTCTGTTCAAAGCAGGCAACAGAAACCATGCAAGTTGTTTCCAAGTCAGAGTCTGTATTTTCAACCTAAAAATTCATTTTTTTACATATAATTTAAGAAAACCAAAATGCTTGATTATCCAAATTAGCTACAGTATTTGTGTTCTCCATCAAATCCTATTAATAATGCTGCTGTGGAAATGACTAGAACTGGCTTAGAAGGAAAAGAAAATGTTAAGGATCTTTTTCAATCTTTTTTATACAGCAGAAAACATGTAAATTACAAACATCACCGTTTCACAGTAGCAGACCAAGATACTCCCAATGTATCTATTAATGATTATGTTAGGAGGTTATACTCTTTAGAGGTTTCATTCTTTGTGGATGGCTCTGTATTAGAATTTTAACTTGATACTTGCCAACAGTGGGACATGGTTAAGAGTACTAGTGAAAGACAAATTTTGTTAAAGCTTTTTTAAAAACATACAGCTAGAGCTCAGTGGTTTGGTTTTGTTTGGGGTTTAAGTTATTTTCAAGTGATTTCTGCATGTATAATTTGGGCAGCAGTTCATTAACAAGAAATGCTCAGAAAATCTTGAAAAGCTAAAAAAGGAAGACACTTCAGAGCAGAACATCCACTAAGGCAGAAAGTGCTTTTTGCAAACTACTCAACCATGAAGATTTCAGTGCAAGAACTTACAGGTGAGGTGAACGATCTGTTTTCTGTTTCATGAGTACCATATGAAAACATTCACTTAAGCACCTTATTTTGTTCAGAAGTCTTCATAGCCATGCTTTGTAGATAAGGTACAAAATTAAGAACTGAATTCATTTTTTGGACTCATAGCAGGCTCAGATGGCTAACTCTGAGCACTGTCATGAGAAGTCTATTTCTATTCACTGAATGTTTAAGTATTGAACGTATATGACCCAAATCATAAAGTCAGATGTCTAAATTAGTGTGAAATTCCAGAAAACTAGCACAGCTGAGTATGAAAAGTCTACTACTAATACAGAACTGATGAACACACATAGGGCTTCTGTTCACATAGGGAAACCAAAATATCTGTATAAAGGAGTTTTGCCATATTTATTTGGATCAATACTCCCTCAAAACATCTTCAGCTATATTTGGTGATCCAAATTTGTCACTGCAACCCTTTGGCATCTTGCAATTCTGTGCATATTATTCCAAATCACAAGCCTTTTCATATCTGCAAAACAAACTCTACTGCTATTTCTTTACCATGGCTTCAGCAATACTCAAATTAACATAAAATTATTGTGATTTGGACATTTGTTCATCAACTTATCTACAGATTTTTAAAACATCATTTTTACTGATCTGACTGCTATGCCAATTTTTTTCAATACATAAGACATTTAAGGTCTTTTCATGCTGAGCAGTATCTTCATTCAGAAGCACTCCCATCCTCTTTTCCATTAACATAAGTAGAGTCAGCAAAAAACAGTCCATACATGAAATTAACAGATTTCCATCCCACTTTTTTTATTTACATGGTGAGTGGCTACAGAATCTTTTTAATTAGCAACTACAAAATGAAATAAAGGAAAGTTAACAAAACTAAGTAAATGCAAGCTCATGCCTGTTACAGATAAAAAGCCACCTAAAACAGTTTAGTACTCCAAATGAGCTACTGGCCCAAGGCATGGTGAATACGCACAGTCATACTTTATTATTTTTAATCACAACAGCATGAACAAACCTTTGTTAAGGATAAGGACACTACTACAGTAGACTATAGAAACAAAGAAAAATATCACTAATATAAAGACACAAAGAAGTTAGACACTAGGCTATAGGCAGTAAACTGTGCTGTCATCTCCAGAGAACTA
The DNA here is from genome assembly GCA_013400835.1 of Zapornia atra. Taxonomy (NCBI): domain Eukaryota; kingdom Metazoa; phylum Chordata; class Aves; order Gruiformes; family Rallidae; genus Zapornia; species Zapornia atra. The sequence goes on along the minus strand of VZTU01005536.1, from coordinate 25,371 downwards.
GGCAACCAATCAGTTGCTAGTTTTAGAGGTAATTCATACAGAAAAATCACAGCTGAGATCACATGGCTTTACAATATATGCACAGAGGTATCTGCCACAACATCAATTCCCACCAGCAACCCTTGAAAAATTGGTCAGGTGAAGCTTTAGTTCTGTAGACCAGAAGTGGTATTTACAAGGAAAGCTTTTTCCATAGTTGTTTCATGCAGAGTATTACATCGTGCTGTTTAATCAGCTTCGCAATCACTGATTTCAAGGATTATAAATAACAGTGGAAGAAGAGAGTTAACCAAATACATCTGCAGCTGCACATAAACAGTCATGAATATATTTTCCCTTATTCAACCAGCTTCATGGACAGTATGTCTGCAAACAAGGTATTCAGCTAAATCTTAACTCAGCATTTTGGCTCTGAAGGAGATATCTCCTGTACTTTAGAAGAGGTATTTTTACTGGGCAAGCAGTATCTTAAATCAACTGAACATATGCAGAGACAGAAGGCTGGGCCTTATCTCCATGATTATGGATTAATATTATTTTATCCTAGTAACTGCATTTTTAAAGAATAAATACTTATGTGGGAAATAAAAGGAAAACCTTTACTCATTAAGCTTTAAACACCCATTGAATTATTTCAGCAAGTGTAATTTTTTTACAAGCATTTCTATCTTCTTAGGCACCTGTCAAAATTAATCTAGACTGACATCATTCATTCCAGACTTTCTGATTCTATAGGCTGGAAGAGCTCTAAACTTGGTGGACAGAAGTTGTATTATTTTTGTATCTGGAAAATGCAAGGTGATAAAGGTGACATGGAAGCACAAAACATAGAAATATTGGTCAGAGACTGTTACTGGGGAGTTGAGTGAGCCAGGAGATGACAAGGAAGGAAAAGCTTAGTGGAAGGACACCATAGAGTTCAAAAGACTTAAAGGAAGCAAAGGCTTCAGAAGAAAATGTCTGCTTGAACAAAACAAAAATAGGAAAGACAACACAAAAACGTTATTTAAGTGTCAGAAACAAAAAGAAAAAATATGGCTCTCTTGGCATCTAGAAAATGGCTCTGTTTATCCTGTCAAAAAGTTCTCTGGGCACAGAAGGGTCAGCAAAATACACAAACATAGTAATTGCATATTATCTGTGAAGTTGCATCCAAGTTTCCCCAACGTGCTTCCCACTCAACTGCCACCTTCTGCACTTTTAAGAGAAACTTTGGAACATCAGTAAATGCCAAGATGTGAGCCATTCTTAACTGTCCTGGTAATCTCCTCCTGTAAAAGTGACTGACAGCCTTACCCAGAGTGGAATTTCCCACCTTTTATGCTTGCTTTATTTATATTTCAGCCCTGATTTTATGAAATAAGACAAGAAATCAGATGAGAATTAGGGTGCTTTTGAGATCAGGTCTGTTAACCATAGATTTCAAGTCTCTCACCCCTTGGTGAACAAGCCATCTTCACAAAGTTTTACAGTACAAAGTTTTAGTGTCAACCTGTTTCTCAGTCAAGTCACAGTAAGAAAGAGCATCAGTTTCTGTTGACCAGTGTTTAGAAGACAGACATTCGATCAAAGAACCTGGAATATATAAACTCCAAGGAAATGGCAAAACAGGTGTATTGAGGGGTAAACTCAAACTTCTAAGAAACTACCCTGGCAGAACAAAGTCAAGAATAAGGTTGCCCAAGAAACCACAAAAAGGTACCAAAATCTTTGGGTAAGAACTTCAGAAGCCATGTAAGCTCAGATGTCACTATACTCAAGCCTAGATTTTCCTTTTCTTTTTTCCTTCAGGGAACTATGTTGATTAAAGTGTTCTGAACTTGCATCAGACAAGACAACAGGTTTTCAAGTAGAAGCATTATGCTTAATTCAGTAGCACATAAGGCAACGTAACTTCAGAACCTCTTTAAAAGCCTCCTTTTTGTCAGTAGTGTCATATAACCAGCTTACATTCTAATGGATACTCTTCACATGGTTTCCATCAGAAAAGATGACAGATGACTCCACTTGAGCATTGTGTGATACTATTTTTTTGTACTGGTCTGAAGGAGAACCAGATAAGAAGGAACACAATTTACTCAAGCAGCACTGGTGCTTTGAAGCACAGTCACCAAACTCACCCAGCAGAGGCTACTAGGTGACAAAGCACACCAGTAGCCCAAAACCTGCAATTGCATCCTCACTGCACATTCCACCAACAGGTCACAAACCCTTAAATTTTGATATTATTATTCAGCCATTTCTGTTGACTTTCAAGAAGTCACTCCTTTAAAGACAACAGGCCCCCTTCATAAGTCAACACTTGATACTTCTGAAGTGGCTTCTGTCTTTGTAGGTCTGCACAATTGTTTTCATATTTTGAATTGCAAAAGTTTGATTGAAATGTGATACATGGATGCTTAAATGCTTAAGTTATTTATCATCTCTACCAGTAAGCCTGCTTATTTTTACTGAGGTAGTTGTTTAAAGTCAGGATGACAGTGATCTTTAAGCAAGTGCCTAAAATACAGTTGAACAACAACAAAAAAAATAAATCTGAGAACATATTTGAATCTCAAAAGCAACTACAAATTCAGACCTGGGGCATACTCTATGACAGGATGGCTTTGGGGAGGGACTGTTCATTTTTCACCCAGACCAGGTCAGTATTCCAGGTGAAATAATGCCATAAAAAGGATCCTCCAGGACCACTACCATACGGCCCTGCTGCCCCTTCAGCACCAAAGCCAGCATATAGTGGAAACACAGTGCCAGGGAACTTACAGTATGTATCACAAGTTAGTTCACTTAAGGAGGGCAAAGTGCTTAGGACTTGACCCTCTACAACACAAAGGCTTTTGTATATGCAGTATCCACCACTCATTCTGAAGAATGAAGCAACGAGCACCTTACCTTGCATCGTGGTTTTTGTGGGTTCTGAAAACAGAGGAATGAGGAGGAGGTAGATGAGGTAGACAAAGGAGAGCCCATTGTAACGGAAAGCACAAGCTGCAACGAGAGAAGAGAAAAAGAGCCTGTTGCTTAATCAGGTGGGGATAATCAAATTCAATAGCCCAACATATTTCCCACCAGAGTTTACACGTAAGCTTAACTTTTCACCACTTATTTAAACCATTTCTGCACAAATATTAAAGTTCATGCTTAAAATAAATTTAAATATACTTCTGAAGTATTTTTACAGCAATATGTATTGTAAGGTCAGTACGAAAGATGCATCCAAGCTACAATGAATTTGTCCAGAATGATGGACAAGGTAGTTCAGCTAAACATCTTTCCTCCTACAGAAACTCATTAAGCCATTTCCCACAAACACATATAGGATGCATAAAATCAATATTTATGGGCTGTCTTTAAGAAGCTACATACAAGTTCATTATATCACAATTAAGGATTATCAGTAAATAACGGAGAAAAATTAAGTATATTCAGATATTCAGTATATTCAGATTCTAAATTACAGCTTGCACTAGTTATCCTTAAAATAGCAACAGCAACATCTTTAAATCATTACAGAGGTCTTGGAATTTTACTATCACACGTTTATTTGGTCTTACAAAGTTAAAAGACAGAACTACAAATGAAAGAGGACTTTACAGCAACTTGCTACTGGTGTTACACAAATTTTTCTAAAGAATGGAAATGTTCTGCTAAATCTGTCAAATATTTCCTTTCCTACTTTAGAAGTCAAGTGTATTTTCTTGAAAGTACCCAGGTCAGGAGGCCATTACAACAAGCAGCAGTATTGCTACAACCAAGACACATCTTTTCACGACACATCATGCTTTCTCCAAGCTGAAAGGAGTATATGGACTTCTATACAGAAAGGATAAGAACAACAAAAAATGAAAAAGTAATCTGTAATTCCACTGTGTAGCAGGCATTGAAATATTGTGAGACCTACCACATCCAGCCATTCCCATGAGATAAGCCAACTGCAGAGGAGTTAGGAGATGAATTAATGTCTGCATTTATTTACTCAAGGAATGTAACTAATATCAATTCAGCCTTCTCAGCTATATCTAAAACAAGTTTCAGAGGACAGATACAGCCTTTTTCCTGCCAGAAACATCTATTCCTAAAGAAAAAAGCTTCTCTAGTCACCACTTCATAAAATTTCATAGATACTATGCTGAAAATAAGTTCACAACTTAAGCATTAATTAGTTTTCATCACATCTGTCCATTCTAGTTATAAAAGCAAAACTGAAGTCTCTCCATTAACAAACCCATGCAATAGCTACAAATTTTCTTTTCCAAACTAACCAGTGTTTCAAACAACCAACTTGATGTCCTTAAATGCAGAGTTTTTCTATCTGCTATGTGCCAGATCTGCAGCTTAGCCAAGAAATGTGTGAACATTATGGATAAGTCTGGCAAGAAGGACAGACAAGAAGCATCCATACTTTGCTTCTGAACTGACATGAGCCTGCAAAAAAGAAAAAATAAAATCTCTCAAGGACCACAAATCCAGCAAAGCTTCATAGAGGATTTTTCAGACTGAAATACAGAATTCTTAAGCACAGCTTCTCCTTTGCCCGTAAGAACTTAAACTCAGATTGTTCCTGTCACTACTTACAGCCATAGCCTTTAAAGGCCACCCAAAGACTCACACTTATGCTTACAACTAAGAAAAACTGCAAGATCAAGTAAATGGGACCTATCCCACTGGGAAATCTGTAGACAGTTATCAGAGATTTAAAATGAATGTACTTGAGAAGTCAGCCCTGCTATTATATGCCTCCTCTCAGGCTGCTCTGCAGAGGAGCACAGGATGTCCTATGGCCATTCTTGGAACGAATGTCAAAGAACATACGCTTGAGATCAGGACAAATCCATAAATCAACTTTTTGTGCTAGTTTGATTTGGGGTGGAAAGAAGTTTTGGCATTCATAGAAAAAGATACAATAGCGGTTCAAGGCTGATCTAAAGCCTGAAAGTATTCAAGGGGAAGGATCAATATTCATAGTCATTCTGGTAGCAGAAAAATAGTATTATCAGATAACTGGATAATAGTTTTATTACAGGGATTGTGTCAATCAGCTCCTAATCATGTTTAACAGCTTGCTTTATTTCAGTGCAGTATTATACTGACTTTTCTTTCTTCAGAATTGAGCTTGGTACAATTCTCTTGTAGAGCACCTAGCACTCTGTTTTCTTAGCACGAAGATAAAAACCAGCAACTGTGTGCTTTAGATACCCTCCTTTATTAGCCCAATGTCAATGAATGCCTTGCTAACAAGTCCACCTCAAATATTTAGAGCCTCTATTTGTATTGAAGCATCCATCAGAAAACCATGGATAGCCATTGCCTGGGAAACAGATTTATTTAAGCAGCTGCAAGAACAACAGCAACAGATTTCTCAGAATTAAATAAAAACTGCAAAACTCAGCTGCAACATTTTTCAGTTCAATCCATTCACTATTTCTATATTGTATTTCTTTATCACCATTCTTCCAGTACATTTGACTGAAGAGATTAGTGCCTTAGCATGATAATGCATCAGAGGAAAGAGCCATGATTGAATATATTTTTAGCAAGGTAAAAGATTAAAATCAGCAGCTGCGCTGCACCATTATTTGTCAAATACATGCATTTCCAAGTTCTGATACTCAGAACTATCTAGAAAAAGTTTCTGGGCATAAAAATCAGCTTCAGAAGTTTGTCACTGATACAACAACAAAGGATGATCAAAGAAAGGAAATTAACCCATGCTCTGCACTCCCTCTGGCATCCATAAAGGTCTCCTTTTGCAAAGACAGCTGCACACAGATGTCCATCATAGTGGAAAGTCCTATTTGAGGTCAGTGGAATTCCATCAACAGAAAAAGCACCCAAATGAATTTCTTGGCAAACCAGGTGGTATAGAAATTTCTGGATATTTGGGTTACCTTGGTCAGCTTGCACTATCAGTACTGTATCAAAATTCACATCATTTTAGCATTTTAGGCTTGTTAGCTCTTCTCAAAATTGTCTAATCGATAAGCAAAATTAATTTCAGAGGAATTATTCTTGAACTATATTTACCTCAAAATTTACTGCTTTCTATTTCTAGATCTAAGGAGGCTATGTTCTCAAAAGCTTTTTCTCCACCACTATATAAACTAGACTATTAAGAGAATGTGGGCCATGAATGGTCAACTCTTCCAGGAGGATATACAGTTAACATTATTACTGATAAGGTTCTGTCCTAATGACATGTTATTAGGCCTTTCTGCTTGTACTGACATGATGGTATTGGACAGACAGTTGGACTTGATAAACTTAGTGGTTGTTTCCAAACTTAAAGAGTCTATGATTCTATGACCTGCAGTACAGCATCAGCCAGTTCACACATTCTTTAGAATATTCAAAATTGGGAGATTTTTTTATTTATAATTTTTTTACCCCTAATCATCTTACTGGACAAAACAACTGCCAAACAAAGGCAAGTAAATGTACTTCCTTAGATGCAGAACTGCCATTCTTACTAAGACTCAAGGGATTTCCCACTCTTACCTGACTAAATGTAGTAAAAAAATTAGTATAAATCGCTAATTTTTTTAATCTTCCAACACTTCTTCACATTTCAAATTTCAGAAACACAACGCTTGTTTCAGAAACATTTCCTCCTGGATTCTTTACCAAGAAATAATTGCCACTCATTGCAAAATAAGATGTTGTAAGCAACCTATTTAAGAATAAAACTCTGAAAGTGATCAAAAACGTCCTTCAAGAACTGTACTTTCTAACAATTAAGAGTTTCTGATAGGAATAGTGCCCAGCAAACCTTAGCTACCTGCAAACTTTTTCTTATTGAAATTCAGAAGGGGGTTAACTCCTGGCACAGTTTTGTTTTCCCTCACTTCTGAATAATTCCACTTAAAATAATGCTCATGACAGATGAGATTTGAATTACAGACTGTTGTGGAAGACAGTTAAGTGAAATGCATGTAATCTTAGCATCCTTTTAGAGCAAGTTAATGGTTATAGCCTACAAAAAGTACAGCACAGAATCCCACAGAAGTGTGTTAGGTCAGGACAAGATAACTCCTGCATCAACCAACACTTCTTTCTTCCACATTAAACAGTTCTGCTGATAGCACTGTGCTAATTAATGTACACCACTCCCCACCCCACCTCTTCAATAGCACATGCAGCATCATGTAGGCTAGCACGTGCTACACCCAGACAGAAAATATTTGTCATTTTGAAAAAAACACAAATGCCTTGTTAGACAGATAAATACTATACATTTGGTTCATGTGAGCACTTGTACAAAGACATTTTATCACTGCTCATAGCTCATCAGGAGAGGATTGCTGTACAGTGATGACTTTTCAAAGAGCTTTAGGGTGGGTATTTTGCTTTGACTTTTTTCCCTTTCCTCTTTCCTAGAGGAAGCTTCTTTGAGCTTTCTCTCCATCAGAAACAGACTTTAACTTTGAGACAAATATTGTGTAGGAATTGAGTTCAGATAGAGAAGACAAAACACCTTGTCTGCCTTTCTTTCAGCTCTTAGGTACAGGACGTATGGTACTCAACTATCTTTCACATGGGAAAACAAAGACCTCCCGTTGTAAGCATAACACAATCATCACCTTAATCCAAATAACATATTGTTGCAGTTTGGTGTAGCTGTGCTGCTTCAGTGGCTTTTGTAAGCTGCAGTTACAGCTTTCTGCAAGCCCCATATTTTGAAAACACTGGTACAGTCAAGGCCAAATTTGAGACTGAGCCTATCAGAGCTGGTCATAGCGCCTCTGGGAATCACATATAGGAGAAAAAAACCTGCTGGCAGGCGCACTTTGCCATGGGAGCAGGAGTGAGAAGATGTAACAAGCTGCACAGACTCCAAGGCCAGGCCTGCAGGAGGGGGGGGGATGAAGAATGCAAAGAGAAAGTTTCCCCTGCAGCTCGTGGTGGAGACCATGGTGAAACGGGTGTCCCCCCGAAGCCCGTGGATGAGGACGGGGAGCAGAGACAACTATGCCCTGTGAAGATTGATCCACGCCTCACCAGGTTTGTTGGGGGACTTGTGATTTTCCGGGGGACCAGGCCGGGG
>VZTU01005536.1:1665-17172 GCA_013400835.1 Zapornia atra | reverse complement strand
GAGTGCGAAGAGGCGAGGGGTGGGGGGAAGGAGAAGTGATAACATCTGGGGAAGAAAAGCAGCTTGTGTGGGATCGCCGGAACCCCACTGCCCATTCCCTGCCCCTCCCCGCACCATGTTGTGGGGGGAAGAAGGGAGTAAAATCGGGATGAGTTTTAAGTTTGCTAAGAAGGGAGGGGTGGGGGGAAGGTGCTTGAAGACCTGGCCGCTTCTTATCTCATTCTGGTTCACGGGGTGTATTAGTTGTAGTAAGTAGTAATAAATCACTTTTTCTTTCCTTTATTCTGTGCTGTGTCTGTTTTGCCCATTGCACTAATTGCAGAGTGATCCCTCTGTCCTTATCTCAAGTCCTAAGCCTCCCAATATCTATTTTCTCCCCCTTTTCGGCTGAAGGGGGGAGTGAGCGAGTGGCTTGGTGGTGGGGATTTGGCCTTTGGTTAGGGCCAAAACCACCACACATATTTTAAAAGAGACTTTACTGTCACAAGCAAATCCAATGTCAATTGACACACCTAAATTTTAAAAAGCAGGTAAAAAGCCAAAGGGACACCATCATGAGTAAGTTTTCCCATTAAAATGTTCTGTGTAGCATCGTAACTTGTTTCAAGTTCAGCAGCAGACTGGAACTAAGACATACTTTTTACTGTCTCTTACATCACCTTAAGTTTTTGACATTACTACATTGTGTTGGTAATCCCTTAGCTAATCAGTTGGAGACAAGGTTGTGGGGTTTTTTGTTGGGAGGGTTGTTTTATGAAGTTTTGACATTTCTTACAGTTCCAGTCTCTTCTCTCAGTGATTAATTTTAGGGAACACATTTTCCCTTCCCTCACCCACTTCATACAACTCACTCATGCCAAAGTAAGCTCTACTCCAAAAACAGTGGTCCTAATGTATGTCCAAACAGTGAAAAAAATGCAGTTTTCAGTGAGTCTCCTTATTTTACATGACAAAAATAGACAGCAAATCTGGGATTTGTGTTGTCCTCAGCCTTTATGATCAGGAAAGCATGCCAGCCACCAAAATAGGGAGCACTCAACTTCTGAGCTGGTTTTACTGAAGACATAGCACTTTGGCCTGGGAAGAGGAAGAACGCATCACAGAATTCCACCAAGGCAGCTGCCTGTGGAAGGGAGACTGTCCACATTCTCACCCCCCACTCCCAGAATCAGCTCAGGAATTTTATCCACTGCCTTTTATAATGTAAAAAATCACGAGCTTATCTCCCACCTCAAAGCTTTCTGTCCTCTCTCTAGGAAAGTACGTAGGAGCTAAAGAAATCACTCTGCTCCTCATTCATTTTCATGGGATGAGAAAAGCGTGTTCCTTGCCCCCCGGACATCGGGAGAGCGCCGTCCGGTTGTGCTCTTACAGTTGCGTAACGCTGTCACAGCTCAAACTAAAAATAACAGCAAACACAGAACACAGATGACTACCAAATGTCACACGACACTGCTGCTAAAAAAACATCAACCAGGCACAGATGTGAAGACACTGCTATGACAGAGATCTTCACAAGCAGAAAGGGACCAAGACCTTCGTTTACAGCTGCTAAGAAGCTAGGAGACTCAAGAAACACCTACTCAGCCAAATTCTACCAGCAATCAGAAGTGAAAAATTTGGCATGTGTTATGACCACACCCTTCCCACCAGCCATCCACACTCATATTTTAAAGCACAGAAATAATCACAAATCAATGGACAGAAGATGCAGCAAAAACCATGTGGGGTTTTTTTGCCAGCTGTTGCTTGCGCTGACACCACATCCTAAAAACCCAAGTCAGATGAAGGACAGGGAAAAAAACTAATCCCAAACGCCTCTGAGGAATATAAACATGACTAAACATCAGAGAGGTGTTAACACTAAGAAATATGAGCATCATTAGCAAAGTTACAAATATGAATGCAGTGTTTAAAACTCTGCCATTATTTATTCCAGCAGAGGAAAGGATAGATAAACTTCCTTTCTTGGTCCATCACTGAGAAAAGGGCTCAGAGGGTTGCAACTGCAAGCTATAAATCTGCATGATGAAGGAGCAGTTCAGACAGTGCTACAAAGCCACAGTGTTTACCAAAGGAAACAGAATTTTAAAAATAGTTATCTCCAGGATATCTGTCAATTGCGTAAAGCAGATGCAAACCTCTCGTTCTTGCAGTGTCACTACTCTAAACTGATGTCTCTTGTACAAAATAATACATCACTTTTTGTTTGAAAAATTGTGCATCTCTTTCTCTGCTTAAAATATAGTAATTCATTTTCTCTTATTGTGAAGAAGTTTTGATCTACTCTAGGAATCTACTAAGGAACACCATTAATAGCCTAGAGAACATAAAGAATCATAGAACCCAGGGACACGTTGGGAGACTTTATAACCACAAAACTGGTTTGATCAGTAAGACTGCTTATTCTGGACAAGTAGTATTTAAACCTGACTCTCAATGAAATTTCTCAAGCATACAACCACAATCTGCAAGAGTCCTTCTACAACAGATGTATTTTACTATGCATTTTGAATTCAACACTTAATAACATTGAGTGAAAAACATCTACCAGGAGTCCTACCACTGAAACATGACCATGGCCTCGTACAGTTTTCAAACAAAGAGAGCACATGTAGTCACTTTAATCAACAAGGAAACATCCTCATTGTGCATTTATTCTGATTAGAAATATTCCCCAGAAAAAGCAAGGCACCTGTGTTAACACTGCATCTGGTTCTATGGACATCCTTCAAGATGTTCTCAAAGCATTGCAATCCATGGTACTCAGCTTAGGTTGCCAGATCTCAGGGACCTGTGGTAGGCCTTCTTTCATGTATTGATTTTCTATTCCATGGCACGTGTAGCAACGTTTTCTTCCCCTGGAATGTGATTTGCAGGAAGTCCCCCAGACCCCTGATAAAATCCCAGTCAAATTTTAAGAGCAAGACTGGAAATTTGAAATGATTTAATACCTCTCTTGTGTTTATATAACAAACCATTGTGTCCTTGTCCAAGAATATTTGGATGTGGGAAGTTAAAAAGGAGTTTAACTTGAAGAGAACTTCCCACGCAGTAAGTAATTCTAATCTGTTTATATCTAGGCTCAATATAAAGTCTGACTACGTATTTCTTTGGAGTCAAGCCACTGTCCTGAAGATCCCCAATGATATTAGCATCCCATCAGAATACAAAGTAAAGCAGACACATCCCACCAAGGAAACTGGGGTTCTGAATTAACCACCACATAATTTCTAGTGCTCTCAACACAAACAATCAAAGTAAAGCATTTTTTACAGCAGGGGAAGGAGGATATAATTAGAACACACTCAATGGAGAAGTTTTAACACTTGAAGACTGGTACAGGTAAAGTCAAGGGTCACAATGCAAATCTTCATTCTCAAAATGCAGTAGTGTACTTTTCTCATGTAAAAAAACCCTCAAAAAAGGAAACAAACAAAATCCAACCAAAAACCCAGCATCTCTTTAATTGGGCAAGATCTCAGATATGAAGAAATGAGTCCACTGAGAATCTCAGAAGATCCATGTCTTGAGAAAGAGCCAAAGTATACATCCTGGAGGATTAAAACTAAGTGAAGGGCACATTAAAATTACTTTAAACATATCCTGAAAATTTAAGAAAGATACAAACACCAAGCTGTCTTTCAAGTAAAAAGAACAGTGTTTTTTATCACAATCTCTGTAAGGAAGACAATGATCCCTAACTGATAAAGGTTCTATATGCAGTGAAGATAACAGCAGTAAAGACTTAGCTAATCCTTGTAACTTTATGAGTACTTCCATTAGTATAAATTTTTCTGATCAAGAAAGTATTTTTTGTCAGTAGACTGACAAGATTTACACCAGTTGAGAACATAAACCATGGATTTCAAAGTGGTCTTTATGAGTAAACTGACCAGAATTATTCTTGGATTAAGTTTGTAGCTCCAGAAGCGTGCCAGAAGTAGTAAAATGTTGGGTTTAGTTCGAACACAGAGGATTCCCTTCATTAACAGCTAGATCAATGTACAACAGCCAGTCAGTTTGTCAAGAGTATTCTTATTTGTCACTCTAGAAAGATAGCTTCGTGCTTTATCACACTGCATAAAGCATTGGAAGCAAGATGATGAAGCTGCAGCACGAAAAACAGCAGCCACTTACAAGCTTGTTGTTCTACCAAGACATTATGGGGTCAAAAGAGGAAAGATTATTTACTGCTGAGGCAAGAGAAGGTTCTTCCAATAAGTAGTAATAATTACTACAAGTATTCATTTAAATAAAATTAGTTGTTGGGTTTTTTAAAACCCAAGAAAAATGAAAACTATTTTTCAGCCTGAGAAGTGGAAAATAATGCCTGAAATATTTATGGTGTGGAAGCAACAGTTGTGGAACTTCTTCCTGCTTTATCCATTCACACAAGATTCCCCCTCACCGCAATTAACTGTCCACTTATAAAGCACTTAAAAGGGGCATTATAGTTAATTCTGAATATTCAGTGTTCCCACATAATTTTCTCAGGTTTTGCCACAGAACAATTTTGATAATTAAAGTGTTTTGAATCTAAAGCTTGAGTAATTTCATTGTAGCTACAAGAAAATACACCCATTAAAAAGAGCACAACTGCCTGCCCAGCTCTGTGATAAGAGCATACCAGCAGCAACATTCACATAACTCACCATCATACCAGCTGCTAGCATAAAAATGGATTAGGACTCTACTACTAACATACATGGTTTAATGGTGGTTTGGCATTTTAGGTTGATGGTTGGACTTGAGCTGAAAGGTCTCTTCCAACCAAGACAATTCTATGATTCTATACATTAAAAAAAGCTAGAGTTACTGTGATTCCATAACAAGCAAGAGATTGTCAGCATGACCATCAGCAATTATCCTTTGTTCAGAGCACAACAATCTACATTTTTACAAGTAACTCTTCTGTAGAGTATGTCATCACTGCCCCCAGAGTTCTACCAGTTCAGAAGATGCTCAAGATTCCAATTTTGGAACAGTTCTAGGAAAATCCCATCTGACTTAATTCCCCCAGTAAATGCTCTAAGGCAGGCATTTTAAGATGCCTGCTAAAAGCCAATCAGAAAACAAGCTCACTCTTTTCCAGCTTGTATTTTTGTACCTGTAGAAAGATAGGAAAACATGTTGTAATAGGTGCGATGAGCATGCATCCATTTCCATACTGTCTGTGTGTCATCTATCATACCAGGAAAAAGGTCCTGGTTTGTACTGGAAGATGAGGATATTTTCACTTCAACAGTTAAGCGGAAATAAAATATACGATCTTCTATAGCTGAGGAAACATACCTTCCCAATGCCCCAAAAAACCCAATGTCTAGATACTGACAAACACTGTGACAGTGAATTCCAGGGATAACACACAGAGAAACCATTCAAGATGAGAAAAAAAGGGAGCAATTGCCAACATGCTAGAAGACACCAAGTCAATAAAGGATAAAATTTGTCTGCCATTCAGTGAGTGTGATAGCAAGTTTGGTATCCAGTCTCAACAACTTCTTCCCTTTACATTCCAGTTTATCCATGACTGGGGGTTTATTAGTACAGTACAGAGCCTAGCGACAGACCACTGGAAAATGCTTAAATTTCCATTTAGTCTCCAACTTGAATCAAAGAGAAGCAGAGTATCTGCAGTATGCCCTGCAGTATTGGCTAAGTGAGCCAATGGGATCCTGGGGTGCATCAAGAGGACCGTGGCCAGCAGGTCAAAGGAGGTGATCCTCCCCCTCTACTCTGCCTTGGTCAGGCCCCTCCTGTAGTATTGGGTCCAGTTCTGAGCTCCCTTGTATAAAAAAGACAGGGATCTCCTGGAGGGAGTCCAGAGAAGGGCTACGAAGATGATTAAGGGCCTGGAGCATCTCCCGTATGAGGACAGGCTGAGTGAGCTGGGACTGTTCAGTCTGGAGAAAAGAAGACTTAGGGGGGACCTATTTAATGTTTAGAAATATCTTAAGCATGAGACATGGGGAATTGGCCAGCCCCTTTTCAGTGGTCTGTGGGGACAGGAGAAGGGGCAATGGCTGCAAGTTGGAGCACAGGAAGTTCTGCACCAACATGAGGAAGAACTTTTTCACAGTGAGGGTGACAGAGCAGTGGAATAGGCTGCCCAGGGGTGTGGTGGAGTCTCCATCTCTGGAGATATTAAAGACCCATCTGGACACCTATCTGTGCAATATGAGCTAGGGAGCTGCTTTGGCAGGGGGGTTGGACCTGATGATCTCTTGAGGTCCCTTCCAACCCCTATGATTCTATGATCTATGACTGACAGCCATCTTGATGTTGTACAATTGAAGGGTGAAGGATGAATACCCATCCCTCAGTTACACAGGCATGCTTCACCATCGACGGCACAAGATAAATTTGTACCCCACTTGGACTTGACCATTGTGGATTCACCACCCCATCTTGGAACCTGCTGAAGTTTACAAGTTATAAAAACAGCCAAGAGCTGTTTGCAAAGGCATCAGCTCCCAGACACCGCTGCCTCCACTGAGCAAATCCCTAGTAGCACAGTACACCAGGCTCCTTGCACCAATATTTCTCTTCTTCAGTGGCTGCCACAAGATTATTTAACAGCTAAAACAGTTCTGCTGGCATGGGTACAGCAGCATTGTTTTCTGAAGACAAAATACTGAATGCACAAACAAAGCAACGGAGCATGTTAGCCTATGCCCTCATATCTAGTGCCATGTATTTCCCTTGGCAGCAAAGCTTAAGGAATTCTCTTGCCAAGTGTCCCCTGTGACTCCAGTGCCACTGCTGCAGTCATGCCAGCATAGCTGCTTGTGGCACTCAACACTGACATGACTAAAGCAGGGAGCACCCCATGGAAAGGGAACAGAGAAACTCTCTGCTGGAGAAAATGGTACAACTTGGTGCTTAAAGCATAGAAATGAACTATTTGCAGCTTTTAAACATCACTGTGTCTGACACCATGACCACATTATGGCATATCACTGCTGAGGGAAACTTTCATTGGCACATGAGTTGTCAGTTCATTTGGAATGTAACATAACTTCTAGGTTTTCAGGAAAAGCACCAATGTCAACTTTACTCATCACAAAAATCAAAGTGACATTCTACATTTAGTTTCATATCTTACTTTTATTGCGTTGCTTCTTTCTCACCTTCACACAGATTTCTTAGAAGGAGGAACTTTAGAGATGAAAAACAAGAGGGTAGAATATGGAAAATCCAAATGCTTCCCTGAAGTATTCTAAAGAAAAGGATTTCATTGTAATTATCAACCAGGCACATGCAGAATTACCTTTCTCAAAGCCCAGATACAAAAAGTATATGGAAATCTTTCCAGTAAAGAAGTTTCAACCAAGACTATTAGCTCTTTGTGGTATTCAAGCACCTTAAAGAGCAAACCATTTCAGTAGACAAAAAGATATTCTTGCTTCTCTTTCAAAGGCAGATATACATACAAACAAGAATGTACTCTAAAATCAATCATTTCTTGAATCACACAAAGCAACAGGGAATCCTGAATTGGCAAAATGAGTCTCCTAATCATATGTGACCATTTTTCCAATTATTTCCCCCTGCTATCTGCATAATTGTCTACTTAAAAACATCATGGACTGAGTCACTAGTTCTCACTACATTTACCTTCTTATGTGCCAACCAGTGTAGCACCTGAACGCTTTACAGGAAAAGATGCACCTGTGGATCTATGCCCCTTGAGGTAACAGATGTGGTAAAGGGACAGCCAGCAGTCCAGGGATGCAGTCCAGCACAAGAGGGCAATTAATATCCGCTCCCCACACATGGTCACAGTTCCTCACCTGCCTCCAAATGCACTCATTAGCAGTTTTACACAGGACCTTACAAGGAGATGGCCTTATAGCCACAGATACATTCATTCAACTGGAGAAATATTTGTGAGAACGTGTTTGTTAATAGTAGAGAGCATTACAGGAAGCCATGAATCTAATATTAATGCCTACAAATTCTCAATCATATCTTGTCTAAAATCTATGTTTATTTCTGCATTTATAATTGAACTCATCAATTTTTGGCACTCAAATATGCAAGCAGATACATCCATTGAAGAAAATAATGTATTTGCTTTCTTGGTTGTCTTACATTTCAAGCCATCAGATTGTCTTAGAAGTGTTGCTAACACCTTTAAGGGAAGATTAGGTTTTACAGAGATAGCAGAAGAAAATTCATACTTTATCCCAACCCATTAGGTGTTTTTCTCCTTCCTCTAAATTAACAAAGTTCTTGAGGTCTCTTTCCCTCTTCTTCATCTTTCTTCCCTCAAATTCACAGCAGCTCCAGAAAAATCACAGTTCAATTTTAAAGGATAAAAAGTATTTAAACATTATAGAATGATCCGAAACAAGTTAATCACTGCCTTCACTGGTTAAGCATGAAAAATTTGGCTGCCTGGCTTACCAGAACTACAAGGAAACAACAGGAACCCCAAGGAGCATTTCCTAATGAGCACAGTAATACCCTGACCTTGCGCTCCTTAATTATTTCTGTCCTCTTTCCCAGGACTATTCCAGTAAGGGCAGAGAAATTCATAAACAGTATCCACAATCTAGTAGCTAAATTCACTTGTGCATTAGGCAAAATATACTGCTTGTTCACAAACCACTGTAACCTGATGAACCACAGTGACTCAAAATCCTTTGTACAAAACTATTTTGCAAAACTGGAACAACTGATAACAAACCTGTCCTTCAGGAATATCTTTGCACTATGCTAAGTGACCCTGAACCAACAATATTAGATCCAATACAACCATCTCAAAACATCTGGGTATACTGTTTTGTTTATGGGTGTAATTCTTATAATGCAACAGGATTTTTAGTTCAGCTCCATTTATTGGCATGGCAAGGCAATGGCATGCATACCATGCTCTCACACTCTCAGTCAGCAGACAATCAACTGGTAAATTTCTTTTAGCCAAAAACACATGGAATATAAAAAGCAATTCTAAAAAGAGCCAAATAGTTTCATCCCAAAATGGGAAGGTGTGGTAGTTCAGCCCCAAGCAGTGGCTGAGCACCACATGCCACTCTCATTCCCAGAGAAACAGAGCTTCCATGGGTTGGGATAAGAACAGTTTGCCGACAAAATCACCACAAAAGAAGAATAATAACAGTCCACAGCAAATTCCCTTTACACTCTGTGATAACATAGAGTACCTTACCAACCTGACAGAGTAGTGCACCAACTGGAGAACAGAACTTAAGAACCGGCAGCACCCAGGAGCAGCCCTTCCCAAACAGCCCCTTTTATTGGGAGTGATGTCAGGTGGTGCGGAAACAGCCCAGGCTGACTCAGCTCACCTGTGCTGGCTGCTTGGGGAGGTTAACTCCGGCCTGGCCAGAGCCAGAAGGGTAGCCCAACATATGCCAAAGAAGAAATGTTATTTTTGTGTCTGGAAGACAATTTGTAGCAGGCTTGGTAAGATTACTTCTCACTTCCGAAATGCTGTGAACTGCACCCTGCATCACACAGCCTTACAGGGCTGCTGTTGTTGATGTTAATACAGAACATGGATAGAAGAGGGGTGGCCAGCAGGGACAGGGAGGTGATTGTCCCTCTCTACTCTGCCCTCCTGAGGCCCCATCTGGAGTCCTGTGTCCAGATCTGGGGCCCCCAATACAAGAAAGATGTGGAACTGTTGGAGAGGGTTCAGAGGAGGGCCACAAGGATGATTAGAGGGCTGGAGCACCTGCCCTACAAAGAGAGGCTGAGGGAGCTGGGCTTGTTCAGCCTGGAGAGGAGAAGGCTGCGGGGGGACCTCATTGCAGCCTTCCAGTACCTGAAGGGAGCTTATAAGCAGGAGGGGATTCAACTTTTTCAAAGGGCAGATAATGGCAGGACAAGGGGGAATGGACTAAAGCTAAAGGAGGGAAGGTTTAGATTAGATATTAGGGGGAAGTTTTTTACAGAAAGAGTGGTGAGGTGCTGGAACAGGCTGCCCAGAGAAGTAGTGGATGCCCAGTCCCTGGAAGTGTTGAAGGCCAGGTTGGATGGGGCCCTGGGCAACCTTGTGTAGATCCAGGCCTGGAGGTTGGTGGCCCTGCCTGTGGCAGGGGGGTTGGAGCTCTATGATCCTTGGGGTCCCTTCCAACCCAGACCATTCTATGATTCTATAATGTGCTTACCCATAGAGTTCCAGTTTTAGCTCTGGATTTAGAAAAGTACACAAGATACTTATGATTATGCATGAGACAACCTCCTAATTCAATTTATACATTTTCATTAATTTAGCTTCTCCATCCTGCCAAAGATGCAATCATTTTCCTGAAGATGAGTGTCAACCCAGTAAGCCAAAACCCATTTATCAGCTTTTAGCTAAGAATTATTTGAAGCGCTTAAAAAAGGCAAAGCATTAAAAGGCAGATTGGAACAAGTATGAATGGTTTGATTATTACACAGAGTCCTGGGTTGGGGAGAGGGGAGCACATCCTGTTTTGTGGTTAGGAAAAACTGGCAATCTAAATCTGACCCCCACCCTTTTTTTGTGCGATCTCTCCATAATAAATCTGACATTTTGGAAGAAAGCTTCCATTCTCCTCCAACAGCCCTGTGCAGAGGAGTAAAGCAAAGTGGGTCTTCCACTCCATTTTTTTTTTTCTCTCAGTGGTCCACAGGATTTCCAAAAATAATACTCTGCCCAGATGTTGAATCAGACTTTCAGTTTATTTGCAGGCAGCAGAATCAGTAGATTGCAAATTAGCTTCAGCTGCTCTGAGTGAGGAAACATCACTTCCCTCCAAATTCAACATCTGAAAGGGTTTTTTGCATTTTTATGCTTATTTAAAAAAAAAAAATATAGGCCAAGAATTAATGGTCAAGCTCTAAATCAATGCTTCTTTCAAGATCAAAACTTCTAGACTCAAAGAAGCCTTAATCTTGGTAAAACTCGGGCACTACTGGTATCCAAACATTTTGCCTCAACCACCTGCACTTCTTATTTCTCTGAAAAAAACCTCACCACAACCAGGACTGTAGAAGCTACACACAGTAATAAAAAGGACAGATCATCTCAGACACAATAATGAAAATATATCTGTATTTTTAACTCAGTTTTCCCTTAGTTCAGCATCAAAAGTTTTATTCCTGACCCTTTCCAATCCTACATTTTTATTTGATTAACAAGTTTTGCTTCAGAATACTGCAAAAGGACACACCCTGTATCTCAAGTGTTTTATCACTCTACTCAGATGAGGTGGGAGGGGAATGCAAAAATAGCCCTCAAAACCATAAAAACCCCCTGTCCACCAGGTAGGCATACCATGCTACTGTGCCATGGGAAAGAAAAGTTTGCCTCAGGAAAAGTACACTTCGTGGTTCAAACATCTGCTACTTCTTTTTAGTCACAGCACATCCGGAGCATGCAAAAATACAATTGCAGCATATTCTCAAATATCTGGATGCTTCTATTAGAACAGTTTATGTCTGGGAAATGAGGATTTAAAATAAACATTGAGCAAAATCCTAAAGCCCTTAACCTGGGCAAACTTCCATTCACCAAAGTACAACAAGAAGTCAAATTCTTCTCTTTTTGTTAGGTTTATACAGACTTAAACAGATTCGACCACATTTCTTGAATTGAGATCTGTCCATCTGAAAGTTAAGACCATCTGCTGGTGCAAATATAGAAAAAGTAAAACTTTAGGCCAGAACTATCTGAATAGCATCGGGGTTAGTAAGAGTATAGCACCAAATCAAGAAAACCAAGGCATTCAGTTAACACTACAACCCTGATGTAATTTCAGTGAACTAACCTGCTTGTCCTTATTATTAATCCACTTAACAACAACAAAAGGACAGAGATTATTCTTTGCAACACTAACAGAGATAAGATATTTCACAATATGCTTTAACTACTATTCTTGATAGGTTTCCATTCAACCCAATTCTCTATTGTTTTGGGTTTGCATGGCAATTTTCATGTCCTCCCCGTGGACCCACAGATAAAACCAGAGATAAAACTCCTCATGGTGTGTGCTATCTATACACTCTCTCTGGAACTGAGGAGCACTTATTTCTAATAGCTGAAATAGTGATCTGTATAGAGCCGGAATAGGACACGTCCATTTTGAGTTGCCAGAACTCTCAGGATCATTTCTCTACAGCTAAGACAAGAAAGGAAGAGAGACTTTCTTGATATTGCCAGAGTCAGGCAGACACCTCATCCACTGCTGGTGCTTCTTCACTTTTCCAGTCTATTTTTCCAATCACCTTGTCAATGCCTTCTTCACTCGGCAGGGATCCCAGCTGCTAGACCTCCCTGCCTTCTAATTCCAGGCTACTGGCTCCAGTATCCCAGCACTGGTACAGCCAGGTAAGGGTGTGCTCACCCAAAAGATGACTGAAGTATTTTCTCACATCTCTCAGCTCACTCAGGGACAAGAATTTGTTGATGACCTCTGGTTCCACCTCATCTTTGTGCTCTCATGATGGTCGCAGGTCGTCATTATCCTTCACTAAGCAAACTGATTTGTGTGTTTCTTCTGTACAGAGGCAACCGATACATGTACTGGTTTGCTTCCCAGCTCAGCTACAGTGTTGGTCTCTGGGGTTTGAGTAGCCAAAGTGCCTATTGTGGGGGTTGAAGGAGCTGCAGTGCCTGTGGGTTTGTTCTCCTTCTCTTCCCCCTGATGGCGCTGCGTACTATTGACCAGGGCTTGGCAGATGGTGGCCAGGGCCCAGCACAGTGAGTTATGCTTCCTTGGAGCAGCCACAGCACTTACCTTTTAAATATTCTGTCGCTTTTTCAGAGTCCAGTAACCGTTCGGGAGCAAAGCTCCAGACCATTTGGGATTAGAGAGTATCTAGATACCTGCCTATTCTCTCCCACACACCATGACACCCCTGACCATTCAGCCCTAGGGAAGACCTATAGGTGATATTCTTAAATCAGTTTTGATAACCCTAAATAAGACTTGAAACACATTCAGGAATATACTAGCCTGAATATCCCAGGGGTAGTAGGCAAAGTTTTCAAAGGCTGTTGTAACAAGCTTAAAGGGAAAAGGAGAGGAGAAAGCATCCCCTTTTCTCCCACTTTCCCCATTCAGTGGGTGCAATTTTTAAATAAAATGCTAAGTTATGGGCAGCTATGCCACATATAAACACCAGCTTACGCTCCTGACTACTGATGCTATCTTAAGTTGATCTCACAACAAAATGAGAATCCAGACACCCCCACCCCCCTCCAGAGGGAAATAACAGGGCAGGGATTACAGAAAACTGCTGTGAGTTTATAGACCAGAGCCAGGTGACCAAACAGAACATAACTGTTACCAGCACCTGCTTGAACAACATGATAAACATTTATCATAGCTTCTAAACCAAATGGGGTCAGACTTACCATCACCCCAACCCTTTGAGCCCCACATTGGGCACCAAAACAGACTGTGGTGGTTCAGCCCCAGGCAGTGGCTGAGCACTACCCACCCCTCCCCAGAGAGGGCAAACAGACAGACCCCGTGGTGGGGATAAGGAGAATTACAGACACAGCACCACAAGAGCTGTGGGGCACAACCCACCCACATAACACTGACCAACCCAGCACTCCACCATACTAGAACTGCTCCAGAGCCACCCCTCCCAACCAGCCCCTTTTATGGGGACGTGATGTCAGGTGGTGTGGAAATAGCCCGGACTGACTCACCTCACCTGGGCTGGCTGCTTGGGGAAGGTAACTCTGCCCCGGCCGGAACCAGGGCATCTATAAACACTCAAAGTCACCCACGTTAAGAGCCTAGTCAGCAGAACACATCAACTTCTCTGCTTGTATCTTTACTCTTTTGGATACAGGTGAGAAGTGCACCCTTCTCCCCACAACTCATAAGGCAGATCATGCCCTCAGGTATGTGGGCTTAAAACACCTCAATTACCATAATCAGCACAGCGTAAGTATGCACTGGTAAGAGTAGGCAGCTTTACAGTATGCATCCATATGGCTGAAGGAAGATTGAGGGAGCTGAGTTTATACTGCTGATGTGTCCCAGGGGACTTTGAAGAAGCACATGACTACTTTATGAAGAAACTAAACCAAAAACATAGGGTGATTTTTGGAGGAGCGAGAGTGATGTTCAGATGCAGAGCATCAAGGTTATAATAAGAAGAAATCAATTCTGCATGCTGCACTTAAGCTATTCCTGGAACCCGTTTGTTCCCATTCTTCAAACACAACCAGCAGCACCACCAAAGAAACAAAACCCAAAGTATATCCCCCTAACAAAAAATAAAAATAATATACTAATACACAGCATTGTAAGGGTTGGAAGGGACCTCAAGAGATCATCGGGTCCAACCCCCCTGCCAAAGCAGCTCCCCAGCTCATATTGCACAGGGAGGCGTCCAGACGGGTCTTGAATATCTCCAGAGAAGGAGACTCCACCACCCCCCTGGGCAGCCTGTGCCAGGGCTCTGTCACCCTCACTGGGAAAAAGTTCTTCCCCATGTTGGTGCGGAACTTCCTGTGCTCCAACTTGAAGCCATTGCTGTTGCACACACTCCAGGCTAAACCAGCTACACCCTTGCATCAATGTATTTTAAGTAGTCTGACAGTATGCCCAGATGTCTCGTGTAAACAGCAATCACACTGAATCAAAAATTAAGGGTAGTTAGAATTATACAATGTTTCATGCATATCTTATCTCTGTGGTCAATGTTTGC
Organism: Zapornia atra; assembly: GCA_013400835.1. Lineage (NCBI taxonomy): Eukaryota > Metazoa > Chordata > Aves > Gruiformes > Rallidae > Zapornia > Zapornia atra. The sequence goes on along the minus strand of VZTU01005536.1, from coordinate 2,505 downwards.
TATCTCAATATGTGGAGATAAAAAGTTGTCATTTAGCATGTTAAGAGTAAAGGCTGGCTTTATGTTTCCAACTCTATCTTGTGATGATAAGCAGGTTGGTTTCCTCTTCCCACTTTGCAAAATTTCTAATCACTGTAACACAGTTACACATTACCAGTACACATTTTGGGCAGCAAAGAAAGTACCTGCATTGCTAGTCATATTCTTGTGCCTTATTCTTACACAAGCTACTATAGTTCCAAAGCACTCACAGTTACTATCTCACAGAATCACAGAATCGTAGGGGTTGGAAGGGACCTCGAGAGATCATCGGGTCCAACCCCCCTGCCAAAGCAGCTCCCCAGCTCATATTGCACAGGGAGGAGTCCAGACAAGTCTTCAGTATCTCCAGAGAAGGAGACTCCACCACCCCCTGGGCAGCCTGTGCCAGGGCTCTGTCACCCTCACTGGGAAAAAGTTCTTCCGCATGTTGGTGCGGAACTTCCTGTGCTCCAACTTGCAGCCATTGCCCCTTGTCTTGTCCCCACAGACCACTGAAAAGGGGCTGGCCAATTCCCCCTGCATCCCATGCTTAAGATAGTTATAAACATTAATAAGGTCCCCCCTTAGTCTTCTTTTCTCTAAGCTGAACAGTCCCAGCTCACTCAGCCTGTCCTCATACGGGAGATGTTCCAGGCCCTTAATCATCTTCGTAGCCCTTCTCTGGACTCTCTCCAGGAGGTCCCTGTCTTTTTTATACCAGGGAGCCCAGAACTGGACACAATACTCCAGGTGGGGCCTGACCAAGGCAGAGTAGAGGGGGAGGATCACCTCCTTCGACCTGCTGGACACACTCTTCCT
>VZTU01005533.1:79083-98142 GCA_013400835.1 Zapornia atra | reverse complement strand
TTTTTTTTTTAACTGTCCAACTTTTTTTTTTTTTTTTTAACCTTTGCTTACAAAAAATAATCAAAGGTAACTGCCAAAGCACAAAACAAGCCTGGTAGGACAGATATCCTGATTCTGATCATTAATAGTACTTTCATCCTTCCTCTTTCCACTCACAAGCCATTCCATTGATTTTTTTAAAAACTTTTTCTCATGAATGGAAGTTGGTCTTCATGGGAAAGCAGATAAATGCCGACTTTTAGAATGAAATAGTTTGACAGCTTTGAGCTTTAGTGAAAATTAGAAGAGGAAAAGGAAAATCCAACATTTTAAAAGAGCCTTTCATCACAACTGAAATATTTTCATCAGAAACTTTGGCATCTCATCCAGTACCTTTGAAGCGGGCTATAAAATAAGACAATCCATCTTATTAGCTGGATAGGAATGCCCTTCAAAGAGTGGTGCAAGTATAGCTGGTAAACATCAGTCAGTTTGAAATGGCTGCATTATTACTATACATGTTGGCTTTGTATTTACTACCTCTAAGATGAAAAAAGTACGCTTAACTTGTTTCAAGACATTAAAGAACATTCTTTCTTTAATTCCAGAGCTATCCCTTTTAGCCAGCTGTGATATAGTGATTATATATATTGATTGAGTGTTTGTGGAGCAATCAGTCAAAAGTCTCCCATTAAATTTTGGACCAAATGTATATACATTAAGGCTATTATACTGGAATCTACTATTTACTCCTGTTGTTCATGTCTATCTGAGTAGTTAAGGTTAAATATCAAAATCACACTTGCAAGGCAAATGTAAGCAGTTAAAAAGGAGTTAAAATGTGAACTAATATGAAATTAGGGTTTAAGTAACATTTTTATAAGGAGAAAATGTTACTAAATGAATTTATGAAATCACATCCAGAATTTATATTATTTTATGAAAACACTAAAGGCTCAGGAAAAAAAATCAATATAAATCATGAAGTGTTCTAGAGAAGATTATTAAAAATTACATCCTTAAAAAATAGCTTTTATAGATAATTCATTATTTCTTAAAATACATGTCTGTCATTTTATGCCTTAAACAGGAATATATAATTCTATGGGACTGCATTCAATGAGAGTATCAGCACAAGTCAATGCTAGTCATATTTTTAATATAAAATCTTCTAAATCTGTTAAAAAAGTCTGTATTATTTCAATTATTGTAACTCCATTTTTAATCTACATTAAAAATGTGTTCCCTCTTCCAGTATTTTCATACAGATTGTGATGCCACCACTGAATGAATTTAGCTTACTCGTTAGAGATCCAAACACTATTGAAATTACCACAATTTGAGACAAGTGGGGCCTTTCAGCAGTGGGGATTCAATTGGAAGGATATTTAAATGTTAATGGTAGCTCAAAACATTTCCTCTTAAAATTTGTTTGAAGCACTGACAAAGCAAAAAAGCAGGAAAAAATGCTTAGTCAGATCAAGAACACATACAGGAAGGAAATGTTCCTTTACTACCAAATTAACTTATCTTTTTTTACAATATTTCAGTGGAGTTAACAGTAGAGCCATTGAGAAGTCCGATCTTGCACATCCTTATCCACCTGACAGTCTATTTAGCATGAATATTTACAGGTCTAGGTGCTTTGAAAAAGTATGTAATTTTTTTGTGTGTACATCTTCTGAAAACTATATTGAATTGAGTGTGCATTTAGTGATTACAGGACACAATAGAAATTGGTAGACAGAGACTACCTTGTTCACCTTCAGAATATATGCACAGAGTTGTGGAATTGTCTACAGCACTTTTTCCTGTTAGTGTGGCAGGTGACATGCTGTCCACAGCTCTTTAAAGATATTGCAGACTGTTTTTTGACCAGGGAATTGATGTCAAAATCAATTTGATAAGCAAAGTTTCTCTTTCTTCCACCAGTAAGTAATAGCTAATGAATAGATAGGTAGGGGACACATGCAGAATGCGCACGGCAATGGGCCAAGGCACCAAAGAGATACCATCCGTGAGGATCAATAGATACAGCTTGTAAATTAAAACAGGAAATGAGACACAAAGAAATACACTTAAAATAAAAGAATTCTTTCCTTCTAATTAACTGATGTGCATAAATGAAACACAAAGTGAGGAAAATGCCAGCAGTTCAAGTAAATCAAGGAATCGAGAACCACACACACTGTGGCTGTCTATAGACAGTCTGAGCAAGGGGGTGTCAGCTGGTAAAATCATTAGCCCTCCTCTTTCCTGTTGAGCATACTTTGGAGCTCTGAAGACATGGTTAGCACTATGCAGCATGATGGTGGATCTGACATCATCACTTTCTGCAGTCCTCTCTTCTATCCCTCAAATACCTCATAAATGTCCACATGAACACATTTTGAAACTCGTTATTTAAATGAAGTAAACTCAGTCGAATGAGAGTAAGATCCCTGAGCTAACCTGCTTCAGTCTTGAAGGTGATCAGAGGGGTTTTTTCTGAGATTGTTTCCTTTGTTGACAAAGTCTTCAACTATAAAAAGCAATTTGGGTCACTCATATAAACTAACACCTTAATAGCAGCGAGTGAGCATATGTTTCACTTAGGCATATGTTTACAGGTCTGTCTGCCTGAACACCTGGTTCTTTTTGAAAGAGATAAATAACACAGCATTGGTGGTCAGCCACTGATTTATCAGAAAACCCTGGCAAATTTCTTTTTAAGCCTCAATATTATTACTGTGGAAACAAAAACTAATTCTCAGTCAGGGACTTAAACTGCTAAATAGTCCTATTTTCGTTTATTCTAGGAGTTTACGGCAGTAATGCTGAAATTCCATGAGATCCCTTAAGTGTTCCTTTTTATGTCTTTCTTTAAACTCTTACAACTTTAACGAGCTTTCTCTTCCATTGCAGAACCACTTGTTAGGAGGGGGGAAAAATAGGTGTAAAGAAATTCTCTTCATAATTCCCAGCTAAAGAATGAGCTCTGAAGGGAGGGAGGAATGCCTGGATAGCTCAGAGGATCAGAAAAGGAACAGAGAGTAGTTCAGCTATGAGAGCGGTCCAAGGCAGAGTTTGCTGACAGCGCCCAACAGCTGTAACTACCATCCTGTTTGGAAGTTTGCATGAAATGTATTTGGGAGGAGCTGGGAAAAGCAGAGTCTTCAGTCTGGTTCTCAGGGGAACTGCTTGTTACGCTTTAGCTGAGCCTACGGATGGGCAAGCCCGGCAGCGAGGGCGAGCTGGTCTCCTGCCTCTGGAAGCAGTCCTCCCAGACTAAGCGCAATCATCCACAGGCAAAGTGAATGCTGTGAGGGTGGGTAACCTTAGAGATCTGGCTCTTCTAATGTAAAGAACATCTAATCATCTAAAGGTTGACCAGAGCAGCCTTTTTTTCCTTTGTTAAACTAACTCCTTAGAATGAAATTTCTACAAAGTTACAAATGCATGTTGGAAAATGAAAAAGCGGCACAAAGCTTTGCAAGACTGCTTGCAGCAAAGTAAGTCAAAAGATCGTCCCTTAACACTATCAGTTAAGGATAACAAACTGTTCTCAAGCAGCTAATAGTCTCTGGGGCAAGTTATGTAAAAAATGCCAACACAAAAACGAAGTATGAGCTCGCTTATCATTTTTGAAATGAGAAACCAACATAATTCACATTCTGTATCCTTATTCATTTCAGAAAGTGCTGTAACAAAGCCACATCCACACCTTTATTGGCTTACAGTCTTACGTGCTACGGGAGAATGTAAATCCCAACAAAGCCATGTAAGTCCACTGGCCTCTTAAAAACCAGAAAGAGCAGCCACCCACTTGTCAGGCAAACAGCAAAGCAATTAACCTTCCTCTCAGATTTCAGGCTAATGTCTGACCAAGAGAAAGCAAGCTTTGGAGGTTTGTTCTAGTGCTCCTGCAATTATCAGAAGTTCGTAAGTTACCAGCTACATGTTATTAGGTCAGCCTTGGCAAACTGGGAACCAGCTGGCAAAGAAATTGCAAACTTCAAAGCAAGCTCTCAAATATCCAATCACATAAGAGAAAAATGCTCACTCTTAGTACCTTATCTTGGAAGCTCACATTGGTTAGACGGTGACCTTTACAGGATTACCTTAACATGGAGGGAAATCAGCCCCTCTCTGAAGTGTTCTCAAATTCGTGATAGAAAATGGCTGCATGACTGATGTTTATGTTGGAAAAAAGGAAGGAAAAGGCTTAAATGTCTCCCGACATAAGCTGAAGCTCTGATTTAAAGCCATTTGACTTTCAAAGGAATGATGATAGCTGACTGCCAATTTGTAGTATGCAATACAACGCTCTCACTCTAGCAACTAGGGCAGGGCAGAATGCAGTTTCCAGCTCCTTAATCTCTTCTCTTTTTTTTTCCCCTCATGAATTTGGTCATTTTACCAATAGGAACAAATACCTTTCAAATATCTTTTTTGTTTTTCCCTCCTCCAAACATACTGTTTTGTCTGGTAATAAAAAGAAGTTTAGAGAAATTGACAAAGATTTAAAAGATACATTTAAAAGCAGTAACTGCTGTTATCCTGTATTTATCAAGCACAGGTGGGAAGTGCAGAGTAGATCTGTCAGACAGTTTTTTTCTGTCCTTTTACTGAACTAAAACATTTCTTATGCTGACAACACCTAGCTGTCAGCCATTTATGTATTATTGTACTTACTGAATCCTCAAAAGGTCTGGAAAATTTTCAGCTATTCTACAGAATTAAGAAAAATAAACACTTCTATTTAAGGATATTAAAGACGTACTACCTTCTTCCTAATGTCAACTTCTGTTCTCATTATTCCAAAGTCCAATTTCTCCTCTTACTGTTCATATATTGCTTCTTGTTATTCCATCAGCATAGCCTGGAATACCATACTCTCTTTAGATTGCCACACGGTCCATGAAGAGACCAGCAATGTGTGATGTTCTCCAATCAAAATCACTTAATAGGAAAAAAAGGTATGAATAACGTGTCACCAGATTTACTTTTTTCCGTACAGTCTTTTAATTAAAGCAAGTAGCCAGGCCAGTGGTTTCCAGTTCCCTCTGGATACTGCGTACAGAACTAAAAATAAACATTAAAACATGCATCAATTACATCCTGTAGAACAAAACTAGACTTGGGTTTGGATAATATGTCATTTGAAAGCAGCCTTACGGTTTCTACCACTAATGCGGTGCTATCATTAATCACAGGTCTTATTATGTTACGGAAGATGAGTCTATGCATTGTATTGCATACTGCAAATTGGCTTTTATTAGCTTTCAAGCATTTAAATACGCAGAATACATAAAATGTATTTACATTATAATTTTGGCTCAGACCGCTATAGTAGTTGTTAAAAGAATCAACCCACATCTCCATTTTTTAGGACATGGGTCAGGTTTCCAGAGCAGTTGTGGTGCACATTAACTAGATTCCTTGTGAAGAAAACTGGACCAGATGTGCACAAAATGCACTTTGATCCCTAAGGGGAAGCAGTGCCTTGGATGGCTTTGAATTATATATGTGGTATAGACCACTCCAGTCCATGGACCAGACTAAGTCTAGCCCAAAGTAAAATCCCTGAATCCCATATACTGGAGATGTTGGTGTCTCAATGCAAAATGCTTGACCTACTGATCCCTTCCTACCCCACTCAATTACTTGTTGATATAGACAACAGCGACAGAAGACAACACAGAAAACAGGTGAGTGTACTGCTGAACCTCAAAGCTCACACAAACAATTCTAAGCTAAGGATGTTCTGACCATTGCTAGTCAAGCCATGGTAGCACTCAACATTGCAACATTTCCATTCCCCTTTTTGGAACTGTTTCACTCGTATATTTAGAATAAAAATCCCTATGCGGTATTTTGCATTTTCAGCTACCTTAGATTTAGGTAGTATTTCAGAATATACAGTAGATGCCTATAAAATATTCTTGTATTGCTTCTACTAGCATCAAGGGTGACATTTATTTACTGCATTTCATCACTGTTCAAAATAACTAGATGTATCAGGCCTATTTATTTTTGACCGATGAGATATAAACAAAGCTCCTGGGATGTTGTGGCACTTCAGGGCCAATTTGCAGCAAGCTTGTCTATGACAGCAAGAGCTTGAAGACACAGAGACAGCACAGGCACACATGGGGAAGCTGAGCAAAAGCATCCTACCCTCTTCAATCTTTATTGCTTGTACAGTGAAAATTTTATATGCCCTTCTGCTAACAAAGCTCTTCCTTTGAGACTGCCATCATAGTTCCTCGCAGCTGAAAAATCACCAGGCAGCAAGAAGGAGCCTGGAAGGCCAGACAGAGCGGTTAACATCAGGCTCTGTGCACAGGGCAAGCTTCACTGCAGTGCAGCATATTAACGGACCAGGCTGCTGGGATGGGCTGTTAGAAGTAGGAGCTGCCCTTCCACCTGTGCCCAGGGGCTGCAGGCCATGTCTGAGACTGGACACACATCTCCTGCACCCCACCTTTAGGTTCTGGTTCCAGCTCAATCTGCCCCACCACCAGGCCGTACCCAGCATGGCTCCTGCCACTGGGCTGGCTGGCTTGCCTTGTGTGGTGCCTGGCCCAGCAGAGCACGGGGACAGCCACCTCACTGCGCCTGAAAGTAATTCACTGACATATCAACTACCATGTGTTAGCTACCTAATAAAAACACACTGTACAACAAGATGCTGATATCATTAAGAGAGTGAGGGAATTAATCAAACCTCACATAATAAAGGCTAAACTGCTCCTATCAGAGGTATAAGTCTCATCCTGAGACATCTCAGGCTAAAGTCTTCCTGAGATTAAAAATCCTGAAATTTGTAAACCAACTAAGATTTACAGCATTTTCCAAGAACCAGTAAGGTGGAAGGCTGTTTGAGCAGAGTGTAGAAGCCAGGTACAGGTATGAGTGGCAGACATGGAGTGCCTCTGGATTCCCAGTGCAGGGGAAGCTTGGCATGCTTTGCCTTCAGAGAGGTGCAAGGCTCCGAGGCCTCCGTCCTGACCTATCTCTGGTCTCACAGCTGGATGCAGTTTGACGCACTGAGAGGTAAAACAGTATCGACTGCTTTAGCCTCCACCTGCACACATACGGATAGGCGAGCAGCACTGTAATCTTTACCAGTTATCCATCATAAGATAATTAACTAGAAATAAGAAACTATGCTGTTTGGTATGTAAGGAACATAAAGGGGATAAAAATACGAAGAAGTTGTTTCTGCTGAAAAAAGCAGCAAGGTGTAATCATTTTCTAAAGAAGCACTTAAACCAAGGTCTCTCCACTGCCTGGAAGATGTGGCTGTTGGGTAGAAACCAGAAGGATTCAGCAGTTCCATTCCTCACCTCATTTATTACTGGACTTCTTTTCCTCTTATATTATTTTTTATCTTCACAAAAGTATTTCAATTCACCTGAAGTAACTGTCAGGAGAAATCTTTCATTCCTTATCTTTTACTGTTGCTAGCTTTATCCTGCAAACTGTTGATATTTGGATGTACTGTGCTTTTTTAGTTCCTTGTTTCTCATTTTCTGTTACATTTTCCTCCTAGCACTTACTGTTTTTCACCTACTCATTTTTTGACTAACACGAAGGGCAAAAGCCATCTCTTATTTTGCTTTGCCATTGTCACCATACATGCCAGCTTACTGTACAATTCCAGGTACTGCTTCAATGCCTGCTATGCTCTTTAGCACATTCATAAAGTCTCTGCTTTACACATCTATATCCTAATTAACACTTCTGCCAGAAAGGCAATCCAAAGGACTTCAATTTTTTTAGATGCTTAATTTTTGGTTCTATTTCTCCAGCTGTTACTCAGTCCTTACCCAGTGAAGCACTTTTGGAAATCTTGAATTTATATCCAGAAAAGGGTAACAAATGTAGGCACACCTCAAAGGTATTTTAAATGCATCCACCTCAGGTAACAATCCCAATGGAAATACAGACCCACATGCTTTTGCACAGCTTCTTTGCTCAGGTAAGCTTCTTCAAGTCCAACCTGAAGCCTCTGCCCATAGAGAACTGACATTGCGACTATCACCTGCTCTTGCCAGGCGCGGGGTATGACTGTCTAGATGCTACAAGCATAGGAACTCATGTAACATGCAAACATACCCCTCATTCATCTATAGTACAGCTTCAGAAATGCTACCAAAATAAAGTCCCTAGCTAATGTACTGCATTTCCAAATAGTTTGCCAGTAGAAGAACCCAATATCTGTAATTAGAAATGCCAGGTCAATTAAATATTTCATAAAGGGATCAATAAATCCATGAAGTTTGGAGATATTTTGAAGAATATCTTCAGTTCCATAGCAGTAGTTTTATTTTAACTGAATTATCAACTAGGTGGTTAAAAACTGCAAGGCTAAAAATGACAATGAATGAAAGATAAGCAAAATAAACACACAACACTAACAGCCATCTATGCTAGATGAAATTATGATTGCAGTTACTAATTCAACTGATACACAGAATGCTCATTCTGTGATTATGATTTAATGTCTTATAAACCGAAATGCATCTTTACAATTACATGTGATAGAGAAACACTATGAAGGCAAGATTTTATGCAAAAGCAGAGAAATAAACAAATCATGAATCAGAAAAGTCCTGGAAAGATTGTGCCAACAGATTATGGTGCCAACGGAGTTATTCATGTACTAATCAAGAGAGAGTAAATTTAAAAAAAAAAAAAAAAGCAAACAACACAAGAAAACACTGTGAAAAGTGAAAAAATCCAAAAGTTAAAGCATGCAAAAAAGATAGCAAGACCAGCCAAAAACTTTCAACCTGGGCCAGTACACTGATTAAATTCTACTTTTGTCAGTATTTGTTCACAAGAGTATTCTGATGCCTTGCCTTTTAGAAAGTACACACTTAAGGGAGTTAAAATAAAGAAGTAACTCTCAGAAGATGTACAGAATGATTTAATCACAAAGGGAGTTTCCGAGGAAGATTGCACGTTTTCCCTTTTCTATTTACATTTTAAGGTTATATATTTTATTCAATAGATGACAAATTAGGAAAATCTATTAGGAGCTAACAGGAAATTTCATGAAAGCATCTCAGTTCAGTCTAACAACACTTCAAAGAGAGATTTAGCTATATCTGGTAAGTAGGATTACATGCAGATGTCAATCAATAGGTGCTCCATATCTATCTGTATTTTTTAAAAAAATTGGCATGTCATGCTTAATAATTACTTTTTAAGTGTCCTTATCTAACATAGCTTGAATAAAATATTGCAGAAACATTATGGTATGCTCCGGTATGCACGTACTCTGCAGCTTCAGTTTCACAGTACATTCGTGTTTGTTAATGAAACCCATTTTTTGCCTTGAAATTCTGGGCATCTTGTATAAGGAAAAATTATGAAAGATGCACACACTCACAAGGAAAAAATGCTCAGGAAGATCTAGAGGTAAAAAAACCAAAAAAAACCTCAGAACAACTATCATAAATATTTTCATGTCCATGCATGGAAAAATTAAAGAAATCCAGACACTAAATTAACTGATAATAGCACGTCCCTTCCAGAGAACTGTACTAGAATAGACTTTACTTCTAGGTGAATATGAAAAGATCCAAATTAGGGGTTTAAAGACACTTCAAAGTTTACAGTTAAACATATTTTAACAGGTAGTGTATGATAGTCTTATCTGGTATTTGAAGTCAATGCAGTATAGTTGAGTTAATTGTGGTGTTGTTCTAAAAATATCGGCAGACCACAAAGAAAAAAATCTCATGCAACCCAACAAGAATATGGTTTTCAGGAGCCTACAGTGAATTACCACACTATAGCGGTACATAAGCCAGCAAGCAAATGGAAACTACTCACTCCTGCCTCCTGTTTATACAATGCTGCCACTGTGGTCACTGTGCAAATTAATTAAACTGAGTGATCAGTCAATCCTTCCAATGCAAGTATTCCTCCTAACCAGTCAAAGGGGCACCCTAGCAGGCTTCAGGCCAACGTCTTACATAGCATGCTGACGCAGCCAACTTTCTATGGCTATCTGTTTGTCAGTGATAAATGCCAGAGGCGGCTTGCTCCTGGGATTTGACTCTAAAGGTACCACTGTGTATCAGGAACTCGCCCTCAAGGTGTAATGGGAAAGTCAGCAAAGTGACAAATTTGCAGCTTTGCCCTTCTGTTTTTCTCCAAGACATAATTCAGCTAAATGCATTCTCTTACAAAATTCAGCGAGGAACAATTGTGGGCTGTATACACTCTTTCATGGCAATCAATGTGCAGCACAAATTGAAAGATAAGATAAAAAAACCCCATCCAAAACCATAATAACAATGGGAAAACAGTTTCATGCACGTTACTTGTAAAATTCTGATGCTATGGGATATTTAGCTGTACTAATGAAAGGAAGGGGAGTGAGTACACAAGGCTTTAATTTTCCTTTGCAGTGGTCAGGTATAGCCATCTCTCCAGTATCTCCCTGCTCAGTATCTGAGAGAAGCAGCACTAGAGAACAGAGGCCAAACGGGAAAGGAGTTGACAGCACAAAGACCCAATGTGCCTCTGAGATGATCACAGTACACACACACTTCTCTGAGTACCACAGCCACAGGCGACTTGCTTCAAGCCCACAGAGTATCTCCCTCTGACAGACTGGCTACACAAAGAGATGCTTTCAAAACAGTGCAAACAGCAAGGTAAAAACGGACTGTAGCCTCAGCCAAATAAGCAGCATTTCTTGGGGCCCCTTCTTATCTTATGTACCTGCCCTTCAAGGGAAGCCCCTTGCTGGGGCCTGATCAGCCCCTGCTCTCTCGTTGCCATTAAGAGACAGTTAGACAAACATTCACTTAAGATTTCTTCAACAAAGCTAATTTAATTCTACTAAACACTAACAGGACTTTCCAGGGCCTGGATGACAGCAGTACTAGAGTAGAGAAGCATGCTGGCCCTGCTTCATTTACACATGTACCTTTCAGGGGATGGGTCTGTAATTCTGATTTACTCTAGGGGAATTACCAAAAAATTCCACCAGTGCTGGTACCAGTTCAGCAGAGCCTCACACCCTGCACTGGAGCCAGAACTGTGTTTTGATAGGCCTTATTTTCAACTGCGGATTCTTCTGCTTCGAAGAAGCGTAACCGCAACCACTGGACCGCCACAAATATCTCAACTTCCTAGTGCTGACATGTAGCTCTAATTACTGTATTTGTAGCTGCTTTTCTCTATCAAAATTTTACATCCCTGTGTGAGTGCCAAAATTTCATGGGCATAAAATTTTGCATAGCCACATGGAGAATTAAATTCTGTAAGACAGTGTCCTAGATACTAATTTGGGGGACAGAAATATTGGTATTATTTTGTATAATGTGGTAGTGTCATCCAGCACCAGAGGTATTTAATTAACATCTATTTTATTCTATTACATCTTACTTGAAGCTGAAAATCATGCATGAAGAATTTTTCTTGAATCCTCTTAGTTTAAGCTAATCAACTGTCTAATGCTTGATAGCTGGAAAAATTAAATTGCAAATGTGCTCTTAAAAGGAGCAACTAATTCATTTATAATGAAAATCACCAGAAGAAAATAAAAACCCCTATGGATATAGTATACATATTTTCAGTCTGTTTTATATTTCAGGGTCCACATTCACAGTGGCTCCTGATGCTACCATAAACAAATTATTATTTTTTTAAAAAGATAGGATAAAATGCAAGATTTATTGTCCTTTATTAATATATATAAACTGATAGTGAATAATAAAATCCAGCATCACTAAATGCTTTGAATGGTTAAAGACTCCATATAAAACAGTGTAAGTTACAGAACTAGAACACAGTATCAAGTATCTATTGTCTGCCAAACAGGAAAGCAGGATCCCCACAGGGCTTCCCAGGCATATTTCATCTACCTGTTTTATCAGAGGATGCTGATTTGTTTCCACCGAAACTGCCAAAGTGTAACAGTTTCAATGACTTGTTTGTGGGGAAAGGTTTCTTCAGTCAAGAAGGTAACTTCTGGCCAAAGGGCGATCCACCCACCAGCCACCTGGAAGCCCAGGCTCTCACACCACAGCCTGAATCAGAACCTGGGCGCGGGTCCCAGACAGGTGCCTAGTGCTGTGCTGGCGCACTCGGCAAGCGATGCCTGAAGTTTTAATGCCCCAGTTGAATATATTATGATCATCTCTACAGGCTCAGGGGTCAGTCAACTGTGAACCTGAAGATTCACTCCCACCTAATACAACTTGTGAAATACACCTTAATTTGAATTATCAAAGGAAAAAAGGAAACAAGAAAAATATTCTGGCACATGGTAAACAAAACTAGAGAAGACCACAGTGGGAACAGTGCATTTGAGTCTGATTGATTAGCGTTTAGCAGCATGTCTGGGTACAGATGGGAAATGCTTTGTGGGAATTGGACTGCAGAAAGAGGGGTTTTTCTCATGTTTGCTCTTGAATGTTGAGAATGTTCAGTAAAATGTTTGCTGTCCAGCAGATGGAAGAGACAAGTTTGTGTTTGTCAAGATTGCTAAGTCCTTGCAGAGTTCTAGCAAATACACAGAAGTATCTTATGCTGGTGAAAAAACTCCTGATGATGTAACATTGTATCAATTCTCTGAAGGGAGTATCAATAGAACTACTTTCTCTTCTGCCACAGGACCCATGTCTGCATCAGGACTTGACAGGCACTGCCAAAACACTTCACTTTTACCCACTTCTTCACTTGGACAGGCATCCCTGTGACTTTCTAAAATCAGCCAGTTATGGCTTAAAAGAACACAAAATGGGAACAGAATTAAAAAGGATAATTCAGAAGAAAATTCTGGGCCAAGTGAAGGCACTTTGAGGATGTGTAAGGGAAAATGACAAGAGAGATAGTTATTTAAAACTATTTCTGAAACCCTGCCAATCAGCTTCCTTAGATACCCAGATCAATGCAAGATGTTTCCCTGGCATACATGAAGTACACATTTTTCTGTTGTCTTCTAAGAATGAAATAAATATTTCCATTTTCTGCGTGAATGTCAATGTACCTACAGTCTTGATACAGAACTCACACTTTTCCCCAGAGACACGATTTCTGGTACCTCTGACTTAATTTCTTACTTTTAAACTTCAGAAAAAAGTAACCACAAGGTAACAGCAAATCCCACCAACCCCCCCAACAGCAGCACTACTGACCCCTTTGTTACTATGCAGATGGAAATTTGTGCCCATTGTTACTTTCCCTTACCTATAAATGAGCGATTAACCCTTCATCACACAATGAAGCTTATAAGAAAAAGTGTCATTAAATTCACAGTATGCAAAAAGTGAATGAGTTTTTCAGATTAGATGCCAAGTTTTAGAGGGGACCCAAAACTTAAATGAACTTTGGGAAGAACTAATTTAGACATCCAAACCTCTGCGTCACCGTGTCTTATTTAAACACAGTTGAGTACAGCGTGTTTCTTCATTTTGTTCCTGAAACTACTTTTAAACTCGCTGTATACTGATACATTGATTTATCTGGGGTTTGCATTTACTGCTTTATGCATTAAAAATATTCCTTCCACGTATTATGGAAGTGGAAATACAACCTAATTAAGCCTGCCAGTTGGATGGTCTCATTTCTGTGTGATTGTAACTCAGCACTTACTCCAACACAGCAGAAATCCATACCTCTGCACACAGGACTAGAGCCTGGTTAGTCAATAAGAAATCTGTATCAATACACTCTCACCCCCATCGGCATTAGCAGCAAACTAATACACTCCTTGTAGCTCAGGGGCCAGCTGCCTGGTTTTAGAATTCAAGTCTTCAACATCCCTAAAGAGGCTGCGAGATGAGGGGTTTGCAGAAGTACAGTCTACCAGAGCTTCCATCTTTTGTATTTTAAAAGAAATAAGGATTTGTCTGCAACAACCTACTTTATAAGCACACCGAGGTTGCAAAGTCAAGCACATGCAAGTTGGGAAATGCCAGGCTTACCCAGTGGCCTGTGCAAATTTAATTCTCCCCTCGCCACATTCATATCTATGCATTGTGATTTAAATTTTAATTACCCCACTGGATACTATTTTTTTCCAGGGGACATCACTCAGCCCACCGGATGAATGCAGAAGGGGGGCTGAATTAACGCTGTACTGACAGTCATAAAAATGCCGTTTTCAATTTGCAAGTGCTTGACTTTGCAACCAAAGTTACATTCTTTTGACAGAAATCTGAATAAAATTTGAATTATATAAACATACATAGATTTGAAGGAATAATGCTGCGAGAGGGAGATGAATTATTTATAAACGGCTGGCATCAATGCAATTAATAAGAATAGCAGGAGGTGTTAATATCTACATGGTTGAATATACTTTGCAAACACTAAGTCATCATCCTAATTTAGATATTTCAAAACATTTCACAAACCCATAGCGTTATTCCTTGTGACCTTAACCCTTCCCAGATCATCTGCGGAAACTGCAGTACAACAAAGATAATGAAGATCAAAAAGGAAAATTGGTAAGCACTAATTATTTGCTGCTTATTCCTCAATTTAGCATATTCTGAAAGGGAAGAGTAGCTGTCCTTCTGTAAAAGGTGAGTGGATGCTTTTCTAAAATGCAATGGGGTTATGCTGGCATTGGTCCTATAAAAATATCTGTATATAAAAGATATAACTGAAAAAGAACCAGAAACTAACCCAAGAGATCCACTAATGTCAAAAGCTCCAGCCCTATGGCATATTCAGTCATCCAGAAAATTGAGGCTATATTTAATTTACATTTTCATGCTTTTATTAGCAAAAATCAGCTACGGCTAAAACAATCACTACCAGGCTAAAGCTGTTATTTCAGATTAAATGAGGTTTTAAAATGGTACTTGTGCGTTTATTCTCAGAAGTGAGTCTGATGTTTTCCCCAATTTACAAATGTCCTCCAAATCCAAACCCATGTAACTGATACCTTATCAAAGGTGTAGTTCCTTTTATCTCAACACTTCTTGCTATGTTGCATCATGTTATGATTAACGGTACGACCATACAAAAACATTATGGAAATGTAAATAAAAAGGCTCTCATTTGGAAAATGAATCCTCACTGTTTTCTGTTGTTTTACACAGAACACTGAATTATGCTTCAAGCATTTCCCTTCAGACAGAGAACAGACCTCAGTAACCTGGACCTGTTTTGGTGGGTTTTCCTCTTACCATGGATACTTTTAATCTCCCAGATTCTACTACATAGAAAAAAAAAATACTAAGAATAAGTAGTAATCAAGTAGAGAGCTGAAGATACAAACATGTGAAATAAGAGCTCAGTTCTTTGTTTGTCTTATGACACTGAACTGCTTATTTCTTTTTCTAGCTAGCTGATCTGAAGGAAGCTTTCTAACAGTCTCTACAAAGCCAGCAGGAATTTCTAAACAAGCAGCTGGGTGGAGTTTTTATTAGAAATAGAACTAAATTATACAGAAAGTCTTATGTCATAGTCATCCTACTTAAAAAAAAAAAAAAAGTCCTATCTCTCAAGCCTCATAAAAAAAACCCCACTAAAACAACCAACCAAAAAACCCACAACAATACAAAGCACTGGGGACTGGATTCAGCCTTCATTAATTGCTTCCATGCACTGCTGCTCCCTGGATTCACAAATTTGCCCTGTAAGCACCAAATCTAGAATATTTCTCCCCAGCCAACCCTGCTCTGCTGCTTCCTGTACCATTTCCCAGAGTCCAGCCCCTGTGCCAGCCATCAGCCAAATGCTTATAAAGCCAATTCTTTTGCGGTTTCCAAAAACATCAGCAGCGAATTCACCCTCCTCTTTGAAAAAGGACAAATCTTTTGGGAAGCAAATTTAATGCAGGACATTAAGTAAACTGATGCTGCCATTAGTGCAAATGTCAAGTTCGTTATAGCAGATGTTTCAGCTGAAGATTAACACATTACCATCTCAAAACAAATGTGCAGAGCATTCACCATTTGATTTACTGTGTCTGCTTCCATGCTCTCGAGAGTGAGCTGGAAGCAACTCTGAGCATCAGTGCCCCGTCTGTATGTAGCAGGGAGCTCCTCTGGCTGGGATGTTTCTGAAACACATCCTGCCCCTGGCCTGCTGACGGCTTTTATCTGCACTTGGACACCTCAAACATTGGGGAGGTACAGAAAGCAAAAGCTACTGCTAACAGACTGAAAAGAGCTCAGCAATAGTAGGAACCCGTACTATATTGCACACAGTGTTACAGGATCCTCTTCACTTGGAGGATTCAGGACGTGTGACTCCAGCAGATCATGTTGCTCTCTATGAGCATTTCAGTCCTGACAGGGGCCTGCTTTTGGTGCATTTGACCAGAGTGAAGTCCACCACTATCAGGAACAGCGATTTCTGAGGCTCCTGCACTTTTCTACCTAAATCTAGAACACAGAACACTTTCCTGCCTTTCAGGCCCCAAAGTAATTTGCTGCAATACTAAATGCCAACAATAATTTAAAAAATAGAGAGGACAAATGTTTTCTTAAAAAAAAAAAGAAAAAAGGCTGGGTTTTGAAAAGTGAATTTTAAACATCCTTCCTAAGATTATAATTATTTTTTTCCTGTAGCAGTTTTAGTTTGTTTTATAGGAATTTACAAACTGCAGCTGAAACTTTTCTGAAAGCAGTAACAACAGCCTGAAACAGACTATCTAAAAAACCCTCCAGACAATCATAAGGAATCCACACACAATCAGTCTTATATAGGCCACAATACATGGGAGTCAGAGAAATGCTGCCTTAGACAGCCAAAGACACCGTTGTAGCTGAATTCCCAGGTAGCTGTAAGGTTTGTTCCTTTGTGCCTAAAAAGCGGCTCAACTGCCCTTCCTGCAACATACCAGCCAGAAACCACTTCAGACAACGACCAAATACAGAGTATGTTTTGTCTTGAGATTACAGAGTTCCCTGGATGAACTGGTGATTTAGGAGCCCACACATGACACAACATTCACACACAAAATGTGACTCAGTATGAAGTATCTGTCCACAGAGAAAGGCTTAAAGAAAGAAGCTCGAGAGGCACAGGAAAAGGTAAAGCCAGGTTGGATGGGGCTTTGAGCAACGTCGTCTAGTAGACTGTGTCTCTGCCTGTGACAGGTGGGGTTGGAACTAGATGGGCTTTGAGGTCCCTTCCAACTCGAACCAGTCTGTGATTATATGATTCTGTAAGAGAAAGAAGCTGTAATTTATAGGCCTGGAGCCCAGAGTTAAAGCAATCTGCAGTTTGAACGGACAACTTTGCAATTTCACTTAGTTACTTCCAGCTAACTGAATAGAAAGATCTGTAAAGTCCTGCAGACATTCTTGCAAGAGTCTGAACATGTGCGTGGCTCTAGTGAGACCAGCCTCACATGTAATCTTAAATGTGAGGTCCCTGCTCTTGCAGATCCAATTGCAGTGTCCTAGCAGCTCACAAGTGACCACGGGAATACACAATTCCTTCCTATTTGACACTTAGACCTTCACTGCTGTCAAATGTATACTTGTTTCTGTTCTCCTAAGTCTATTACATTTTCTACTTCACAGTAGCACTAAAATTTACTCCAATCAATGAATTTTTCATGCAATAATACAATAAAAACATGTACTTTATATTTAGCAGTATAAGGACCTTTCAAAACTAATCCATCCAGAGAGGAGCCAGCAATTTAATGTATACAATTCAGTTCTGGCAGAGCAAGTAAGCATGGCTGAATTTTCTTTTTACAAGGTGTATGCATTTATGCCACTGTAAAAACAAGAAATAAACTAATTTTATTTTCATAACTGAAAGCAAGGTCTCAATTGAGCAGCTTTCATTGAGCCAGCACATCTTACAAAATACATTATCAATGAAAATAAGATTACTGCATCATCCAACCATTTTTTTGTCCTGAACTACTCCAGTATCTCTCACTTCATAGCTGTGTGAATACATGCTTCTCATGAGAGAAAAAAAAATCCCAGTTCCTTTTTCTGCTACAGAAATGGCCTGTAAAGAATAAATACTTGTTGGGATTTGGTGGGGTTTTTGTTGTTTTGATGTGGGGTTTTGAATTTCTGATAGAGATGGGTTCCTTTGGAAACTACCTTTTGACCTGTTTATTCTTTCCCTGGTGGTGTAGTTTTGCATGGCTGGGTTCTGGTGGAGAAGAGGGGCTGCAGAGGTGGTGTCTGCACGAAGCAGCCAGAAGCTCTCTGCAGGCCCCAGAGAGTGGACACCAGCTGGCTCAAGGCCAGTGTCAGTGTTGACCAAGGCTGAGCCAATTGGCAATGGTCACAGCACCTATGGGAATCACATTTAAGAAGAAAAAAGGGCAAGCAGATGCTTTTTGCCTCCAGAGAAGGGAGTGAGAAGATGTAAGCCACTGCCGACACCAAAGCCAGGGAAAGGGGTGGGGAGGAGGCACCCCAGGTGCTAGAGACAAAGATGCCCCTGCAGCCCATGGAGAAACCCATGGTGGAGCAGGTGGAGACAGACAGAAGACACTGTGACTCATGTTGGAGCAAGCCTCTGCCAGCACTTGCAGCCCGTGGAGAGAGACAGAGACACAGAGATGAGCGAGACAGGGGGAAAAATATATACTGGGAGGCTCAGGAGAACGTGCTGGAGCAGGTTTGCTGGGGTGGGCAGGGGCGGCGCTTGTGACCCTGTGGAGGATCAGGCTGGAGCACTCTGGGACTGAGAGACTGAGAGACATTCTGTGATTTGTGACTGCACCCCATAGCAGTGACCCACACTGGGACAGCTGGTGAAGAGCTGAAGCCCCGTGGGAAAGGACTCACATTGGAGAAGTTCATGGAGGACTGTCTCCCTGTCCTTACCTCGACTTCTGAGCCTCCCAGTATATATTTTTTCCCCTGCCCAGCTGAAAATGGGAGTGGTAGAGCAACTTGGGTGGGCATCTGGCCTCCAGCCAAGGTCAAACCACCACACCTGGAAATCACAAACAACTTAGTTTAGATTCTGAAACAACTTAAGCCATGATATAAATAACAAAGCTCATAATAATAAATACTTTGACACTGCTCATTTGAATGGAAGACCTCTTCTTGAGAATAATAGACTGCATCATTTCAAGCTCTCTTCTCCTAAAGAAATCCACCACAAATAAAAAAAGGGGCGGGG
>VZTU01005533.1:8361-78915 GCA_013400835.1 Zapornia atra | reverse complement strand
GGGGGGGGGCAGTTTGGGGAGGGGAGTGCATTCTTATTTACTCTACAAATCCTTTCCTTTAATGGTATTTGCTGGATATGCTCTCTGTGCATAAAGAAATAAAAGAATACTGTATGCTGCAACCTTTCTTGGCTTTAGACTTTCCTGACTGTAAAGATCCCGGTACCAGCTCTGCAGCTTTCAGGGCAAGTGATACTCTGCAAAAAGTAGTCAGCCTTTTGCTTAAACTCCACAGAAACAGGTCTGGTAACCACAAACAGAGCAACCTATGAAGTGTTATAACTGTTTTTTAGACACTTAGACAGGGAACTATCTCCAGTGGTTGAAAGTACTCATTTTCTACCTCTCTTGATTACAGATGTGAACAGAAAAAGTCTTCCAGAAGGAATTCTTCCATCAATGAAAGAAAATAGAGCTTTCCTGGTACCTTAAATGTGAGGGCACACCTGAGTTCTGCAAGCATATAGCTTAGCAAAAAAACCCCAAAACCCTGCAGTTAATTTCCATACTTCAATGAAATTTAAACAACACTCTGAGGCTCTAAAGGGGATTGTAACAAAAACCCTGTCCTGAAAAACAAAATGGAGGTTAAAAAAAAAAAAATATATATATATGAGTGAAAGATGACCTAGGAGGAATGGCTTTCTTCTACCATCTTGCTGGAAGGATGACCATAGATCCAAAGGGTTGATACATCAATGATCAAGGACTAGATTAATGTCCCACAGCTGGACTGGGTCTTTTATTACCAGAGGCAAGGGAAGAAATTAATATAAGAGGAGCCTCCAAACAAATCCTTAACGGATCATAGGGTGGAATAAGAATAAATTCTCCATGTGTAGCAGTTAGATACAGCTGCTAACATACTTTGTGAGACGTGGTGGAGAAGCTGCTACCATGATAAGCAATGGAGAATAGCAAAGCTGTGTGAAAGGGGGAGACTGAGACACACACTGCACTGAAAATCTGGATTTACCTAGTGGAAACATCCCTGCTATTAATCATGCCTTCCCTGATGTGGACTGGCAACAGTAGTGTAGTCCCTAAAAACATCTATGTCTCCTGCACTGTAAAAGGAAAGTAGAGCCTCCATGAAGATGCTGGCCTTTTAGCCTTTTAACATAAAGAGGCAAAGATCTAGATACCAAAAATGTCTCCATCAGCTGGCAGTAGCCTGATCACCCAAACTGCATCTTTCTCTATTCTGTGTCAAGCTCTAGCAGAGTAGGTTCCTGAGGAAACAGGTTTGTCAAATTCAAAACGTATTTAATAGGAAAACTGAAACAGAAAACTGATTCTTCCTGTTGGTGTGAAGGCAAAGTGGCAGACATGAGTCCTGGAATGTGACTCTTAACAGTGACATCTTGCAGTGACTCTTACAGCCCTCCATTAATGATCTAATAGTTAAAAATAGCTCAGGCTGAACACTAAGGCTAAATCTATAAAAATTTGAAAATCTTTTCTTCAAATCATCACTTTGACAGAGTAGTGTGAAGGAAACCCAATGAATTCCACATCTTCAGCATACCCAAAAGCTACACAGTTTATCTGCCATTTGTTTCAGAAGTGAGGATAAACCAATCTTCCTTCTCAGGCAGGGTCTTTCTAATGCACAGGGTCACTGTCCTGGTTCCAGCCGAGATTAGAGCTAATTTTCTTCCTAGCAGTGGGTGTGGTGCTGTGGTTTGGATTTAGCACGAGAGCCATGTTGATAATACAGGGGTGTTTTTTGTTGCTGCCAAGCAGTCAGGGACTTCTCAAGTTCTCACAATGCCCTGCACCCAAGAAGCTGGGAGGGGACACAGCCAGGGGGACTGACCCAGACTGGCCAAACTGATATTCAACAGCATATTCAACTGATATTCAACAGCTCTGTAATTAACTGGGTGGGTGGCTAGGAAGTGTTTAGCTTGAGAGCTGGCTGAGCAGCAGTTCCAGGGGGTGAGTGTTGTGCTGTGCATTGCTTGTTTGGTATATCTACCAATCTACTATTGGTATTATTGTTATTGCTATTATTGTTATTATTAGTTGTAGTATTGCTATTTTCCTTCTCATTTTCTGCTCTATTAAACTGTCTTTATCTCAATCCATGAGTTTTACCTTTCACTTCACTTTTACTCTTCTGATTTTCTCTGCCATCCCACTGGGGAAGGGAGTGAGTGAAAGGCTGTGTGGTTGTTTGTGCTGCCTGCCAGGTTAAACTACGACAGTCATCATGGGTAAACTTCCTAACTTAAAAAAAATTACACTCCTTTTCTTAATGGCACTTTAATCACTTCTCCTTTCAGCAGTAGCTGTTGTGTAGCACTTCTGTAGGAGCTGCCCATACAAGGACCTGCCAATGAAGCAGGCTCTCATGAGAAGGATTCTTTGAGAAAGGCACAGAAAGGGACAGCTGATGAATGAAAGCTGGGCAGAATAACCATATTGAGGCCCATTAAATTGGACAATTGGTGGTTTAGACAGCAATTCAAGAATTGATCCCAAAAAGGTTATCAGTTTAAAGTGTTAGTGAAGAAAAGGAGTTTAAAATTTGTATTGAAAACGTTTATTAAGACCCCACAGAGACTGCAGGCAAATGATAGTGGTGAGAATTTCAAAGTCAATTTATGCCTGAAATGTCCCAGCAACAGCTGTTGGGGCCAGCTAACTTCCATGGGGAGGAATGGCAGCAGAGGCAGAAAAGGGATTCCCCATTAGTAAAGGAGCACTACAGTCCTGGGAGACTTGCCATCACCCTGCACTCTCTAGACATATGAAAAGCTTTCATATGGAAGTTCTGGAGTGACCTTTCATTACAAATCACTTTTAAGGTGATTTACATCCTAAACAAGCTTTCTTCCATAAAGATGGTGAATATGGAATGCCATTTTTGAGACTTCATTAACATGGCTTCTCAAGAGGCTACAACATCAGTGGGGAGAGGGAAAAGGGCTTCCCTCCTATTCTTCCCATTGGTGTTGAGATTATTTGTTGTGAGGAGTTCCAGGGATTTACTACTTCAGGGAACAAGACAGGAATAAGAATCAAATTCATGCCTCTCTTGTAATAATGAAAAGCAGTAATCACAGGTCTATCAATGCAGTAACGCAGAATAGATCATGGAATTGATAGATCGTGGAATTGATAATAGATAATTGTGATAAAAGATAGTAGAATTTGTGCTGTGTGCTAGTGCAGCTTGAAAGCACATTAAAAAGGTATATCATCTCAGTGAAAGAACAAGAAAAAAATCAACTAGTGGGCACTTAAGCACTCAGCAAAGCAAAACAAAATACTACCTCTATAATTCATAGAACTATACAATACCCTAAAATAATGAAAGAGTACTTACAGAAAAACTATTAATGTAATGAAACAAATATGGTAGAGTTGAGAAGAAACTTCATTTAAGCCAGATAATACTGTAAAACAGGTGGCTCAGCAACCAGCTTGAATACCATCCTATCTCCCAGCATAACTCTTCATGCCAAAAAACCTAGGGATTTGTTTAGAACAGTTTTGCAGGCAATGAACTTTTCTTTTCAAGTTTAAATTCCTGTGAGACAATTGGGAAAGAAGAAGCAAAATACTGCATTGCTAATGCCTGTAGTTCAAATCCAGGAAGGATTCTTGGAGCTCACAAACTTGATCATGTGCAACTTGGCTTTCTTTGGTTCAAGGAAAACAGAGATGAATTCCAGGTGGAATACTCTGAACTACAGAATAAAGAATAAAACAGGACAGTTTAAGTTAGAAGAGTCTGGAAAGTGGACTGTAGCTTTTTCTTCATTCCCTGTTTCTGAAGCTGAGGTTTTATTGATTGGCAGTCTTCCCACAGCTCACGCCTGTAGTGCCCCTGGGCACAGGACACAGCTGTGGTTTTTCTAACACAGGAAACTCATCTAGTAGCTGTAGATATCATGAAGCTGCTTGTTTGCTGACAAGGTCCTAACAGATTTGGAAAAAGCAGGATGCTGCTTGATGTTCTCAATATGTAAAGATGCCAAGTGACTTACACTGTATATTGGACTCATACTCTGAACAAGGAGTGATAGACTTTGATATCCAGAAGAAACATGTGTGCTGACCTGCAAGACAGTGAGTTGCTGAACTGTCGAATTTGATATGTAATGCCAGAATTTTGCATGAAAGGGGAGAGTCATTACCAAAAGGAACAGACTTTTTGCTTAAAATATATGGGGAATATGTAAATGCTTTGGGTAATATTATTTCTGCATGCATTCAAATTTGTTTTACTGGGGAACAGTAAGGAATACATTTCTATTCCCTAAGAAGTAGTTGATACTAGTGTGTGTTAATGCTTACTATTAGAAATCACTGACTAAACAACAGAATTACGCCATACAGACAACAGCCAACATTGCTGAAGACATCTAGCACTTATATAATATACATTTTTAGGTATACTTTCTAATGATTATTTAATGAGGGATAGTATATGCTGAATTTAAAAATATGTAACTTCACAATTAACATAAACGTTTTTATTATGACAAACTGGAAAACTATTTGCCAGCATTCCAGATACTGTAGGGACAAGGAGAATGGTGTGGGCATAAGAACAGTAAGTGGTGTAGGACTGGCCAGGATGAAGTGGGAAAAGGGACAGGAGAGAATGAAACCATGTGCTGAGGCAAGCCTGGGGAGTACAGGCCCAGAGAAGAGGAGCACCAGGAGCCCAGAGAGCAGAGCTTAGGTGGGTGAATTTCTAAGAGTTGATTCTTCCAAAGTGGGCCTCCAAAGTGTCTCCAGTATACACTGGTATAATCATCTTAATCTATCTGTAGCTCTTGTATTGTGGGTTTGTTTGGGATCTTTTTCCTTTACCTGGTTTTAACAATGAAAAAGAGCCTGAATGGGATCACAGAAAGAAGCATGAATTTCAGTTATCTTTCATCCTCCTTATCACTGTCAATTCAAGGCTTAGTTTGATCTTTCTGCCAGATCCTGAGCTTTGGTATTTTGCTCTAAGGATTCAAGTTTAGATAATACTGTCTAAACATTTACCTACCCAGAAAAAAATCTACCAAGTAAGGTAATAGCAAGTCAAATTTCCACATGGATCTTTTTATTCAAGCTTCTAAAGTTTTATAGTTTAGTTTCAGTCACCTCAAAGGTGAGGCGGGAAGACCAAAACAACACTTTCTTACACTGGAAAAACACTATCCACTTAGCAGGTGGCAGTAACGGGTCTGTTACCTGTTAAATTCTATTGATTTAACATCACATTCAAGTATAAATTAATATCTATTTCTTTCCTTGATACACTTAACTGCCCAAGTGTGGCAGCATGATTTAAAAAAATATGGCATTTTTTCTTTCTACAGAGAACTACTCCAGATGTCTTCAGTGATTGGGTGATGGTTTAGTTTAAAAACCCAAACGTTTTGAGAAGGAATGAACAGGGCTTTTCAGCTGCTGCTTCCAAAATGGCACTTCAGCATTGACATGAAGGTTCCTGTTCCCTAACCTTCAGGAAAGAGCTAGCAACAAACACGCAGCAACAAATGATATTTCTGTTCATTTGTAATACAGAAATACAGATCTCATTTATATTTCATAAATTTCAATGTTTTCTGAACTAGTCTTTTCCTGGTATTTACCAAGTCTGTGTTCTTATGCATTAGAAATTTGCAGCAAAACATGCTAAAATATTATTAGCTTGTAGCACCCTGAGATTGGCTAAAAGAACATTTTTTACATCCAGAAACTGTCAACCAATTTGGAGTCTTCTTTAGAAAAAAATGACCTCTCAAGCTAAATGCGCACACATTTTTGCCTGATTAATTCTATTTAAAGCTATTTAAAATTCATTACATTAAAATTTATTTTCAATTTTATGCTTGTAGTTAGGAGGCAAAAAAATAAACTATCAGCTATTACACACTTCACATTGCAAAGGCAATACACTCTATCATCAAAAATGGGATAAATTAGGGCATGGTTTGAGGTTTTTTCCTCTCTGCACCTTTAGCAGCAGTTGTCTCCATACGGTACATCTGTTAGAGGTTCCTCAGCTTTCCAGATGAGGGAAGAAGACCCCACTCTGCCATGATGAGCTTCTGCTGCTGTTCTGGCACGGCAAAGGGTGAGTTGCCTGATGGCTCAGGCATTAAGGACTTCGAATTCCAAATTATTATGTGTCTGGGTACATTTACTTTGAACAACTGCTCGTTTCTGTTAAACAATATTTCAAATAAATGTTTGAGCAGATATAGCTGTTCTTTTAATACTAGTTAAATCTCAACTCTTTGGTGGGGTCTTAGAACACAACAGCATAACGGCCACAGGAAAGAGGAAAGATGCAATTCTGACTGTATCAGAATTTAACACCTATCACAAATAAATTACAGTTTGAGAAAAAACCCAGATATATAATGTTGCATTCTTAAGTGTGGACTAATTTATAAATCAATTTTCTTTACCTCAAGTTGGTGATCATTGACTCAACGTGCATATTTTGAATGCAAGTGAACAGACCAGATTTTAGAAACATAAAGCAAAAGGATTGAACTTGTTCCGAAGAGCATCTTTTACTACAGAAAATGTTGTATTAACCTCATCTTTCTCCAGAGTTGTCCAGAAACTTCTGAGAAAGATAATTTTGAAGATGATAAACAGTCCCTCTTCACAGAGCAGCTCTCACTGTCTGTGTCAGAAAATAGCAGTGCCCAGTAAGAGAAAGTCTGCATACCAGACAACTGACTGTGGAACCTAACATCCACAAAATGGCCATTTCAGAGGGGTTTTGTTTCAGAATCACTTGCAGTCAGACTGACTGCCAGTGGAAACTGGAGTGTATCTTCTTTTCAACCAAGAAAATGTGTTTTCATGCACTCCAAGACTGCACTGCAGAATGAATAAAAACAACGTCACTCCTTACCCAACTTAAAACACCTGAATTACAGAACCAGTGCCCAGGTAGAAAATGGGAAGAAGCTTTATCATTATCTAGATAGTCACAGAATCACAGAATCACAGAATTACAGAATCTTAGGGGTTGGAAGGGACCTCGAGAGATCATCGGGTCCAATCCCCCTGCCAAAGCAGGCTCCCTATCTCATATTACATAGACAGGCGTCCAGACGGGACTTGAATATCTCCAGAGAAGGAGACTGCACCACCTCCCTGGGCAGCCTGTCCCAGGGCTCTGTCACCCTCACTGGGAAAAAGTTCTTCTGCATGTTGGTGCGGAACTTCCTATGCTCCAGCTTACAGCCATTGCCCCTAGTCCTGTCCCCACAGACCACTGAAAAGGGGCTGGCCAATTCCCCCTGCATCCCATGTCTAAGATAGTTATAGACACTAATTAGGTCCCCCCTAAGTCTTCTTTTTTTCCAGGCTGAACAGACCCAGCTCACTCAGCTGGGTCACTTTATAACTAATCTGTATGTTCTGCTAATCTAGTGTTCTGGATCCCAAACTCACAGAGATCTCTGTGCTCCCTTTCCTGTGTATCCTGAGCTATCATGTTCTGCATCAGTAGGACAGTACTGAGAGACAGCAGGAAATCAGCAGTGGTCCACTGTTTAGTGCTGAGTGGCTAGAGATGCAAATGAAATTTTGGTAGAGTGATTGACTGCTCTGTACCAAACTGAATCAGAAGGTCCTGTGAGTTTGCGCTTCTGTTTCATGAAGTTAAATTAACTCTGTGATCTATTGCTTTCAACCTCCAAAACATCCGAATCATACAGATTAATCAAAATTAAGTTGTCAGAGGACTTCGGTAATTAGCTTTATACTAAGTAAGAAAGTCAAGGGCACATAAAGATTCAACCTTTGGCAGTATTATCTGTCCAGCTTTACTGCCTAAAGCAGGCATCTTATGCTTTCGCTTTCCAGCTGTTGTTTTATTGTTGCAAAACTAACAGCTGCAAATAAACCAAGTGTAAGCTTTAGTTATTACCCACTGACATAATGTATGATGAAATACACATCTTCCCACTGAACTGCAAAAAAAAAGAGACCACTATAGGCAGAAGGGAAGAACTTCCAGAATCACAGAATCACTAGGTTGGAAAAGACCTTTGGGATCATTGAATCCAACTGTATCCGTCCTCTGCTAAACCATATCCCTGAGCAAGTCATCTACCTGTCTTTTAAACAGATCCAGGCTCAGTGACTCAACCGCCTCCCTGGGCAGCCTGTTCCAATGCCTGACAACCCTTTCAGTGAAGAACTTTTTCCTCACGTCTAATCTGAACCTTCCAGGGCACAGCTTGAGCCCATTCCCCCTTCGTCCTGTCACCAGAAGAACCCTGGTTCTTCTGCAGAACATTCAGTTTAAAAAACAAACATTGCTTTATATGCAGCAGTTGACCTACCTTACATTAAAGTATAATAAATTGGGGAAGAGGTAAAGTATACAACAAACAAAGCCATCAAAGAGCAAAACTGTAAATGGAAGTTTGATAAAAAAAGAATGCAAGCTTGATTCAAGGTCATTCAGTCTCAGGGTGGGAAGTTTCCAGAAGGCTGCTGCATGAGACCTCAGATCATCAACCTGAACTCTGTGTTGGATGAAATCTTGACTACAGCAAACACATTTGAGATCAGCAAAAAAAAGTGTCTGAATGACACGTGATTAGACAGGGTGTCCAGAAAGAGTACTTTTTCTTACACAATGAACACATCTGGGCTACACAAGAATGAACCCCTAACACAGGCTATGTAACAGCAGACTACAATATAAAAGTAGCAATACTGGCACTGTAAGTGAATATGTGGACTCAAAACAGCAGGTTGTAGGGCCTCCTGCATTCCAAAACCTGCAGTTCACATTCCAGGATGAAAGGCTGGAAATTAATTAAAACACCCTGTTATAATCAAATCACAGGTATGTAACTTACACCAAAAATGGATAAAAACTAATTGCTCTAAGTTTCTATCAGGAATGAAGGTGCATATCACAAGCCTTTCCCACATTTCACACAGCCAAATAAGTAATTTCTTTAAGTTCCATTTTACTCAAGAAAATGGAAGTACTCTTCTTTAAAATAACATAAAGTTACAGAACTGTGAGGATTACATTATTATTTTACATTAAAACACATACTTCAGCCTCTTCCCTGTCACGTGATGAAGTCAGGAGACGACACACCACTCTTCAGCAGCAAGACCTCACATGCCGTTCCGTTCTGAAACATCAGCCAATGCCATTTTAAAAAGGACTGAATGAAACTGCCACGAAGAGACTTCAAAGTGGCACCACTGACCAAACAAGCCTCAAAAGCAAACCTCATCATTCTCTCATTTTAGGAAAGGTTATTTCTCTCTCTCTTTCTAAACTCCAATGCAACACCTCTCGTGTAAGCAGCACCAGGAACCCAGGTGCTGACTGGTAGTCTCCAGCACGGTGCAACTTTGAAACTGCAGATTCTGGCCCCACTGGGCACCAGTATATATCCTGCAAGGCTGTTACTGGTCTCTGCTGCAAGAAGAGTTCACATTTTAGCTTTAACTATAAAAAGACAATACATCACACTGAATTACCTTACAATGGAAGTAGCATGTCTCCTAACGCAGTGAAACACCAGAAAACCATAGGAAAGTTTCCGTAACAGTGAAGACAGTGAACTCTCTCCAGTTCTGTATTTCATTTCTTTATCAATAGCAATTTTTTCAATATTTTCTACAGCCCACAGGGGCCTTGCTAAGTCAATCCTTCTTTTTAATAGAAAAATAACATTTCTGAGAGATTTGAATTATGTCAGGAGATAAGTAATTCTCAGACTACTTTATGACTGACACATATACACCCAGAAATGCAAGGAGATTAAATCCTGTGGCTACTTGAGGTATAAACCCATTCTGTGTCAATCTTCCTCCATTTGTTTCTGGAGACTGACACTGTGCAGTGCTCACCAGTCAGAAATGCATCAATCCTTCAGAGAAACTGGAGAGAGAGCTTTCATTTGCATTCACTTAAATAGATGAGATCAGCAATGAATTCCATCGGAAATGAACACTTCTGGGGATGCTGCTTTTATTACCTCTGCAGTGATAAAGGATGGCATTTACAGAATGGTCCTCTGAAAAGCAAGTGCACAAATCATTGCAGGCATATAGTGTAGGCACTAACACAGTTACGTGCTACTGCATCCAGTTTTGCCACTCTTCTGAAATCAGAATTAGAACTCCTACCTCTAATTTATATTAAGGCTAAGTGCTTACCTGGCTGAATAGCGATTACAGCCAGCATTTCTGGTTGAAAATATATCCCACCAAATCAACAGCTACCGGTTCAACCTCCCCAAACCTTGTTTCCTATAATGTATTTAGAATTGCATGCAATTCTGCAGTGCATAACTCTTCCATGGCCTTGCTGGATTATATGACAACAATTCCCAGTATATGCCTTCATTATAAATGGTAATATTGAGTATGCTGAGCAAGTTTAAGTTTATTATTTTGTTTCAATTTATTGTCATAGGTAATACATTTACAGCCTAGCTGTAAGTCAGGCAAATGTGCTGCGGTATTTCCTAAATCAGTTTCCCAGACAATAGACGTGTGGGGATTACTGCTTTGCAGCTTGGATTATTATAAAGATCCAGTCTTTTTAACTTTAAAAAAAAAAATCACTATTTTGCAAGGGACAAGTCTTTAATCTTATCTAATGATAAGCTTGAGAAATCACTTGGGTTTGGTGACCTAGTGGGTCACCAGACCTGGCAGGTCTACCACTAAGGCAGATTTCTGCATGCAATCACACCTCTTTTGAAGGCAAGAACACATTCATCTCTTATTTTAGGTCTCAGGCTTTGAAGGAGGTTCTTTATATTCTCCCCAGGTAGTCTTACATAGCAAATTATGTCGACACATTGAAAATTCCCAATTCCAATAGTTACTGGAAATTTTCTACATGTCGGCTTACCAGTCTTTGTTGTCAATTCATGTACTTTTGCAATCCAATTCCTGGGGTTTCTTTGCTTTTGCAGTCATCCCTAATAAACCTTAACCTTCATCTTATCTTTTGCTTTCCTGACAGGTAGGACAACCTTGGATGCTTTATGAACCCTGCCATATAATAGATTTTTCTTCAATTGCTCATGTAATCTGTCTCACATTTAGTAAATGCCATATAATTAAGCACAGCCCTCTGTTAAAACCTTTCAGATCTACCTGAACTCTTTTTATCTGAAATTCCCACAATCCTTCTAGCCTCCTGATACTCAGTCTTGAAATGTTTACATCAGCATGGCATGCATTTCTACATTTCTTTCCTTCCCCTTGTTATTCTGCTGCTTTGTTGTACCACTTCCTCTGTGTTTTCATAGTGCAATATATTTAAAATATTCCTATGATGACGTAAAAATTGATGACATTGTTTTGAGAAAACCAACAGAAGTTTCCCCTACTACTTGCTGCCCAGAAACAAAAATGACATAAAATATTAAATAAAAATTCCAGTATTACAGAGCTAAGCATCTTAGTACATCCAGAAGAAAGGCACTAAAGTTTTCACTACCAATAAAGAAAAATGTGAACAGTTTCACAAAGAATAAAGTTTCCAATGATATACATCCAATTGGTCATTTTCAATTTATTTACTGTCATTTACTGTCATTGAGACATCTTTGCTATAAAATTCCAAGAGTAGAAGCATTTAGATCTTTTAAAATTGGATTGATTCTTCCTTTCCTGAAGCTCAGACAATTTAAATTATGTGTGCTTAAGCTGTAGCAATAAACACACTGCTGTAAGATAAGTGGTAAACAAAGACCCCCAAATCACCGTCTCGGGTAACAAAAATAATGCCAGAATAAAGGTTATATGATGTGGTTAAAGAGGAAAGTAGCTATTATTTTCTGTACTTAAACATACTTGCACAAATTTATCTGGTTCGTACTCACAATATGCTGCATACTGTGAAAGATACAAATTAAGAGATTGATAACGTTAAAGTTGCTAAGGTAGTACAGTAAAAATACTTTATAGGATAATTTGGGATGAGCTGCATAAGAAACAAATCACAAAGTCAGAGCTCTGTTCTATCATGCATACCAAATATATGACAATAAAACTTTTATATGTTTCCATCATGCTGTTTTATGTCAAATAGTTAATAGGAAAAAACTGTATTAGAAATGTTTTTGAAGTTTAAAAATGTTTCATTAGTGGTATCTTTTTCTTACTCTAATTCTACCATAAAACTAGCAACCGTAGTGTCATCTGCATCTTCATGAGAAGCATAACCTCATCAAATGAAAAGTTGCCAACATTTAGGTATCTTTTCAAAGGTATCACCTAAAAGAAGGTGATAACCTTTTACAGATAATCACACATATATTGACAAACTGATACGAAGGTACGCATGAAGTCCAGTATCTCATAAGAGGGCTGCTTTCCTGCCAGGAGCGGAGCTGTCTGAGATGAGACAATGCTCCTTAGGTTGCCCACAAGGCCCTCTCCACTACCTGCAGATTATTTTGCAGCTAGATAGCCTCCAGCAGATCTCTCAGCTTCTTGGTTAGATACAAGAAGATCAGAAAACAAGGAGGTCAACAGTTAGTACCAAAGTATACCATCCAAGGAGAGACAGAAACCAACAGTAGAAGAAAATGTCAGCTCATTGGCAGGTTGAGCAGATCCGCAAGGCAACTTTGATTCCTCATTCTCTCCCCACCTTTATTTCAGAGGCTGGGAAAGGGAAAGATGAGAAGGAATAACTAGTTTCCTAAGCTGTAATGGGCAACAGATAGTGGATGCAAAAAGGATTTCAAAGAACTGTAGTTGGTTGGGAGAGGCAGAAACAGAAGCAGGAAAAGTGATATGAACTGTGGGAAGCTGATAATAAGAAAAACAGTACAAGTGAGGAAAACACTTCATTCAGGAACAGCACTGGAAACTGGACTCAGCAGGAATGGGGGTAGCATCCATGCTTCTGTGGGTGGAAGGTACAGCATTTCACACCAGCAAAGGAACTTCACCAGGTGAAAAAGGGAGAGAATGAGAGGGAGGATGCTAGCTCGTGGAAAGTCAATGGCATCACTTTCCTAAATCAAGAGAAGTAAAGTTTTACCAGAAAAAAAGTGAAATAACCTGCTCTGGAGATGAAGAAAGTGAAAATTATTTCATTTGTAGAACAGGGTCTTTTGCTACTTTACTTAGTTAAAATAAGGAAAGAAACCTATTGCTCTTGTTCTGTATGTTACTGATCTTTTTTTTAAGCACTTCACATTAATTTTTCCAACAGGATTTTAGAGTTCAGCAGATAGCTTATTAAATTATATGTAAGGAATCACAGACCTACTTTTGCTTCAATAACTCCTAAAAAAATTGTCTTCTTTCTCTTTAAGCTTGTGTTGGTGTTATTTTTTTAGGATGATCAATGTTATTTCCTTTCATGGGGCCTTTGCAGACATAATGCAGCAACTGTTCTTTTAACTTCTTTTATCCCAGCACTTCCCCGTCAAAGCCACCAACAGGAATAATTCAGTGTCTCCTTGAGTATGGAGGTTTATCTGTGACCAAAACTACAATCAGAC
The DNA here is from genome assembly GCA_013400835.1 of Zapornia atra. Taxonomy (NCBI): domain Eukaryota; kingdom Metazoa; phylum Chordata; class Aves; order Gruiformes; family Rallidae; genus Zapornia; species Zapornia atra. The sequence continues at coordinate 65,422 of VZTU01005533.1, read as the reverse complement.
ATGAAGCATTTAAGTTTCCCTCCCACATTTTCAATTAAAATGAGTGAGAAAGCTTGGGAAAAAAAAGTAAAAGGGAAACCCAGAATGGCTTACTAAACAGCTGTGTGACCATGCTAATTACAAATATGAATGTATTACAGATGACATTTCAGACAATCAGGGCTGTAAAAATGTAAATAAGTAAAATTAAGACTAAAGTAAAGAAATTATAATGGCAATGGACTTCATCTCATCTTTCTATTGAGGAGGTGTATTTGGCATGCTACCTGTTGGTTCAAAATATATTTTTAACACTGCAATTAACATCTCTTAAGATTTTTTTTTCCAGGCACAAAATTCTCCATGTAAAAAAACATGCACAGATACTGCCCCAGTTTCCTGTTTCATAAACCAGATTTTTCCCTATGTAAAATGCTAAATAAATCCTATTTTTCCTTGGTTTTTTTTTAAACACAGTACAAATATTTGCCAATGTTTGTTCTATTTTAGTTATGAATTAAAAAATACTTCTTCTTTATGGATCCTTTATAAATAAATGCAATCTACCAGAATAGTCAATACTATGTCTTTTGAGGAAAAGGGAGGAAGAAGGAAACACACGCACACACACACGCACTGCCCCCATATCCTTGAACTTCTGCTAATTCAGCTGTGGGTTTTGGTAATGGTGTGCAATATGCTAAACACTTTTTCACCAGAGCAATTTAGAAAGGTGATGAATGAAAGACATGGGCTGACCTTTCTTTTACTGTCATGATTTAGAAACTCATAAAAGCTATTGCTCACTGCCACCACTCCAAAAACTACAGGTTTTTTGAAGATTTTTCTTACACATTTTCCCTCCTGCAGCCCAACCAGGATCCAAATCAAAAAATGGACAGGACTGTAAACATATGGATTGGATTATACTCGCAACAAGGGAGAAAGCTTCAACAAGTGCCTGTCCAATCAAGTGTTCAGGTCAAAAATAAAAGCTCATCTAATAGTAGTGCAATTCTCAAGATAATTTCATTCTGAAACACTACCCATGTTTGGGAAGAACTACAATGGTTTGCCAGGGAAGTTTCTTATCAACATACTGTATTTCATGCAAATAGTATTGCGGTGTCTCTATCAGTCCCACGCAAAGCTACTGCTCTTTCAGTAATGGATTCCATAAAATTCACTTAATGGCCCCAATGTAGTGAATTTTAACTGCCAAAGAGAAATGAAGTTTTTTAAAAAGTAATAATTCATCTGCTGCCTGAACATGTTCTCACATATAAAACAGTAATAACAACCATAGGTGGAATGGAAATTAATTCACTGGAGTCCCGATGTATTGAGACTGTCAGCAAAGTGGAAAACAAAAGAAACTCATATTTAGAAATTTGGAAATGTTTCTAAAAGGCCAACACAGGTCATTCAGAAATATTATGGGTTGGAACGACTCCTGTAAGAATACTGGCACCAGCCGTGCTATTCCAGGGAACCATGAACAAGATTTAGTGGGAAACACATTATTCATTTTGGTACCAAAACCCAGATACGTCTAGAAAATATATACAAACTTGTAGAGTACACGCTGCAGAAATTCTGCAAAGAAAACTCTGTCACACTTCCTCCTCGACCATCAGCAGACCAACTACAACACAGAAAAAAATCTCAGAACAATCCAGAAGTAACCAGCAAAAGTCAAGGCCATCCTAGATCCTAGCAGGACCAGATGAGGGAGGCGATTCTCCCCCTCTACTCCACTCTCCTGAGACCCACCTGGAGTACTGTATCCAGCTCTGGGGCTCCCAGTACAAAATGTGGACCTGGAGTAAGTGCAGAGGAAGGCCACACAGATGGTCAGAGGGCTGGAGCGCCTCTCCTATGACGGGCTGAAAGAGCAGGGCTTGTCGAGCCCGGAGAAGAGAAGGCTCTGCAGAGACCTTACTGTGGCCTTCCAGTACCTGAAGGGGCCTGCAGGAAAGCTGGGGAGGGGCTGTTTGCAAGGGCATGGAGTGAAAGGAACAGGGGTAACAGCTATAAGCTGAAGGAGGGAAGATTTAGAGTAGACATCAGGAAAAAATTCCTCACTCTGAGGATGGTGAGGCATTGGCACAGGTTTCCCAGAGAAGCTGTGTGGCTGCCCCCTCCCTGGCAGTGCTCAAGGCCAGGCTGAATGAGGCTTTGGGCAACCTGGTCTGTTGGAGGGTGTCCCTGTCCATGCTGGGGGGTGGAACTAGGTGGGCTTTGAGGTCTCTTCCAACCCAAACCATCCTATGATTGTATCATTCTGCCCTGCAGCTCCCTTAAGGTTTCTGGAGTTGCCAAACTACTTGAAGATAATTTATCCCTTAATTAGGTATAGGTAAATTATTTTCATAGTCTCCTACTTCCAGAAAAAACTTAGCATACAAAGAACAGCAATGCATTTAAAAGGAGAATAGAAATGTGTTAATGGGCTCAAAGGTCTAATTTAATAATGTATTTAGATCTTGATCTGCCAGAACAATTAAGAAGCGATGTATCCTCTTAAACATATATTGAAAACCTGTAGACCTGAGCCAGCCCTGACTTAATTTTATACTAAACATGGCTACATGGTACTTTCCACATTCATTACAGGCATAAAATACCATTAGGCCCACCACAAGTTTTGGAAAAAACTTCTTCAACATGTAGAATCTCTGTTGTCACACAAAGTGAGTCTGAAGCCATCAAACGAAGCAAGAGTGAGTGGTACTGTTATCCACTGGTTTAGCCAAGTCCATATTACCTGGCAACACAGACAGCGTCTCTAGATTTCCTCTATTACTATAATATACCTAAGTAATCTTCAGCTAGGTTTTTTGGTATTGAAGAAGTACAATACACATCTCTTCCAGCTTTACAAGCAAGAAAAGATCCACAGGTCGATCAAATATTGACCCAAAATATTGATTAAAGCACGCACACATAAAATCATTTTCTCTCTTTCAATTTCACATAGGAGGATTGAATCAAGTCAGGATGCTTATGAGCAAATCTCTGCAAACAGAGTTTATGTATGCAAATGTTGGCTCAACTTGTATTCTGTAACCTGCAAAACTCCTGAACATCAAAGATGTTCCCATGAGTGATTTGGCATCCTATATACAAAACTGCAGGTTTTAACAGTAGGCAATACTTGTGTGTGTCGAAAGATGCATTCTAATCTTAGAGTTCATGGCTCTACAACGAAAGTTGAGCAAATGGGGAAGGATTTGCTGTTTTGGGACACATTCCACGCTGGTTTATCGTTTGTACCTTCAGTAAACTGAAATGGGAATACAAGAACAGCTGGAAGCTCAATTGCACTGAGCTGTGCTTTGAGAGTAAGAAAGCTGCCATACATTTAGGTACACAAAGTCCTTCTTCAATAAAATGCAGTGTTACATTGTTCAAACACCTGTTTCTAATAAAAAAGTAGTTCACTGAGAACAATGGTAGTAACAATATTTTAATAAATATTTAAAATGTGAGATATAAAGTCACAAGGTGCTCTCTCTGTCCTTGAGCTTTTCGCGCAGCAGCACTGGAAAGTGCTTTCAGTAGAGCCAGATGCCCTCTGGATTGCCCTCTAAGATTAGTTTACTATTCAGAAACCCTTCCGCAACGAAGCACAGTCTTTCCAAACCACTGCCAAACTGCAGCATGCTAACATTACTTATAGCACCATTTCTCTCTCTCCTACTATTTTTCTTTTCCCTTCTCTGTAGTAGTGCTCATCTGTGTTGTTACTGCAGTTATGCCATTCATTTCTACTCAGTTTCAGCTATGCTGATCAGCTCACACACCAGTGTTTAACAATACTTCTAGTCATGGTGGTTTGTTTCTAGAATGCATGTGTAAATAATTTTAGGAAAGCACCTATATGAATGGATGCAGTCAAAAACACATTCATGTGAAGACTCTGCTGCAAGCGTCAAGCATATGCTCCAGACAAATGCAAGCTAACTCTGATTTAGAAGCTGTCTCAGCAGAGCACTGCGTTAAATCTAACAAGCCCCAGTACTAATCACACACTTAGTCTTTTTCTGTTTCAAAGAACTGTATTCTATACATTTACCTCACAGGAGAAACACTGTCAAACAGACCTGGTACTGGACTGGGAAACAGAAGACTTAATTCTATCCCTGTTTTGCTACTGACTGTGAACAAGCCAAGCTACCGATTCCCCCAGCGTCATTTGTCTGCCTTATTAATTTACACTGTAAGCTCTGCAAGGCAGGGAATATCTCTTACAAACTGTTTGCAAAGAGCTTCTTCACACAAGGGGATTTTGAGTTTTCCAAGAAAGGGCAAGCCTGCACTAATATAATACTGCTTCTATTACCAGTAGTAAATTTCAAATTGTTTGCACTGAACAAAATTGTGTATCAATAAATATTACACACTTTACTTCCAGAAAGCTTGTTAACTAATTTTTCTGTTCTAGGAGGCAAAGACAGTATTACTGTAAGAAGTCATCTCCCTTGAAATATTTTTATGCTCTTGACACGCAGCTACCTCCTGTTTATTCCTTTGGTGACTCTGTCACGGTTCTGTTCCTTCACCCTCATGACTGCCACAGGAAGATCTCACCACTATTCTCATATACTCATGACAGCCTTCTGAAAGAACTCCTATTTTGGGTATATATTAATTAATTACTTCTATTCATTCCAAAGTGAACCGTAATCAGCAGGGAGCTCTTCATCATTCTTCGGAATATTTAGCAACCTAAAGTGACACCCTTTGCTGTGCTTTTAGGAAGCAGCTTGTTGTTTTAATTCCTTCCAAATTTTGCAGGTCTCATTCCTCATCCAATCATTACCAATCTTTCCTTAGCATGGCTCTAATATTGCTATCTGCCCCTCAGTCACAAGCAAAGATACTGATCTCCCCTGTGCAAAGCTGAATCAGTTCAATCAGTCGAATTCCTCCCTCTTTTCAAGGACACTTATCCTAGGTACCAAATGAAATGTCTCCACACATATTTCACTTCCATTCTTCCTACCGCTTTTCTACTATTGTTGTTGATATCAAATTACTTATTTAAGATTTCAACTTGGCACTTTCATTTAACAATTTCTTTTTAATATTTGTCTACTACAGCTTCATTTCTTTCTGCAGGTTTCAGCTACCATGAAAGATTTTTCCTTCCCTTCGAACAAGAAAACAAACAGAATTTTCACATTCTCAGTTATGTTTTGTATCAGCTGCCTGAAATCCTAAAGTAGCTGTCAAGCCAAATCTAGTTGTTCTGTGAGCTGTGAAACCAATGAAGTTTGCTATCCTGGAGTATTTCCTATATCTCTGCTCCATACTCCTGCAATTATCACAGCTTTTCCCATGTCCTCTATAATTTCAATATCTGTATTACTACCAGTTCTCCCTCCCAACCTCTACATTCTCTCACAGCTTCTTGGGCAAATAAGTTCAAAAGTAATTTATGAAAAATGGGAGGACAAAATGGTCTTGCCAGAATTTCTACATTACCATAAACCAAAATAACTTAAAAGTGTCAGCTGAATACAAATCCATGCTGTATTTTTCTTATTCTGCATGCAATTCTGCACACAACGGAAAAGAAGAGCTAGTTAATTTGATCGTATGTGATGTTAGCTCTGAAATTACAGATGCAACATAAAAGAGGGCAGCTAGTATGTCACTAGCACTCAAGCTGTACCAGTATTCAGCTTTTTATGTAAAAAAGCCCAAACAGTCTACCATAGGAACTCAAACATCTCCATCTCTCAAGTGTTCTTCTTGTGTTGACAAATTTCCACAATACGTACACATACACAAACTTATGACATAAAAACCTGCAAACACAGAAGCAAATTAATTAAATATCAAGAAAAACAATGTAGTTGATACACTGCTGTTGATATTAATCATTTTGATATTTAAAACACTTATTACAGAAGTATGGATTACACCATCTGAAAGAGCTTTTGAACTTCCTATCTTGCTTTAGAAGCCAAGAGTCAAAGAAAGAGATGAGTTTAGGTCCAGTTTACTAAATAATAAAGTCTTGATTACACATGGTAATTCTGTTATTCCAGTGAAATTAAATGGCAGGCCTGTAGATTTGGAAAGCCATTTTTAATTGGCAACAAACTGTATGTTGTAGCTAACACAAACTTGGTTGCATGTGTAAAACTGGGCTCAAAACCTGTGTTTCATGGTGACACAAACTGGCAGTAAACACCAATACCTACACCTGCCCAGGAAACCTAGGTGGTTCGGAAGCTTCTGACAGACCACCACAGACACCAAAATCTAGAAACTGGCAACTGACAACTTCTACAATTCACATTTTTTATTATTACTATTCTTACATTTTATATATGTGTTTTTACATCTAAGTAAGTGAAGCACGTTGCTATTTATGCTGTAAATATATGCATTATCCACAGGTGATGCATTTGAGACTGACAACAATTTGCCTTTCTATACCTTCCTTTGTGTGCTGAAACTCCCTGGAACCCTTTGCAAAGCAATAAATATCATACCCAAGGAGAAACAGTGATAGGTCATCAATACAGTAGTGACTTTCTGTACCCGGGCTTAGCAGTCATTCTAAGTACAGCCATACCTCTGAAATATGAGTGTAAATTAATCTGAAATAGTTATGCCTGTGAGGGATCTTTTATCTAATCACCTGTGCTACTACAGACTGCAGCTGCCATTCTTTGATTCCACTGCAGAAGGACAGCAATTTCACTAAAGTGATACTTGCACCCTGTTGAAAGGCCAGTTGACTTCCCCAAGTCCCCCAAATGTCTTAAATGTGTAACCTCATGCTCAGCCCTGGCTATCCTAGTGAACTGCCAAACCCACATACAGGATAAGCAAAAACCTATTTATAAAGCAATTGTAATGTCAGCAAAGAAAACAAGAGAAAGGTTGAACCTGTCTTTCCATGCTTACTACCACTCACCACAGATGAACACCTATCTGCCTTTTTTGAAGACGTAGCTGACCTTTGGGAGCTAAAATCCAGATGTCCACTTACAGCTGCTCTCCCACACTCCCTGCACCTCTCTTAGCTTCACACATTTATGGGTGGTTTGGCATGCACTTCTGTGGGCTTTCTGCTCTGGAACCACCCCTCCATCAGCATGGTCCCCCCACACGCATGCGCAGCAGCACAGGGAGCAGCAGCAGCCCTCTAGCTATCCTCCAGGGGTCACAATTGGGTTACAAATTCTATAAAATGTGATGACTGTGCAGCCTGATTTAGAGCAATTTATTCACATCCTTCTTCATTAAGATTCAAATGGAATAAGTAAGATAGAAATTGAACAGATACAGAAATTGTGCATGGCTTGCTTCTGTAGTCAGTAAACATTTATTCACTAGGCACGGCTCTCTCTCGTGCTCTCTCTCGTATTCTCTCTCTTCCCCTATCCTTCCTGCTTGCTGTTTTAATGCATAATTAAGAAGGTCAGAATTAATGAAGCAGTGTGGAGTAAAGTTCAAGGAATCCCCAGGCACTATTTATTCTATTAGATCTCAGGCATGAATGTCAGTTTGGCAGCATTGGAGGCAGAGGCAGTGTAGCTGGCAGCACTCCAGAAGCGAAGCTACCAAGGGAGACTTACCTGCAGTGTCAAGTCATTGCTGAGCTCCCTCCCTGCAAAAATCACCCGCAGCTGGTCAGCTGGAACTCCCTGTCGCTGGGCAACTGCCTCCTTCAGCTGGAGGATGCTGGCATTCAAACCAACCTCCACGGGGAAGCCATGGCTGGAGTTGAACCTGACAAACACTGAAGAAGAACAAAACACCTGTTAAAGAGAGCATTTCCAGCGTTCCTGCTGGAGTGACTACGAGAGGCTCACTCTCCCACTTCAGGGAGCTCACACTGTCTTCAGAAAAAGCTATTAATAGTGCAGCGGGCCGTTTTGAAACCCATCACAGAATAGTCAGTGACCAAGAAATAAAACCCATGTGTTTCCCCTTGGCAGCGCTAGAAATTACAGAGAACAGGCAGAATCAAGAGAGACCCAGCTAGGCACCTAAGCAGTCACTAATCAGCACAACAGATTCTCAGTTCAGTCCCAACCTCGGCAGGCACGGGACACACATACTTTCTGTGCCCCTTGTGCTCTTCCCCACTGCATAGAACAAACAAACGCAGGAAACTGAGGTATGCTTTAGAGCTAAAACACATTAAATAATACAGGGGTAAACAATTCCTTGTTACACAGCAAAAGCACAGTCATATAAACTGGTTTCCCACAGATATAATTCTACAGAAGATAACAACAGAGAGAAAATCACAGGCTAGCAGAAATATTTGCGAGTGTTGTATTAGAGCGTGGTCTTTTCAGAGTTCACTAAAATATCTGCAGTACATAACTCCTGCTGGCATCCACCTTCAGTGCAGAAAATCACTACTGCACCAGCCGTATCATTTTTAGAGCTGCAGCAACTGGTTTATACATCCAGAGAAGTCTGGCAAATAAACTCATAAGCTTCCTGCCATTCAGCTGGCAAAGCTGTTTTTCATAAAGAGTCTGAATGTGCTCATTGAGCCCATGGTCCAGGGAGCGACTACAAGAACTCTGAAACAGGAAAAACCCTCATAACACCCATACCAGCCACGGGGATCATATGAACGCCAGGCATGTTCCCAGTGGGCTGCTTCAACCGATAGCTCCATAGGCAGGCAGCAAAGGAGCTAGCTAAAGCCAATATAAAACAAAAAATCATTTGTATCAATTAGATAGTGGGTACCTGTCACCTAAACTGCCTGGGTATTGATTGTAACAACCAGTCTTTTTAAAGATTTATTTCCCATTCCCGCTGCAATGTTTTTGGCTGAAGATGTTATTCCTTTGCATTTTCAATGGCTGACAGAAGCATAAGACCAAGAGGATCTATAGAGACTAAAGAAATAGTTATTTTTTAAACTGAAAATCAGATTTCTATTCTTTTTCAAACACATAAAGTCTACCTGAGCACTCCAAAGTTGTCAGATACTTTAAAAGCATTTGAATATGTCTGAGAACACTGCCAGTGTTTGTTCTGCTGAGCGATGAATGTTGCATTTCCAATTTTACCTCTTCAATTCAGATTTGGCCAGTCTATAAGGACAAGGCTGCATACCAACAAAATTTTACATAACATTTTAAGTTTTGGACTTGAAAGTAGCCTCATAATGTACTAAAATGCAGGGCAAGATTGTGTAATGCTGGTCAAGCAGGGTGCAGTGCATATGCATGGCAGTTTGTTACACAGTCTCCTGTAGCACATCCTGTTACTGGTTTTAATTTCTACTTAAAGGTGTTCTGGAAATAACTGAAGTGTGCAAGCTGCATATTCAAACTGTTGAGAAAAATCAGCAGAGTTTTAATTTTTCTTTGATTGTGCTTTGGAGAGTAAAGGGGGATTTACAGGACCAAAAGTAGTTCCAGATAATGGGAACTGAGTATTTCCCATCTTTCCAGGAACACCCATAATGCTCAACTGCAAATAATATAATTGGGGTCAGTGCAAAATATATAGTTAAATCAATGAGGAATATACTTTTTTTAATATTCTATGCTCTATCTGTGTGCATATAGATATGCATATATATTTTTTTTTTTAATATGCGCTCACAAGCAGATGAAATAGCGATCTGCATACAGATGAAATTCATACATATGCATTTCTAAAGACTTCTTCCTTACTAGTAAGCCTCTTTTTCTTTAGTCTCACAAAAGCCACTGCAATTGGTTTAGGAAATTAAAAAAACTGCCAAGTGCATTGGCTCTGCAAATTAAATGCGCTGGTTAGAGGAAAGCGCTTGATAAAAGCATAAACAAGTTTCATTTAAATTAATTACAAACTGGTACTCATTTTTAAGGACAGTATAAATCCTACACACTTGCTGGAAGCAGAATTCATGTTCACCATTCATGCCCACCATCAACAATCCCCACGCTTCCCCCGAGTAAGGGCATTTTTACAGGTATGGTCTCCTCAATGCACAGGAAGCGCCAGTTTCAGTATCACAACTGTAACCACAATGGAACACAGAAAAGGGGGGTATGTGCAACATGTTGCACTCCACAGCAAAGATTACAACTGCTCTCTTACAAGCCTGAAGAGCGAAATCTGAAAAATGCTAGAACACCATACTTTGTTTGCTGCAAAGTTCTAATCCACAAAAAAACTGCCCTTAAACATATTTCCCTTATTATAAAGTATGGCGCCCAACATGGGGCAACACGCAATTCGATATGAATTTTAGGTGAAGCCATTTATTAGGAGAAATCACTCAGATTATATACCTTTATTACTGCAAACTTGGCAAGCTAAAAAACTGCTAATTGGTTACACACACTGTTCACACCGTATTGATTGGTTAGTAATTATAACGAGTTCTGATAAACCTATCTTATAGCTAAATATTGTTAGTTTACCTTTAATACCTAAAAGCATCTGCACACCTGCTGTTTTGAACCTTTTGTTATGGTTGGTTCCTAACATGTTCCGTTACTCCCAAATACCTTCCCATAACTGCTTCTTGGTTTAGGGTAGCCTGTATCCCTATCAACAAGGCCGCTGTGTTTTGAGAATGTGATTATTAAGATCCTCTCTGCATGAGTAACTTTTCCTCTCTCATGGGAACAGAAGACTATTGTCAGGGCCTAAATCTTGGGAGAAGAGAGCTAGGCCACTAGCAGGCCTGCTGTCTTCCCTGACAATAAAGTATGCAATCCATCAACTCTTTTTAACGTAAAAAGAACGGGAAAGACCTTTGCTTACTTGCACAGAGCATAAAAAGATCAAATATACCACTTCAGTCTGTGGAATAAAACCAGAATTTCATTAATATAATATTTAAAGCTGTCTTTTTAAGAAAAAAGAAGCTTATTATAGTTTCGACATTTCACCTCAATAATTAAATAATCACTATCAAGTTGATACTCTTAACAGCACACGTTATTTAAAAGATCACAGGTGAAGTTATGCTGACATTTGAGACCTCTTCCAAAGAACACATACTTTGAAAAGACTTAGGATTTAAAGTTTGTCTGCTAGAAGTTAAATAAATATTCGCTTTACAGAAGAGTAAAGAATTTACTTGAGGCCTAAACTGCTGATGGAATTCCAAAAGAAATAGAGTTACTAAATTAAGAAGTAGCCAAACCAAGCTGAAGAAAGAAGGCTCCACTCTCATGTGCCACCTCTAAGAGGTGGCAAACACCAAAACTTGCCTGATAAAAGGAAACTTTGGGAGACTTGATTGTCATGTCAAAAGGTAATCTCTGTAAATACCACAAGGATTTGATTCCCAGAGGGATCAAGAGGTACCTCGGTGCTTTTGTAAATCTTTCTTGGTACCTACCTAAATCTCTATGTATCTTTAAAATCTCACATTTTAAGCACACTACTGAATGGAGAAAAGTGGTATAATGGAAAAAGCAAACCAAAAATAAATATATAAGTATTTCATTAAATTTCTCAGAAATCTACGGTGTACCTCTTCATGCAGTAATTTCAATTTTACCTTTAATGAGTTGGACACTATTAATATCTTGTTTGGCAGGATCAGCAAGTGCTACATAAGGGAACAGTTGTAGCTAAGTAATTTACATATTTCCAGCGGAATTTCTCATGTTTCCTATGAAAATACCCCTGTTTTCCAGGCTTGGACCTACACAATATGAAATTTTTTGGTCTGGCATAATGACTCAAGTGGTGGAAAGTGGCTTCTTCAAAGTCTGCAGGCTCAGTCCTTTGGCATGCCTCTTCTGCGAGTGTGGCAGAGGGAAGTTCTCAGTTCTGGGTGTAAGGCGGGAACTGAATTCGGATCGAGCAACACGTTTTCCCCTAGAAACTTAATGCCTCAAGATCACAACAGGCAGAGCTGCAGGTTACATGAAGTGCATTCAGGTGCAGAGAAGACATAACAGACAGTATATACAGATGCTCTAGCATGCAGCAGTAGGTTAAAGCTGGCTAAGCCTAATGTAAAGAGTCTTCACAGAGACCAGCAATTTAACGTGAGGAGTAAAAACGCACCCCTCCACCTATTCCTGCCCCCCAAATGGACCAGAGAGTGGAAGGATACACAGAAATAAATACTGAGTGGAATTAAAATCTTAGCACCCAGCTGTGGGAAACTTCACTGTTTTGGCATTGGTTTTCATCTCAAATACATTAAAAATGCATTGACATTGATGTTCTTCCTGTTGAACCATCTAAGTGTTAAAATGCTGTCATTCTGTATCACTGCATGGAAATAAACACTTCTGCGTTTGTCCAGTCTTCTTGTCTGGGTCCCTCTGTTTGGATTCCCTCTCAGAATGAAGCACCAACACAAATCCCAGAAAGAAGTGGGTGATGTGGTCATGAGGAAACCCTGGTGTTATCACAATGGAGGCAGCCTTGCATTAATTTTGATTAAAAGTTCCCAAGGAACTCAACTTCTTGACTTTTAGCTGATTTGAATTCAAGTGACTGTATTAAAAATTAAGCAGTTATAACCCTCAAAATGACTTGTATTAATAAGATCACATACAATGAGCCATGGCAATAACACAATATGGGAATGCACCAGTATTGCTATAGTGAAGATTGTGTTGTACAAACAGTATTATACATCGCTGCATTCACCATCAAAATGGAGACAGCAGCACTAGTCAATCACTTTGGCTATAACAGAATGAGTAACTTTTCCCCATGAAGTAATATAAGAATTGTGAGTGAAGGGAATACAGGCAAGTGAAGATTGTAACTAAACTCTTGGTAGCTTAAGAGAGAGCTGCTCCTGGCCATCCGTCCAGCCCTCACACTGGAGGCTGATACACGCAGAACTGTGATACTGAAAGAAACATGCACCTGCCTGTCATCTGTGCCTGGTTATAATTCAACATGTTAGTACAACCTCAAGTGGAAATTTATACAAATGCAGATGCAAACTGGTTAATCTCAGAGACAAGTACATGGGACAAATGCATAAGGGAGCTACAGAATGACAAGTGCAGGTGGGAAGAAAGCTGGTGGGCAGGCACCCCTGCCAGGACCTCAACAGGCCATTTCTCTGGGCCCTGGGGTTCAGGAGCCTTTCTTCTCCTGCTGTTCATACCAAAACTGCCAAAGCTTTAACCCCCACTGTCATCAATCCCATGGGTTTCCCAGTTCTGAATCAAGAAGATAAACATCTCATGTTTATCTTAGGGTTAGGCCCTGCTTGTGAACCACCTGTGAACCCACAGTCCTGATACACAGAAAGAAAATAACTGAACTGTCCCAGGAATGAAAAAAACATTGTAGATATTTTTTTACATTGCTACATGCAAACCATACATTTTCTTTCTAGTTCTGATGTAAAATAGCCAATTCTTTTTCTTCCTAAAGCAATGAATAACACAATCCTACCTCACTGCACACCAAACTAAAGCTATAACCTACAATATATAATCTGTGGCAACAGAATGCACACATTTAAACTTTAAAATCTTATTGCTGAACAATTATAACGTATTTATGATAACTATGAGAGCTGCAAATACTCTTTATTCCCCATTCTTCCTAAGGACAAAAGAATATAACCAAGGTTTACCCTATGTGAAACTGTTTTGAATTTTAAAAGTCCTTTCCCTACTGAGGTCACATGAGAAGACCTTTGAAATACATTTTCCTAAGACTGGGACAAAAATGTCTTCTGACAGTGTTTGTCTGTGGTGATCAGTTCCTCTTTGGCTCAGCACATGATGTAACAGCACAGCCATTTTAGCCCAAACACCTACAACTAGACTATTTCACACTAGAAAGCATTAGCCCTTCCTTTTTTCTCATAAACTGTGATTAATAATTTATCCTAACCGTCGTAGTGCAGATTTTAGAAAAGGAAAATGCACAGAAAGGACAAATAAAAGAAAATAGAACATGAGATAATGCAAAATCCTCACCACTCTAGCAGGAGTACTGTGGAAATGTTCTTTAATTCTCCCCATTACAGCACAACTGCACATCGCCTCTCAAGGCACAGGCAGCAGCCCTAAGCATCCATTTTATTTTAATAAATAAAATTAAAACATATTTTTCAGATGCTTAGGGCTGTTACATCCTCAATCATACAACAGAACATTGTATTGTTTTAATCTTTATATTTAATGAACATAAGATGCATTTGTAGGCACTTTATGAACTCTGAGTGACTGTCAGTTGCTGCCTGGCATTTCTACGACCGAAGCTGTAGAAAGGCAATTGCCGAGTATATCTGTAGCGTGAGAAACCAGCAGCAGAACCCAACACAATGAGATGGCAGTAAAACTTGTTCCACAACTTTTTATTGTTAATTCCTGGTTTTCAGGGTGTTAAGGGAATTGCAAAAAGGGGAAGAAGTAAAGCAAAAGGTTAAAGTGGAACAAAAAAAAACCAAAAAGAAAAAGGTGAGTTGGGGAGTCTGAAAGCGGAGGTCAGGACTGTAAAGGAAGAGCTCAGAGCTGTGGCAGGCTTTTACTGAAGAGCCTGTCAGCACATGTTACTGGAAGTCCAATTAAATGGTTAAATAACTTGGGGCAAAGTTCTTTGAAGTGTCTTTCCACAGCAGCTCCAGCAAACTGCAACTGGCTACAGTCATATTCTTCACATATTCGTGCATCAGACTAGGAAACCTTCCCAATACTTTTTGCTTCCAGGAGCACTGGAGAGCAGGATGGTTCAGTCAGCTCCATTTAGTTTCTACCCTACTCCCACTGGATCAAGTCCCACTTTGGAGGCTGCTGTCACTGTCACAAAGCTCTGACCAACTGGCTTGCCTGATTTGTTTCTTGACAGATATATATATATATGTGTGTGTGAGAAAATAAAATCTCATCAGCATTAGAATAACCAGTCCCATAGGAATTCATGTAGCCTTTTCATCTGTTAGCAAAAATATCCTCAGCTCTCTCCAAAAAACTGCTCAAACAGATGTCTTTTCATCAAAAAGTTGCCAATTTCTGACGAATTGGAGCAAAGTCGAGGTAGTGAAATCCCGAGTCCTGATGCCCATGCACTGAACAGCCAACAGTCCCCTTCTATGCAGAGAGGGAAATCCAACTACAGAACCTCTGCTGCCTGCACAAAGAGTGAGATAGTGTCTCGGAGACGATGATTTCACACATCTCACTCGATATACCTTAAACACTACCCTGAGATGGGCGGGTTGTCATTGCGGGTGTCGATGCATTGGTATGATGTTTCCCTGCAAAAATCATCTGCTGTATATTTTGCACCAGGTCCAGACTGACAGGTATAAGCAACAAAGGTAACCGTGACTTAATGAGTCACCACTCACTGCTGAGCCATGATAACTGGCAGCATGAGGCCTCCTTGATCATTGCATTTGTGAAATAAAATTAATGCACGTTAATGTAAGCCAACTTCACAGGCGCAGCAGAAAAAGAGCCTACACAGGCAATAAGTGGCAACTCATTAAGCTGGAGTAATTTGGTTGCTTCTGATAATTTGTAAATTACCTTCACCTAACAAATGATTTTATGATGTAGTCACACAGAGAGCAATGTAGTAATCTAACATAAACAACGTCTATAAAAAGCCATCCTTGCTGAGGTAATTTCTCTCCTTAGCAAGGAATAAACTCTCTCATAGAAACATCTTCAGTTCTAGCCACCACTGAGTGAATATAATATGAAATGTTCCTTGTTTGTTAACAAAAAAAAAAAATTAAGATTTAGATTTCTGATTGGTTCACTTCCTTTTTAAATAAGCATCATGACCAACTTCCACTCAAACAATTGTTTATGGAAAATAGTACAGTAGGATTCACAAATGCTACATTTGTGCCTGATGATAGTTTTCTACAAAGTTAGGAGCAGCATGGAAAGAGTGAGCGAGGATCGGGCACACCCCCATTGCAAGATTTAGGAGCATTATATTAGGCTTGTAGGAGATAGATAGGTTTAAAGAGACAAAAATGAGGTGTTCCTCCTTGCAAGAGACACTCTGGAAAGCTCTGTCAGTGATGTAGATGTAGGTTGTATAAACTTAGTATAAGGTTTGAGCTTGGAAAGGCTATGTTTTCCTGTCATATGCTGAGCTAAAGCAGAACACTGCAAGTACTGTAAACATAACAGATAACGTCACAAGATTTTTTTTTCCCCTCCATTTTTAAGCTCCTGGCATTTGATTTAAAACCAGTTGTGAGAACATAAGGATGAAATATACACGCTTGCCCTATTGGTGGTCTTCAGAACGGTCTCTCCCTGCTTACAGTCACTGTTGATGGAGACAAGAATACTTGGAGTTAAACTGACTCGTTTTTATAGTCTATGTCAGCTCTATCGCCAATGTCCTGGGTCTGTATTTCCACATATGTACCCCACAGAATGTAACAGTAAAATGTAGCAAGTAGGCAGGTTAACAGTTTCCTCCTGGCTCTTCCTCACTACCAAGTAATCCAAACCAAGAAGAGAGGCAAATAAAAAAAGACAAGAGCTCAGCACTGCTCTTTTTTTTTATCTACAGAACTATGCATGCACATGCCGTTGCTTTTTTGTATTGCAGTGAGGCAAATTTTAAACTCAGCAATTCTCACAGTAACCTAATTTTGTTCTAGGAAATATGCCTCTTAATCCAAGAGACAAGCTAAATTTGTCCAGTGAATTATTTCCTGTGAATAATTCATTCAGTTTTACTATATCCAAATTCTCTTTAAAGATGGAGGAATGCATAGCTAGCTATCCCAACACAGAAATTATGTTGGCATTTCCTTTAAAAAGTCTCTTCAAAATGCTATTTTCCTAGCTATTTTTGTCCTGATTTACTGGATGCTTATGTCAGCACCAAGCTGCCATGAACTTCCTTGATACAGAATCAAGCTAAATTCATGTTTCATTTTAAATAGATGCACACTGTTCTTTAATGTGCTTGGATATGGATAAGAGTCTGTAAACTCTACATATTTTCAGCTATATGCTACAGTTTTTTGTATTAATAAGTATTAAATTTAAAAATAAAGTGTGTACCCTTGCAGCTTTTAAATTAACCCTGTCCCATGGAAGAATGTGCTGTTATTTTTGCATAGACTGCATGAGTTCAATTCATAAGAGGGTCAGAAAATCTCAAGTAGGACTACTGCAGTAGCTTTAAGGCTGTAAAGGGGACTGCAAGGTGAGGACTGCAATAGTGAGATTCCACTGTTTCAGCAGTTATATCTGGGTAACTGCAGAGGAGTGTAACACATTTGTTTCTTATGGTATCTACATTCTGTTAAATACTAGAAATACTGGAGGACAGCTGAAGATTCACTCAAACAAATGTATGATAAATACGGCGGCTGTGACACTTGACTAAGGAAGGTTTTCTAACCTCATGGAGTTTGTTAGTTGTTCAGTATAGGACAAATGAGTATAAAAATGTACACAATCCATATTAAAATATGGATAGAAATGGTGTATGTATACCACTGAAATAGCTAGGCAGAAACAGAATAGTCCCACCTATAAAAACCGCGAGTCCCAGAGAAAGCATACCTACCTACCCACTTATTGACATGGCAATCTTTGTTTTCACTTTGTTTAATGTCGACAAGAGCTACTAAAAATAAAAACAAAGTAAAACCTAAAGGAAATAAAAATTGTTATAGCCCAAGACAGTGTTAGCCCAGTACATGGTTCTATCCAGTATAGCCATGCACAGTGCTTGAAGGAAGGCGATGAAGCCAGCTGCTCTGGGGAACAGAAAAATAATAGGACTTATTTCCTTGGTATTTACAGATCCAATGTTAGCTTTTGAATCTCTGTGTTTCTTTGCTTTTAGCACATCTGTGGGGATCTCAGTATTGCTACAATTGCTCCCCAATTTGCTTTAAAACACGATGCATAAATGAAATTATACATCAGCTTTAAAGGCTGATACATCATTTATAGAGGCTAAATGCAACAGCCTCTTTTCCTTGAGCACCTTCCAAATTTACCTGGTTTACTGAAAATAGCTCTCTACAAGCAGAAAAGTAAGCTTCAATGTTTTGGGACAGTCATTCCCCTGCTCTTCACATTTAAATGCAAACCTGACCCTGCATCCTGGTGCTTTGCTATTCCTTCCAACCATGGGCATGGAAACCCTCTTCATGATGGTAAACTTCCTACGGTAGCGGAGCAGACTTAGGAGGACGCCAGCTCTGGAGGATGGCCTAAACAGACACCATCTTGGCCCTGATTGTACCTGCACAAGGCCCAGGGCCCCATACCAGCCCCCAGGCCTCTCTGCCTCAGCAATGCCAAGGCAGGGCCCATGCTCAGATCGGACTTCCTGCCTGGGCTTCTCATACAGGTGTGACCTGGCATGCCACCCTGCACTGACATGGGGGTAGATCCCTGCTCTGCCCTAGCCACACACCCAGCACTGACCGCCCTGCTGCGGGGCTGTGCTCGTGGCAGCGCGGTGGTAGGAGGAGATGAGCATCTCCTCAGGTGCTGCAAATTGAGAGTATCAAAACAGGCTACTAAAACCACACACACGCATGGAGAGGGGCATGTGAGGCAGAGAGCTGCTGGTGGGAGCCAGGCTCCCTTTCCTTAATCAAGACGCAATGCAGCCAAGGTGGCCGTGAGCAAGCAGGGCCATCGCGGCCATCTGCCTCCCCTGTGACAGAGACCCAGTCAGCGCAAGCTGCACAGGCCCTGCCGGACGCTCCCCCTCCATGGGGGACTCAACAGCCCACAGCTTCCTGCCGGTGGGGTCTGGCAGTGCCCCGACAGGGATCCCTGGCCTGAAGGAAGCACAGCTGCCCACATTTCACACCCCTGGCTCCAGCCAGCCAGCTCCAGCCCCACAGTTTTCAAGAGGGCCTACGGCTGAGAGCTTTGAAGCAATTTCACAATGTCCCTGCCTTTTAATATCTGAAAAATGTGTGTGGTTTTCCCCAAAATGTACAGCACTCCTGTAGCACCTTGGAACTCACCCTGACAGGTCCAAGTTAAATTCTTCTGCCAAAATTATATCTATTAAAGATGTAATGTAAAGATCAGTTAAGGAGCCTAATTACACTCGCTTTAGTAAAACTATCTTAGCTATTTCTTCCTCTGAGGGTAAAATTTAACCCCTTAACTAAAAAGAAATATAAAATGATGGGTTACAAAAGACGTTTCCAATTGCGTAATAGAAATGTGTAACTCTTCTTCTGAATTGATTAAAAAAGAAGTTTCTATGGCTAAGCTTGAAAATTTATTGTATTACAAAGATAATTTTCTCCCTCTTGTGTTTTTCGAAGCTCTTCCTGCCTTTGTTGTTTTTGTTTGTTATAAACATCTACTTTTGCTATCTATCTCGCACTCAAATAACAAACACTCCCACATGAAATATCTGTAAGTCCCTGATCCAAGAAAATACCCAGCAGCTACTTTTACGGGGCAAAAACCTATGACCCGAATTCATTGCCCAAAATAGTCTGTCATTACTTCTGTAAAACTGCTAGTTAGCTGAAAAAAAAGCAACACAATTTCAGATATCCCAATGTCACACCAGGATTCTATTAATTCAGTATATTGTCTGAACATACAGAAATTAATTGACCTATTTAAAATATATGCAATATAGTAATTTATAATCCTTCCCTAATTACATTAAATGTATAAAAAGCATGTGTGTACAAAGATATATATAGAACATGTATATCTGTAAAGTCCCCAGCTCAGAAAGCTTTTATTTCGGTATAGAGTGAAATCCTCATTCACTGAGAGAGGTAGACATGAACTTGCTGAGTAGGATGAGAGTAGGAACTTCAGTTCTCAAAAAAAAGCTTACTGGGCACATGAATGAAACACCATTATAAATATGAAAAAATAAAAACTCCAAATCATAATGAAATGCCAAAATACAGTAGGAGACCTCAGATTGATAAATGGTAATGTATATAGTAAATTAGCTGAATACAATGGCATAAGAGTTATGGAAAATTTCAGATACAGTACAAGCAACTTTGCTTCTGTCTTGTCGGGTTTTTTTTAAATCTACACCAAGCAGAGCCAAAGCTTGTATATCTTACAGGTATGCACACAAAACAGTGAAGACCATGGAGAGCTATGCCGTGCCACAAATTTGCTAAGTACATTTCTTACCACTTTACCAATTCTCTGCCAAGCTGTTTTGCTCAATTTACCTTTACTACCTCACACATCTGCAACTCTGAGGAAACTCATATAGTGGTTCCTGTCTCTCTCTGATAGATCTAGGTCCACAGCCGATAGGAAGTTAGGCATTTTGAGGCCCGCAGGCCTACACTTTTGAGGTATATTTTACTAGAAAGCTAAGAAACTATAGGGGGTTTTATTAAAGACTAAGATGGCTAAATAAAATAATTCCACCATTAAAAAGCAAGCCTTATAATCTGAAGTTTTGTCTAATTACCAATTATAGATCAAAGTATCTCAGCTATTCAAATATGTAGGTCAGGTCATAATTCCCCTTGGAAGAGCACATTTCCATTGGCACATGTAATGTACTGAAGCCAAAGGTTTTGTGGCCAAGTATCAACCCATGAATGTCAGACAAAGAAAATTAGTTAAAAGATTTGCTTTGACAAAAGCAAGATCCACATAAATTAAAATGTGAAATAACAGCTGAATTGACGATGACAGGATGGATCGGTTCCTTCTTGCCAAAGGGAAAGCTTGTTTAAAACAATTTTTAAGTTAAAATACCCCTTTCATTTCTCTTAGACGAAAATTTAGACTTATTTAAAAAAAAAAACCAAAACCAAAACCAACCCAGAGGCTCAGAATTTTCATTCTAACTCACAAGGCACCAAGTTAAAGTTTCTGAACAGGTAAAACAATGAATCCGTGTTTGGTTACATGTCCTTCTCTATACATAAATGATCTTCCACTTTACATTGGAAAATCTGAATCCTAGTGAGAGGCAGCAATACAGGCTCCATAAAACCTTTGGAAATGGGTAACAATGCTACCAAGATTTATCTGCATAGCACAGTTCCACAAATTCTCTTGCAGAAATCGCATTTTGCACACCTTGCATCCATGGGCGGAAGAAAGAAATGCGCCACTATTTCCGTGAGGAACATGAGGATACAGTGTGATAGAGCAGATCAAACGATACAGTTTGAAACAGACAAACAGACAACCGATACAGTTTGAAAGAGCAGAATCTCTCTTAAATCTGTTTTTAAAGGCTGATTGTGCTGACCAGGTCTTTCAGCTCTCTGCATGAAATAAGGTAGGCCAGCATTAAGTTATTCTTTTGGGAGGTGTGCTGTGTTTGCATTGTCCCTGTTGTCAGCAGTAACAATGTTAAAAGAGCAAGGTAGTCTTCTCTGGGATTTGCTCATTTTCAAAACCTGTTTTGAGGCCTGAAAGAACAGGCAGTCTTTTTTTCAGAAAAAAACCCGAGTTCTTAATTCTAACTGTGAATATTCCCAGAAGAACATCCATTCCAATATCACAAACAACTCAATACCTCTCAAGATTTTCCTTCCTTTCTGTCTTTCTGGCAAAGCAGGCACACAGCTGCAGCCGATCTCTCCCTGTGCCAATGCGTTTGTCAATTAGTTTGAAGAAAATCTCCCAGCACACAAGGCTAGGCTTATGATCAGACAGGAAATTATGGTCTATTATGCAATTTTATTCTCGTCTGTGATTGACTGCACATCAAAGGGACACTCAAGGCAGCCACTGATACTTGTTAAGGTAAAAATAGTTCCAGAAAAGCAGATGGTAGAAGCAAGACACCAGTGCATCAGAAATACTGAGTCTGTATAAAGCATACTTTCTGTGAGGCTTTTAGAAATAAAGTGTAAGGATTTTAACAGATAGCGTTCCTTTGCAGAATATTGACGTTACAAACTGTATGGCGTGTTCAGATACAGTGGGTGTTTGCCAAGTTCTGCTGATCAAAATTTCCCCTCCCCTCCTATTTAGATTGGTTTGGGCATCAGCAGCTTTATACCTGTAAATTAGTACATTTTTTCATAGCATATGCGCCATACCTAGGCTCTACCAGTATATGAAGTTAGGTGTATGAATAATTCTGTATGCAAATAACTGAGTTCAGTAAAACTTTTTTATATTTTTACAGTGTTTAGGGATACGATGATTAGGAGAGATACAGTTATAAATGTCAATATATCCATCTTAGTAACGCACTGTTAGCAACATATTAGGCCAGCTGCTTACAGATAAAATGAACCGTGTCAACTTAGGCAAGTGATAGATATGAAACAAGAATAAAATCAGAGTAAGATTTATTTAAATAAAGCCATAAAATGTTTTAAGCCAATCATCCAACTAAACCCACACCTTTTAATGGCATGTATGAGCTCTGAATAGTGACTAAATTTAAAAATTAAATAGCGTTGCAAGCTAAAAGGCAAAAAAATTAGAGGAATTTGGTTAGATACATAGAAATGTATTTAGAGGAACTTAGCAGAAAAATTAATTTAGTTTAAGGAGAATAAGAATTCTGAAGAAAATGCTGTTTTAAACTTGGTATGTCAAGTGTTAGGTACAAAAGAGTGACCATGTTCTTAGAATCCTCATTTTAGAAAAGAGAAGTAAAACATGCATATGTATCTTCATATACATTATTATGCTACACAAAAAGTATGTTTCTTTAGTTGCTCTTTCCTCCAAACAATTCGTCATAAATGATACAGCTGATCACAACAATAGTTAGTAATTCTCCCATCAAATAACAGTAATTCTCATTATGGAGAAGGGAAGTGACATCAGTAACAAAAAAAATGTACAAAGCACTTTGAGCCATTATGTATTTGTGATACTCATGTGGTGGCACTTGGCGAATCTGCAAAGGTTTATCATCAGAGAGAGGAAAGCCTTATTTTCTTTCTTGAAAAGAAACACAGGAGACCTAGCACATGTCTCTTGATTTCCAGATAATTCACACAGGTCACTTTAGTAGGAGGGTTTCTTTAAATCTGCCAGAATACACCATTATTTAGTTTAATAACGCATCCCATGCAAGATTTTTTTTGCATGATTAATGCAACTGAAACAACAACAGCAATTAAACAGTTACACTATGTTAGCAAAACTGTTTCATTGCCATGATAAACAACTTCTGTAAGGATATTACAACAAGCAAAGAAACCCAGAAGTGTATTAAATTAGATTAAGGAGGGAATGTTACCTCCCCAGAATCCAGCCTTTCTGAAGCCAGCATTTTTATGTGGTTTTCACTCCTAAACCTCTCTGGCTTAGTAAGAGGTAGGGAGAATTTCTAAAATCCTGAAAGTTTCTGGCTTTCACCAGTTGCAGGACCCGGGAGCACAAGCAAATGAAGCAATCGGTGGGCTTGGACTACCCTGGATCTTCAGTACTGGTGTTCTGCCCCATCCATGGAATACTGTTAAGCCCTTTCATCCCAAAAAAATGAGCAGGACTGATGTAGAAATTGATGTCCTGTAAAACTGAAGGGAGAGCCAAACATCCTGACTTCACAAAGTGATAATCCTTGAAACTCTTGAGAGTTTCAAGCCTGAGGCCTCTATCCAGACAATGCTCTGACTCATAAAAAATTACTTGAAAAACATAGTAAATAAATTTCAGTGCATAACAGAGCAATGCAAAAGGGAGACAAAGGGAATAATGAAACTAAGCAAGGAAGGATTTGAAGCAGAAAAGAAATAGGAGGAAGAGAAGGCTTCTCCAGGATTAGGGACGACCTACAGTCAGTGCCATGATGTGGGGAATAAAACTAAGTGTTCTCCATTTCTCTTGTGTAATATAGATAACACATTAAACAGCATGAAGAATGTCCTTACTCCAGGCCATGCCTTTTAGGAAACAGAAAAAATCAGAACGTTGCAAAGATCCTGTAACGCACACTAAAGGTAAGGATACAGGATAGATAGCTGCAGAAAATAATACAGTTCAACATTTTCTTTTCAACTGTTTTCAACTATCCAATCAATAATGTATTTATTTTTGTTTTAATAACAAAGGGTAGAAGGGAAATACAGCATAGTACAAGTAAGAGAATGCAATCACAAGGGAAGAAAACATGGAAAACTCAGTACATCTCTCAGTGTGCTCTTGCCAAAATATTTCCATCTCAAGCCAAGAGTCATATATTTTATAAAGTTAAATATTTATATTAATTTGTCATACAAAAATTCCACATGGAATAGTCCTAAATTCTCAGTATGACGATATCAATTTCATAAATAAATTCCACAAAGTCATTCAGTAAAAGTTGTATAAAAAAATTAAACATGTGATTCCTCAAACTAAGCCTGTATCATTGGCCAAAGCACTCAACAAAAAATTAAGTTTTCTCAGAACTCTCAGGAATCCTAAATTAAAACATGTAGAAAAGGACATTGATAGAAATATTAGTTTGAAATACCTGCTGTTTTCTGAAGTAGCAGAACTGTATAATTTAAAATGATTTAGCACTTTTCATCAATATGTTCATCCTTTCAGTAGTTCAGTGCAACTCTCTGTCTTTTTGGAACTAAAATTAGCCATGAACCTTGAATACTGCTTCAAGTGGTTCAATAATTTTTCAAGGGAAAAAAAAGCAATCCTTGCATAGTATGTAATACTCCAGTAGAAGAGAACAGTCCTCTTTATTGCTGCCTTGCCGATGACATTAAATAAGGTAGCCCAATATGTCCAACTTGGATTCTTCTAATATAGCAGGGATAGTGTAACTTTTGACTCAGAATGTGTCACCCCCTTGCATTAGTTTTACCTGGAAGAGTAAATTAATTTTTTTTTTATTATTAAATAATAACTGCAGCACGATGCTGAAGTAAACCTAGAACTAAAAATTGTTTGTTTTGTTTGTTTTGTTTTTTTTAAAGCAGACACAATAATAACTTAAACAAAAATGGAAAATGCTTTACATAAATGCAACAGTAGTTTGGGAAAACTAGTAGTTTGCAGGCACCCAAAGCATGCATGGTTATTAAAGACACAGAAACTCTGTTTTTCAAAACAGGTTTGTTTGGGGTCAGTTTTCATTTTTTAATGTAGTCTTCTGAGTCTTTTCTTGTTATGACCTTCCCAGAATCATTGCAATAACACTATCCAATCTCAGCCTGCATCCATGCCTGCTTGCTACCTGTGCCCCTGAAAGCTTTGAGTCAGCCAGGAAACAGCCTGGGCCCAAGACCAGAGCTCACCACATGACAAACTGCTCCCTGACAGCACCACTCCTGCTTGAGCAGCCCTCCTGAAAATGCAGGAGCTTTCAGGAAACACATTAGAAAAGCTGAAATACCATGGAAAGGTTATCTGGTAGGTAGTTCCTTTAGGAGTCACTCATGTATGCTATCTATACGTGTACACTACCTCTATGTATACATGCCTTATATATACACACATTACACACACTCTGCCATTATCTGCATATGCTAGTAACTGGCAGGAAAATGTCAAGAGTCTGTATTATTCTGCAAAGGCTGACAGCTCAAATGAATCTTATTTTCTGGACTTGGAAAACTTTGCACCCAGGCACAGAGCTCACCGTACCAAGTAGGTGGAATGGCTTCCTCATTCTACCCCAATGGGAACTGCAGCAGAGCTGGGCGCTCATCTTTTGTACCGCTGGCTGGCTGCATCAATCCAGGCCTCACTGTTAAAGGACCATGGCACCACGCCTCACTGTTGTGAGAAACACAAGAACCAGCCCAGTGCCAGGATGGAACACACAATGCTTACCTTTCCTGAAGAGTTTTGGGTGGTATGGAGAGGAACCAGGTTAGTCTAGCTCCAAATGCAGTTCACTAAATCACCAGTACTAATTGTTTCTGTGTCACTAAGTAATATAAAGAAAACCATGTTTTGATCATGTTGGCATTCCCATTAAATCTCTTTCTAAATTTAACTGCACAGCTTGGAGAACTAGTGTATCAAAGAAAAATGATGCAAGAAAGAATTATTTTAAAACTGGAGCAAAAAGCAATACAGTTGATATAGTATCAACAATCCTGACCCCATGAACCACACTCCAAAAATATTAGAGGATCAAGAGCCAGAAGATTGATTCCACACACACTGAGGAGACAGACACGGAGGCTGCTCTGGGTGTGCTATGGTGCACAGGCAGGACATTGGAGAGGCTTCCCAGGGATGAAGCTGAGATGAAAATCTAAATTAACCTGTAGTACTTCACACAGGATTTGTTATTCCAGATATGGACCAATCAAATAATAAAACCAAACAAGTGAAATAGAAACTTGACTCTTCTGTATCTTGAGTAAGTTTTGTACCTGTGTTTAGATAAAAAGAAAATGGGAATCTCTGTGCTGATTTTGTGAATCTGGCAGGAAAACATTCTGACCAAACAATTTTTCAGACCAACATGAATTCAGAAACAGCTTCTGAATTAACCTTGTGCGGCTTTTTATTTAATCATTGTTACTAATCTATTTCTTTCCTTGAATATAATATTTAATCAAAAAAATTCACCATCTCTTTTCAGTCTGGTTCATGTTACACTTAACATCAGCATCCACAATGATTGATGTCATGCTGACACGTAGAATCAGCTTGTCTGAAGAGTGTTTAATATAGTGAACTATCACTGAGGTTCACTGCTGTGAGACACCCTGTTGTGTTCATGTGTGTGGAGAACCATCAGCTGCACTACGTAAGGAAACTGCTTGACTGACTTGTAGAAGGAAGGAACTCTTGCAAAGGTGCCTCTAAGACTTTTGAAAGGTGGTAGACAGATATTACAATTGTGTATTGGGTTTGAGGAACTGTGATCAGTGAGCTCCTACAATGGAAGAAGGCTCAGAGGAGATGGCCAAGGGCAGTGCGCTTCTGAAGCTCCGGGACGGATGTAGGGAGTGACTGGCAACAGCTGCTGCACAGACAGCTGAACTTCCCTCCATGCAAAGAGGCCCAGAGGGTGGCCTTTGGTCTACATAAACGGCTGTATCAGCTGAGTGCATCAGCCAGCAGCAGTTCAGTAGATCAACTGGTTATGTCAACTGAGTGAATCAACCAGCTGTGCAAGGGTTCGTCTCTGAGATAATCAGAAGAGGGCAAACGTCTTCATGCCTGTGCTGGCCCAGCACCTTGGCCAAACGTAGAGAATGAAATAAAAGAACAGTGAATAAAAGGAGCTTTGGGTGTAGCGCTGGGCTTGAGCTGATTTCTCACTCCGTGTATTTCTTCCTGGCCACTGGGGATACCTGCTGTCATGAGAGTGAGCACAGCCTACAGACTGGTAATGAGGATCACATTCACAGAATCACAGAATCATAGAATCGTAGGGGTTGGAAGGGACCTCAAGAGATCATTGGGTCCAACCCCCCTGCCAAAGCAGGGTCCCTAGGACATATCACTCAGATTGGCGTCCAGATGGGTCTTGAATATCTCCAGAGAAGGAGACTCCACCACCCTCCTAGGCAGCCTATTCCACTGCTCTGTCACCCTCACTGTGAAAAAGTTCTTCCGCGTGTTGGTGCGGAACTTCCTGTGCTCCAACTTGAGGCCATTGCCCCTTGTCCTGTCCCCACAGACCACTGAAAAGGGGCTGGCCAATTCCCCCTGCATCCCCTGCCTAAGATATTTATAAACATTAATTGGGTCCCCCCTAAGTCTTCTTTTCTCTAGACTGAAGAGTCCCAGCTCACTCAGCCTGTCCTCATACGGGAGGTGTTCCAGGCCCTTAATCATTCATTCACAACATGATTTCAACTGTGTATTAAAATTTATATACTCTGCAAAGTGTGATTTGTCCTGGCATTGTGATTTAGCTTCAAAAAAGTAAAATTAGTATTAATCATTAAGCCTTCTACATCTGGAATATCTAAAAGAGGATGGTCAGGGAGTGCTGGGCTCCAATGGGAACAAACAGTAGTCCATGTTTGACATAAAATGACCATTTATTTACTCATAGCAAATAAACTTCGAACATCTAGATTACTTTCTTTCAGCAGGGAAAGACAAATTGTGCCTAAAGGATTATTTTTAATACAGCAAATAAGATACAAGAGGTAGTTATTTCTGGCCTAACAAACTAACAAAACCTTTACTGATCAATATATCAAACATACTAAATAACAAAGTCAGAAGTTCATAGACTACAAAGAACACAAGGGAAACAAGCTCGATATTGAAACGTGGCCCTGCGACCTTCATTTGGTTCTGCAGCTGTGTCCTGCGGGGGGTTTCACTCTCCCCTGCCTCATTGCTGAACAGGTGATACTCTGACGGGTCATTTTCAGTAAATTATCTTCAGCATTAGAATTCCTCAGGCTAACTGCAGTGTTAACTGCAAGAGGACTTGTTCTCTAAGTAGTGTTGCTTTGTTCAACATGTCATATCAGAGTAAGTTAAAGCCCCGTAAGTAGCTTTTTATGCTGAGGCAAAGCATACATTAAAATGATGAATTGTTGGGAATCCTGATCAGAGAGAGGTAAATTTGTATTTCTTGCTTGAATAAATTTTACTGTCTTGCATTTGGTTTGTAGATTACAGAAGCGTGCATTTGGTGACAAAACAGGCCTACTCAAGCAGGTGGATGCTCAACCAGCTCTCAATCATTGTCACAACTCAGGGAGTAACTTGTTTTTTTCAAGCAACGATTGTTTGCAGAAATAAATCATAGTAATACAAAAATAAGATAGGGGGTACAACATGCTATCTTCCTGTTAATTTTATCTGCATTTATACTGCAGTTGACATCTTAAAAATTAGCTTTTCTAATAGCGCCTTCTAGGTGTGGAATAAGTTATCTCATTATCTGCTGGCCTCTGGCACTCTTATCCAGCTTCTTTTAGAAAAGCTTGAAACCGCTACTGGAGAAGCTAAATACAATAAATAATAAGCTACTACCTAATTCTTCAAGAATAGATTTGTTTTGTGCTAGGAATTTCTGAAGTTGATTATAACCAGAAATACCAAATTAACTTTAAAAATACTAAATAAATTAGGTTATTGGAAAGGATTACGGATGTTTTATGAGGTGTCCTACCAAATCATTCCCAATGTTCTGATTACCTAAGGAGTAACACATATCCTTGGGAGGTGTAACTGAAGCTTTATCATTTAAAACCTGACAACCCACACACTAAAAAAATCCCTTTTCTAGAGTCTTCCCCAACTGAAAATACATATTGTGCCTCTGATAATAACCAACAGTGATGGTAACAACAATTTAACACCAGATCCGGCTTGAAAGCCAGGCCAAATATTTTGTTTCTGTACTCCTCTGAAAAAATTATCCACACCCTGGCCTCCAAGAAAGGTGAATCTAAAGGAATACAGTCCCAAGCAGCATCCTTTGGCTACAGCTTTAATTCCTGTATTTTGAAATACATTTACTAATGCAAAGCAAGTATGTACAAGGAAAAAGAAAATGCTTCAGGAGCTCCACTGAGATCTCAAAATCACACCTAAGGGCAGACTCAATCTTTACTTTAACAGAAATGTTGGGGCAGCAATTGTCTCTGTCAGAAGGATCATTCTCTCAGATAACAACAGAGTGACAGCAATCACTGCAGGTTTTTCCTTAGGCAGTCTGCATAAATGTGCAGGCAACGTGTTCAGGCCTCGCTCCACTCCACACTATCTACTGATTCCTACAAGGGAGCGCGCTCAGCTGCCATGGCCCAGTCATGGCAAAACCAGAAGTGTGAAAGCAAGACACCCTTCACAAAGCAGATCCGAATATAGGGGCACAAAGTACAACCCCTTGCTGTTGTGTTTGGGTGGGTTTTTTTTCTTTTCCTATTTCTTAAATAGAAACTAAAAGCTATCCAATCTTAAAACCAAACAAAACCAAACCAAAAAGCTATTCCTTACACTAAAGGCAGTGATTATATTTTCCAGTCATTTAATGTAGACCATCAACATGGTGCAAGGCAGAACAAAGACTGCCTCACAAAGAAGTAAAAATAAAACCCAAAAGCTTATATACTGTTGAGATTCATTAAAATTACCATATCAATGAATGTGACTTTAGTCACAGATATCATAGTTTCGTTAATCAATAGTTCAAGTACATAAATCTGCATGCTTTGGCAGGGGGGTTGGACCCGATGATCTCTCAAGGTCCCTTCCAACCCCTATTTCTATGATTTTGGGAGGTATTAATCAAGATACAGCTTTTCCAGAAGTTCAGATTTAATAACCACATTTGTCACAGAAATAATTTAAATAAAACCAGGGAGAACAGGGCAGCACTGTGTTCAAACGTTATCGCAACACATGTAAATCAGAATTTCCTCGATATTGAAACTAATGTCTTTAAAGTGGAGGAAATGTAATGCCCTTGAAAACAGCATGGATGGACTTTTAGCACTACACCTCCACTGACAAAAGAGATACTCCCAAAAATCTCTTGAGCTGTAATCTAAACAAGGAAAGAACAACTGAGGAGACCATAATCACTTTTAGGGTCCATTAGAACATAAATTGCCTTTCTAATTAACGCTATTCACAAACAGATCTTGAAAATATTGTGCATGCTTCTGTGAAAAGGATTATGTAAATACCACGCATTTGCAAATTTGTTGACTGTGTCAAGATTTCTGTTTATTCAGTGGAGAAGTCTAGCAGCTCTATCCAGTAAATAATGGAAGTTTAAAAAATTATCATGCATGTGACAATATAAATTTACCCACTAGCCAAGCTATTAATTTTTTTCTTATAAATAATGCATGTTAGAAGAAAAAAGAATATGCGTAGCTAACATCTGACCAGAGAAATAATACATGTTTTCAGATGATTAGTGTGTACATACAGGATGTAGCTGATTTTATTTTTTTTATATGAGATGACTCTTGCACGTAAACACTGCATATTTTATGAGTCTGAATTTGTGGAGTGACACTGCAGTTGAACTGAGATGAGCTTCTAAATTAACTGACATTTTTTGAGCGTTCTAAAACTCAACATGCATGCTCATACTGTCTTGAAAATGTCTGTCCTTGAATGGCATAGAAACTAAGTTCAACACTAAAATGTATAGTACTTGTTACTGGATTTTTATCACTTTACCTACATAAAACATCTCACCTGAATTAATTCTCCAGATTTCCTCTTAGATCAACAAGAGTTTCACACCTGCAGAGCATCCCTCCCCCTGCCTATAGAAGGAACATAGATGAGTAGGTTTGGCTAGTGTACCAGCAATGCTGTTGTACGGGGACAGTCTAAAGATGTGACTGTGACACATTTTTAAGGAGACAGGATGCCTGAAGACTGCTACAGACAGATAAAGAGGAGACAGGCTTTAAGGCACAGGAGCTTTTCCTCAGGTCTGAAACACAAATTGCAGTCTTCCGGGTTACATGGAAGCTGACAATGATGAATCTATTTCGATGACATTGGACCACCTAAAAGGGGTAGGTATATGTTACAGCAAATTGTATTAGCAGTGGAAAGGTTATTGGCAATAAATGACAGCTGATGAGATCCTAAATAGCTGATCAGTTTTAGCCACGTAAATCTTTAATCATTTAGCCACGAGAGTATTTGATGTGTTTAAACTATCACAGACACAACGCGCTACGTTAGAGTCACCCAGGCTACATCTGTAGTTAACGGAGATAAACTGGTAGGATAAATGACTCTGTCAAAGGGACTCCGTTCTTTCAATTTGAAAAACTGGGTTTAGATCAATGTCAGCTTGGTAAACATTTCCTGAAATACTGCATGCTATTTCCCCGATTCATGTCTGTTAACCCATTAAGGCCACAGATACACATCCTCCATATAGGGAAGTGATATTTGAAAACCTTCAGGAATTATTTATACAAAGCATCTCCAGAATATGTGTCACATTACAGCGATGATTTCTGTGAACACTGTGACAGGGTCTCGTTCGTCTTAATGCCCCAGTGTATGAAACACAAAGTTAGGGTTAATGGCACCTCGCTGCATGCAGCATATGCACATGCTAACTAACATGGGCCACATAGATTATCAGTCTCTCTCTCCAGACTACTTAGAGAGATTGTCCCTGGCCTAAAAACTAACTTTAATAATCAAAATGTCTAAATTAATTTGATTCCACTTTCTTACCATTCAACATAAGGTATGCTGCTTACCAAGCAGAAGGATAATCCTCTAGTAAGCTTCAAGTAACAGCACATCAATAAAATAAGTTGATGACCCTCGCTGACCTTTCTACAGACTTTCTCATGAAGTATCTCCAGCGTTAATGTAAGCGTTTTACTATTAGATGGGATGTACTAGGTGATTTTCCAACACCAAATATGCAGGGTTATATTGTTACTAGTAATATCCCTCTTTGTTTCATTCCAGCATTTTCTGCTTTTTCAAGTACAGCCCGTGGCTATCAGCAGTTTTTACTCCCACCGAACCACAATGATTTCCTCATAGTATAAATGCCAGCTCCGTGTGGCAGAGAAAGAACAGAAGCACGGGACAAATTCCATCAGTAATACATGGCCCTTCAGGAAGCCGATCTGAACTCAATGTGACACAGAACATCTGAGTCCCAGGTCAGAGCTTCACTCGCTGGGCCATCATTTCTATTGAAAAACAACAATAGCAGCAAGAATGTTACAAAATGTGATGACTTGCCTAATCAAAGTTTGTTACAAGCTCAGCAGTGAGCCTAGCTGGGAGCCTGAGGGTGATACTGCTCTGAAGGTGCAGCCCTCGTGTAATGTTAGTGCAGCTGTCCCATGGCCAGCCTGGCTTCACACAAGTGAAGGTCTCTGGAGAACTTGGACCAGAGTAGAGGCTGCTCCCACTGGCATTCAGCCCCAGCATACAAAATGAGTGTGTTCTTTTCACCAAAAAGGACTATGGGGCTTCTAGCTGGCACATTTTTCATGGCACATTCTTTAAAGATGGATACACTTACATCATACTCACCTAAACTACTTATTCGCTTGCTTTCCCTTCTCACCTAATGGGTAACTAAAATTCAGTTCTGGCTTAAACACTTTTTTTAAAGACTATCTACAATTAGTTCTATCTCTTAGCACGTTTATTAAATCCTTTGGGGAATTATTTAGATGAAGTGTGCTAAATAAATATAAATTCATCATTACTAAGCCACTGGTGATGTTTACGGAAAACAAATTAGAAAAATTCTAGCTGGAAAGAAGCAATCTGCCTCGACGCGCTATTAAAATAGCTTCCTCCGCTGCACTCCTCTGCCCTCCTCTCCTCCATACTCTGTCTTCCTGTGAAGATGCTTAGCAAATGCTTATGAGAAGAGCTTTTCTTAAAGACAGAAATTCTTTCATGTTTATAAAGGCCTGACTTTGACCTAAAGGACTTCAAATTAATAGATGTGTAAGTGTAGCCATTGATCAGTCCTCCAGGATTGCACTAAGTCAAACAGATGTTAAATGGCCAAGCCTGAAGCATGGTTCCAAATACACTTTGTGCTTTCCAGTGGTTTTCAACTTGCACTTTCTCACATGGGCAAAGTTATTTGAGGATTTCAGTACCTTCCAGTACCTTTACTGCTGACCATCTCTCTTCTGTGCTAGAAATGCTATACTTCTGTTGAATGCAGTATCTTTTCCCTATAGTTTTCTTGCTAAAAATATTAGAATGCATTCTTGCAATCATATGTTGGTTCTATAAAATGAAAACTATTAAAGAAAGCAATTGTCTTGAATAAAGGATTAACTGGTTCAGTCTATAAAAAGCTTCCAGGACTACACTGCAGACCCTTCCCAGACAGGCTCTGTGTGGATGAGAGGACACCATGAAGTGGAAGTACACTTAGCAAAAAAGGGGAACCAAACCAAGCACTGGGACTTTCCCCATAATGATTGCCTCAGACCATCCTCCTTCCAGTATATTCCTTTGGGAAGCGGGGATCTGAAAAAGGCTACTGGATGCGTAGCTGGGTGTATAATGCCTGTGGTTTGACTGCTGGCGATGAAAGCAACGAACCACAGACTCTTACAGCAGAAAAAGAACAGGGCGAAGATTTAAGCTGTTCTCTACGAAACCAAAGGTCATGGTAGCATTTTCTGAGATGCCTACACCCTATAGATGCACAACTAAGTAGCTGATGCAGATTTATAATTATTATGAATTGAGAACTTCTAAAATATAAAGAACGGGTATGGAAAAGATGGTCTTCAGCTGAACCAAAAAGGAAGCTAAATTGTTGACTGTTTCAGGGCAAAGGGCAACTGGCATTGGCTCTGTCGGTCATGGGGGAAGCTTCTGCCAGCTCCTCGCAAAGCCACCCCTCTAGGCCCCCCCATTACCGAACCCCTGCCATGCAAACCCAACAAACCAGTTCTCATGTTTTTAGTGTTGCCTTTGTAGCTTATGACGCGAAAGAGTTTCAATTTTGGCCACATTTAAACTAAGAAAAGAGAAATGTTCTTAAGCTGCCTAAAATGGGTGTAGTTTGAGAATGTACAGAGGCAGCCAGGGCAGGACAAAACTGCAGGCTTAATGGCAAATAGAGAGTCAGCTTCTGAAATCAGAAATGGATCTGACCAGCAAAACACACAGTGCAAAGACAAGAGGTACTGATGGACTCTTTTATGACCACAAGTGGAAGCAAGAATATAAAGCAAATAAGCAACGAAGTGATTACCAGAGAAATAAAAGGTCTTGGAAGCCATATGCAAAACAAGATCTTTCACTATGCTAAAATGAACAAGAAAATCAGAAACAGATGTAGGGGAAGAAAAACTACTTGGAGGCTCTGAGAAATTACCAGGACCATTCCTTTGGAGATTCGAGCATTATATTGTGACTGGGAAGCTGGAAAGAGCAAATGTCAGACACAAGGGGATGTAGCTGGGGTGGGAAAACAGGAAATCAAGCCCATGCTCAGTGAGATAACGAAACAAATTGGGAAGAGATGGAGAACTAATTCATGTATACTGAAGAGAGGCGTACATAGAGTTCATGGAAGCCATAGAAGGAGGAGGACAAAAGGACAATTATGAGAAGGAGGAAAGAGGAAATACAAAGTGTACTGTAAAGAATGACAGGTGAGTTATGATTGGTCACGCTGACAAGTAATCAATTATCTTGAAAGCAATTACTGTGGAATTGCTTGATAGTGCAACGATTCAATTAAGCTGTGAAGTAATTATATGATGAATCAAGTAATATATGAAGTAAATATGGAGAGAAATAAAGTATTATGAATCGATAATATAGATAATCGGTAATGGAGTGAACCAGTTATGTCAATAAGTACATATACAATGAATCAATTATGGAATGAATCAATTATTGAGAAAATAAAAATAGTGAGAAATAATCTGTCTAATATGTGAGGAATATAGCTACTAACAAAAAGCATGCTGAAAGGATTAGTCTGGTCTTTCTTTTTACACTTCCCCCCTCCAGACATAAGGTCATATTTAACCCTGTCCCACCCTTCTTTTTGCCTGTTAGACAGCTTATTTTACAGATTACATCCCATTCTCAGTAATAGCTGGGGAAGCCTAAGAAATAACCTACATGTCACAGTTGCCATCAAGCATATGCACTGTGTTTGGAGACCTTTAAAGACCAGAAATGCATAGGCCATGAAGTCTGTGGTCCGCAGACAGGCTAGAGACGGGCACGTGGAATGACGGCATATGCTCCGATGTACAGTGATGTTCTGGATGGAAGCGCAGTTCCTTTCCCTTAGAGCAGGCACCCTGTGCCATTTGAGATGCACCACGATATCCAAGACCTGCACGTGGGGCTTGCAGGTAGCGCACAGACACATGGAAGACCATTCACTTCACCAGGTGCCAACACCTGGAGGCCAGGTAAGAAAAAGGAGAGCGTCTTGAATGGCACAACGTGACAGTGTGTTGGAAACAGAATGACGTCCTCGGTGTCTGCTTTTGGGGTTAAAGTCACTGTGTCCTCTCCGCTTCTCTCAACCCTCAACACCGTGTGATCTGTAAAGACTGGATGCCCAAGTGAAAGCTCCGGGAGCGCAGCCAGCCAGGAACTCCTGCAGGTGCCTCAATGAATGCATCTTAACTTAGGTACCTGTTTGCATCTTCCCAAAGCTGTCAGGGAGTCTAACTAGATCTGCCTCAGGAGTAGTTAGCAGCCCAAAAATGCCAAATGGGCTTTTCCCTTTTTTTGTTTTATTTTTATTTTTATTATTTTCCATTAGTCTTTCTCAAATATGAATGAGAAGAACGATGTATGTCACATGAGCATTTACCAGCATTGGCTGATAC
Organism: Zapornia atra; assembly: GCA_013400835.1. Classification (NCBI taxonomy): domain Eukaryota; kingdom Metazoa; phylum Chordata; class Aves; order Gruiformes; family Rallidae; genus Zapornia; species Zapornia atra. The sequence continues at coordinate 29,352 of VZTU01005533.1, read as the reverse complement.
ATCAGTAAAATTAATAATCAAAACCATGCAAGCAAACACAGAAGACTAATAGAGAGCAGTATACAGAATATAGCTATCAGCATGAAACACCATCCAGAGTTTAACATCCCAGTATGACTGGATCATTTCCAACCTCTGTAAAACTAAAACATGAAAACATAAATCCAAAGAGTATTGCTAAGAAAATAGCATATAACTGAAGAGTAGCAAGTGCCACGTGTATATTTAAGAAACTGATAAAAGTGATCTTGGCAATTACAGGCTCATTAATCTTACCTTAATAGCTGAAAGGCTTTAGAAGAAATTTTGAAGGGAAGTATAATTAAGCCCATAAAGGTAAATGAAAAATGAGGACAGAAAGCAATATAAGTTTACAAAGTTGTAAAGCTCTGTGCCAAGCTAAATACGTATCTTTCTATGAAGCAGCTTTCATCTGTGTGTTTTTTTCTTTTAAAATTGGAAAGTGAAGATTAAATCAGTCTGGAGTACAGTGGAGCTAATGCATGGCATGGCAATGAAAGTGTAGAACCTGTATTGCTCTCTCCAATGTAAGATCTTAAAAGCTAAAAAGGAGAGAACAATGAGTTATGCTGGAATAATTTTTTTATTAGAGTTCCATAAGGTTTGGTTAGGGGATTAATAGCTCTTTAATTCTTTGATTTTTACTTTTTAGATACTTTAATTTGTACTATCCAGAGTTGGAAGGCATCATCAGTACAGCATAGGATTAAAGAAGAGCTGGATAATCTAAAAATTTGAAACCACAGAAGATGAAATTTAACAGTATTTAAAGAATAGCAGAATATTCTGCTATAAACTGATGGCTTCTTATGCACATACAGCCAAAAAACATGCATGGAAAGGCAGCAAGATCCTACAGTTTATCCAAAGAGCCATTCCAGTATAGACAGAAATGTCACCGTCATGTCATTTTGGTGTCCGCAAGATATCGGACTATTAAATATGAGGTTTTTACCTGCATCACTGTGCACAACTTACAGAGGGAATATCCTCACTACTTCTTTTGGCAGGCCGCTCACATGGAGTAGTTTAATCTTCTCAGGTGAAGTGACACCTGCTACTTCAGGTATGATAGCAAGATTGCTCTAGTCATGTAGCACTGTAGTGGCAGGAGCAGCAAACCCATGGAGAATATCTTGAGATTCTCATAGGCCTGTCATGGAACTTCTCTCAACGATTCATAGTTAAAATCTTGGCCTTGCTGTGTTCACAGTAACTAGTGTGGGGCTATGTTCTGGATTTGTGCTGGAAACAGTGTTGATAACACAGATCTGTTGTTATGTAGAGGTGGGTTTTGTTATTGCTGGAGCAGTGCTTACACAGAGCCACAGCTTTTTCTGCTTCTCATGCTGCCCCACCAGTGAGTAGGCTGGGGGTGCACAGGAAGTTGGGAGGGGACACGGCCGGACAGCTGACCCCTACTGACCCAAGGGATACCCCATACCATATGACATCATGCTCAGCTTATAAGGTGCTTGAGAAGAGGAAGGGGTTGGGGAGTTGGGGGGAGAGGGTGTGCATGGGGCAACAGTACGCGTGACGGAGCCCTGCTTTCCTGGGGATGGCTGAACACCTGACTGCCTATGGGCAGTGGGGAATGAATCTCTTGTCTTGCTTTGCTTGTGTGCACAGCTTGTGCTTTCCTTATTAACCTGTCTGTATCTCAACCCAGGAGTTTTCTCACTTTCACTCTTCCAATTCTCTCCCCCATCACACAGCAGGGAGTGACTGAGCAGCTGTGTGTTGCTTAGTTGCCAGCCAGGGCTAAACCACGACACCATCATACCTCTAAGTGAGCCACAAAGGTGTTTTGTTAACTTCATTATAAAAAATACACACCTTGGTTTTAGCCTGATTTTGCCTGTCTTGAATCTTGTCTAGCTGTAGTCTCCGTGCATTCTCTCTTGTGTGCCTGTTAGATTTAACAACCCTCTTTATGGTCACTTCTTAGCATGTCAGTATTTGCAGACTTTGTTTAAGGAATTTTCCAACTGTCTTTCTGACAAAATAATCTGATTTGTTGTCTGTAAAGTACCACCGTATGACAGGTTTCACAGATTTTGTATTGCTCTTGAAGTTCTTTCCAAATTACAAGTCATCTCCTCAAAATATGGACATCAGAAATGTGTATAGCATCCCAATAATGTTCCCATAAATGTCATCTATGGGTGCAATTTGAACTGATGGGTTCCTGCTTGTGTACAGGATTTACATTTACTCTGTCAGCCACCATATCACACTGGATCTCGTGTTCAATTGAAGAGCATCCTTTATCACTCTTAGGTTCTTTGGCTGTTTTCCAAATGAGCATCCTGTAGAAGTGGCACAGTCTTTGTTTCATGGGCATATGACCTTTGACCTTGCATTAATTTGCATTTAAACAGAACCCGGTCAGATTAGCGAATACTGGTGCACTCTCCAGACCACCTTGTAGAATGGATCTGCTGTAGCTAAGTAACCAGTACACTGTCACCCCTCACCAATGTCAGTGTTCCAAGGTTTTATAAACTGTGACTTTATTACCTCTCATCATCACTAGAGTATAATCTACCACGTACCCGAGTGCTACTAGGAGCTTTATGGTAGAACCATAAACTTTTAACTCCTGCTAAAATTCCGAAAGGGTCACTCATTTATTCAATGGAATACCTACTAATAATTAACTCACCAGCATGTGAGCCACTGCCCTAAAGGGTCGCACACCTGAGGAAGAGTTCCCACACTGGTAGCAGCATTCTTGCGCCAGGAATAGGCAGCGCTTCTAATGAGTGGGGGCGGGGGGGTGGGTTTGGCTGTTGCAGGTCCCCAAAGACTGTTTCTTCTGGAATCGCCTTACCCTGAAATGAGGATTCTTAAGCTTGGGGCTGAATTCCTCGTACATACGTGAGCAGGAAGGCTAGTCAGCTCAAGGCTACGCATTTTATCCAAAATATTCTTAGACCTTGCAAACTCTGTATGTCTGTACTATCTCTGGCACCATTAGCTTAGAATTCAGTCATTTCTTTTATCTCCAGTGTTTGCTGACATAAGTTTTTTTAAAAGCACTATTTCTAGAAAATTACTTCTTTCTACCTTTTACCACTCAGATTCTTAAATAGAAAACTATCTAATGCTCTTAAAGAGAGATTAAGGATGTCAAAATAACCCTGATCCAATGGTTTGAAGCCAAGAAAATCTTTTTATACTGCTGAAGTACCAGAGGCATTGCACAAATGAGCATGAAAACTTTTAATCTAAATTGCTCTTAAATTCTGACTACTTAGCAAACTATTTTCAGCTTATAATGTAAACTTTCAGTGACACACCGGTCAGAAAATTGCCAGCGCATCTTTCTTTTTTTCTTTTTTTAACAGGCTTTAGAAAGGTCATTTCTGTTTAAGAAAAATGCAGTAAATGGTGCTGTGGGACTGTGAGAAACTTTGGTGTTGTCATCTTCATGACCACCTTTCCTGTCAGAATTTCGTTTCTTTTTCCTTTGTTTCTCTTTCATCAGCCATATTGACGTTGAAACGAATCTTTCACTAACATTACTGCCTTGTGCTTATATGTGGGGATTTATGCTTCTCATCACTGCTACCTGTAGCGAAATGACCACTGACTTCAATAGATAGAGAATTTAAGAGGATTTTTGTTGAACTCCATTAATTTTGTTGCATGAACAGGCACCTGTTGTGTTTAACACTAAACAAACGCAAATATAATGAACAGCTGCTATCCAGAAGGACCTGTGCTCTAATTATCCATTAACCACCTATTACAAGTCCTTTCCTAGAAAGTAACACAGAATTCTGGTCTTTCTAGATTCAAATTGATACCAGGACTGAATTGCTGGATGGAAAATTCAAGTTGACTGGTTTCAGCAGATAGGTTTTTCCCTCTAGCCATGGGTGTGGTGCTGTGGTTTGGATTTAGGATGAGGACAATGTTGATGACACGCTGATGTTTTAGCTGTTGCCAAGCAGTCAGGGACTTTTCAGCTTCTCACACTGCCCTGTCAGTGAGAAGGGGAGGGCCACCCAGATAGCTGGGAGGGGGCACAACCAGGACACCTGACCCAGACTGGCCAAAGGGATATTCTGTATGATATGGTGGCATGCTCTGTTTATAACTGGGGGGGAGCTGGGATGTTGTTTGCCTTGAGAACTAGCTGAGCATCAGTTCCAGGTAGTGAGCAATTGTGCTGTGCATCTCCTGTGTTGTATACTCTATTATTACTGTTATTCTCTTCCTTTTCTGTCCTGTTAAACTGTCTTTATCTCACCCATGAGAACCCTTTTCCTTTTCAATTCTCTCCCCTATCCTCTATCAGGGGGGGAAGCGAGCAAACAGCTGTGGGTGGTTTTAGCTGCAGGCCAGGTTAAACCACAACAAAACTATTGATACCCTCATGTTAATTAACTCCATATATATGAATTCAGTATACGGAGAAGAGCTCGAGAAACAGTGCAACAGTGAAAGCACTGGAATGTAATGGCCACAGCTATGTGGCTTCAAGTCAGAGAACTCTGAGATTAAGGAGTAGAGGCAACTGCCACTGCAACTTCACACAAAAACCATCAAAAGAAATGGAAGTAAATTTCCCAGACTAAAGTACTCTTGTTTTGTTTCAGAAATGCATCACATGATGATGATGCCCCTACCCTGGGTTTCAGGATTTTCCCATGGTACCCTGTTTGTTTGCTCAAAGTCACCATCAGGTTAAACAAGCAAAAGGAGCAAAGGAATGTCCTGATATTTGCTCTGTTCGCTAAAATAAATTTTCTACTGCTTTACACTAGAGGACGTTTCAAATTTCTTCTTACAAGGGGAAACTTATTTTCTATAGGGTTTTTCAAATCACAGTTCTCAAAGCAAGGTTCGAGCGTTATTTTTTGATTAAATGTGCCAAGTGACTTCAGCACAAAACTGGAATAGGGACATTTGGAAAACCAGTGTTACACATGCAGAATACAGCACACACAGACAGTCCAATTAGTTCTGTAGAATGCGGAGAAAGAAATGAATATGTAGTTTCATTGGGTCTTGTTACTTGCAGTAGGATCCCTGCTAATTAGATGAGCTACTAGTATTTTGTATTTTTCTGTAGATAAGACAAGCAAAATGACAGCCCTCTTCATCATAAGCATTTGTGTTTACCTTAAGACCAACCTAGCATTAGTGAAAACTCAGCATAGATTCTACAGGTCCAGAGCTAAGCTTCCTTGTGCACAATCATGCTTTAATGTGATTCACTTAGAAGAGGGATGACATGCATTTGAGGGACAGCTTTGAGGAAGCCTATTTGCTGCCAAAAATACTGAAAGACAGAGGACTCAACCTGACTGAACTACTTAGGAGAATATACTATTAACAAAAAAGACATATTAATCTGTATCTTACTGCCTACATGTACATACTGTGGGTCAAAATGCAAGGTAGAAATCTTTTTAACATATCTGAATGACAAGGATATATATTTTTCTTAAATTTTTAACCAACTAAACTCACCACTATAAAGATCAAGAGTCCGACCTTATTGTCTCTAACACAGACTGAATCTTCCCTATTGAAAGTGATGCAACCCTTCTTTGATTTTAATTACATTACATACTTTCTGATTAATGATTCAATTTCACTAAGGGACACTTTCAAATCAAATGCAGCTATAAATTTAGGTGCTTTAAAATTCAGCTTTCATGGAATCACCTATTAATTGAAAAGCTTCAGTAATTATTGGAAGCTTTAAAAGTATTACTTTTCTGGGTTTACACTATAATCGCTGCAGTTGTTGCTGGTTTGTGAAAAGGCAATTCCATTTTTGCTCTCAAGAGTAAAACAAAAGCACAAGCACACAACACAGTAGCACAATGCAAAATACGGGCCAACAAACGGAGCCGAGCTGTGTTCTTGGTATGCTATAGACACCTTATGGGACTGTTGGTAGAACTGCAAGCACCAGGAGAGACAGACCTTGAACCCATCTTTTTTCAACAAATAGCCTCTTGCTGCACACAGTATTCCCTTCGTCTATCCGTGATACAGGGTATATAAAAATTAGTGAATCAGCTCTGGTTTCATTCAGGAAAATGAATTATGAATATACGATGACGGTGTGAGATATTTACTTTTAAATGTGTGCTAATATGTGTAATAACATAAACTGTAAACTAAAATGCAGATTGTGGAGCCAGTGAGGAGTACTGTATTTACAGATGCAGAATTTCAGGTGTAATTCTGCAGTTGGGCTGAGCCCTGGGTTTTTTCTTTTTTGGCTTTTTTTAGGTGCACTTGGATGCACATGACTGCTGGGAAAAAGGAAGAAAAAAAGAGCAAACATAGTAGCCATTCCTGTGCTAAAACTGCACGACTGAAATTTTGAGAAAGCAGAAACAAGGATATTAGTATTTTATATACATTTTATTCTGGCTTTCTCAACCAATTTCTCAATCCAGTGAAAATCTGAAGCAATTGATTCTTAAAATATAAGTCAATAAGGGAGCACTTCTGTTAGATTACTTATAAAGATTTCTAGCCCATATTCTTGTAATCCAAGGTTATTGCTTGTATCATCATACTGACAGGTTTATCTTAATAAGAAATGTTTTGCGGCAGGAGAATTTATGTTTTTATGCTCAATTACAGTTTTATGTTGGAGGTATTAGGTAGGCAATAAAAAGGGCCTACCTTACATCTATTATTCATTTTTCAAATCCACAGTCATGAAGGCAAGATAGCTGTGGAAATGTATTTCTCTTGTCTTTATTAAGCAAAAAATTTGTATTAATTCTGCTTATCTCAAACCTTACCATTTTCAGGTGGTAAAATTGTATGTCATAAATTACATAGCCCTTCAAGAATGGTGCTTTCCCTAGATGCCACCAGTTAGGGCTGGATTCCCATTATGTGAAGCACTGTATAAACATAAAAGGAAATAGTCTCCACCGTAAAGAGTTCACAATCTAAAGTCAACAGAACATAAACCAGGAAAACTGAAAATCCACAACTCTGCACACGCCAGCACATCTCATTTGGGAAAACAGCACGAGTTTCTTTCTAAGCAAAATAAAGACTGTAAATTTTGAAAAAAGCTGTACCAAAAATATACCAAACATCTGAAAGGTCCCTGTACCTGGATTTCAGAAAGTAACTGCACATCTTTCTTTCCCCACCACTGCTGATTTAGTAAAGCACATGCTGCTAATACAGATGAATAATGGGAGGCAAAGCTCAATGATCACAGTTTGCTGCAGGTTCAAAAAAGAAAAAAGGGGAAAAAAAGCCACAATAATGATGTTCATGGCCATGACGGGTTAGTTAGTGCCCAGGAAAAGTTCTAAATGTCCTTTGTGATTTCAATTAAGCTGCTCCTAAGAAGGGTGCCTAAGGAGGAATCTCAGTGTTACCCTTCACTTCTGCACAGCACACCGAAGTACTCTAATGCAAGAGCCGCGTCGCTCCCTGCTCTTTATATCAAGTGACAGTCTCTGCGTTAACTATGCCCTAATATTTCACCTTGTTGGGCTTTCCTATAGGAGCCACAGGAGAGAACCTACTACTGATCGTTAGGTACTTGTCATTTTTCTACCTTTTGTTTTTTGCCCAAAGCATTAATTAAGAGGAAGCAGAATCTCCTAGCAGTGCGGTGATACGGGTGGTCACTAAGCCTTGACAAGAGAGCTCACGGAAACCTGAAGCCTGAAATGGGAACATTTAGTGGAATGGGGTAACTCAACCATTCATAACTCATCCGCAAATTGTGCTGCTTAGATTCCTTGAAGAGGAAGCCAGAAACCAGGCTGGGCTAATGTAATAGCACAGAAAAATACTCTTGGAAAAATCTCTTTGAATGCTCACAATGCCACAACCTTATGATTCTTGTATGTCCTCATTCACCATGGGACATTCTTGCATGAAGAAATGCAGTGTAACTTCTTGGGGCTACAGTCACATACTGTGGCGTTCAAATAGACCAAAATCAAAGGGCTCATTAAATCAAACATGCATCAGGCTGAAGATTATTTCAGTTACAGACATACTTTGAAACACTGGGAAGGTATTAATAAACAAACCCAGTGTAGGAAATACTACATTCTGTGGCCAAGAGGCCAGTGTTAACATCTGGGAATGATTATTCTATGTCTTTGAATCCATACCTGCCAGTCCTATGGTTATATAGTGATTATTTGGCCGCTGTACAATTCTCCACTTTTTTTGGCCAGATTTATTTCTGGGAAATAAAGCACAGTTTTGCACCAAGATTTTAAGGAATCTGTCCTATCATGGCCTGGGTAACTGTGGGTGATGTGAGGAGTATAGCCAGTGTGCACAAGCAGTTTCCACAACTGTCCCTGATGAGAGGGTGTCTGCCCAAAAAACTGTCAACACTGTGGAAATTAAGAGTGACATTGTGCTTAAGCTGGATTAAAGAGTAGCTAAGGGTTACCAAGAGACTTCTGAGAAAAGGAATGAATTCCCATGCATAAAAAAAGGCAGGAAAACTTCTGACCGAGCAGAGACCTCGGTAACAGCAGCTGCCACACAGGGTTTGGTATTCCCTGAAGTTGCCCCACTGGCATTGCAACATCCACCTAGACCTGACAGAGCATCGTCCTCATCACCTGCCACCTGTACGCAGCCCCCCATTGAGGGGGTTGACAGGGGATTGGCTTCTCACCAGCATGTGTGTTAGTGGGGTGTAGGGAGCAGCACAGGCACACAGGGGGTGCGTGTAACTATAGGAGCTGGCACTCGCAGAAAAGGGGATACTTGTAACCCACGCTGCCTGGGCCAGCGGGCTGCACGCACCCAGCCCTGTGCAGGGTTTCTGTGTGGCGCCATGAGAACGTCCCGGGAACAAGGAGAGAAGGGCGTGGAGCCAATTGTAAGGATATGTTCACATTCTTGAGGTGTCTCGTATCGTGGTTTATCTGTTGTATGCTGACATTGATCCTGCAAGTACAGTTCACTGGCTGTCAGTTAATTACATGTTGTTAATAAATCAATAAAGCTCTTCAGTCCTGATTCGATTTAAAGCGTGTGTTCAGCAGTTGTTCCCTGCAATGAGGCTGATCTGTTTGGCTGTAATTCCCGTGCACGCAGACAATCCCTTCCAAAAAAGTGGAGCACCCGCCTTTCTTACTAAATCATCGCTCACTTCTGAAATGGACATGAGATTCGGGGCCAGGTGGTGTAATGCATCACTATCTACACGGCGGTGCATCACTGAGGAGCAGGGAGAGGGACTGTGGGAAGTTTTCTGAAGGTGAAAAAACAATCCTCTCTAGCCTGTGTGCCTGAAGTTAGAAATAAATCCTCGTCTGCGCCCAGTAACAATGTTTTCTGCCAAAAATGCTGCCCTTGTAACAGAGCCTGGGTCACTGCTAGCTTTGCTTAGCTGCACAGGTGGTGGTCAGGCAAATTCTATCTGGGGCACGCTGCTCACTTGACTCAAGTCGACTTTCAAAGTCACCACTCACAAAGGAAGCTTTACAAGGAAATTTATGTGAGTTTGAACATGCTTTCTTCATCCCCAACTCTTTTTTTTTCTTTGCAATATTGTTTTTTCTAACTGTGTGGTTGTTTAGGACAGGTATTGATTACCTATGAAGCATCCGTGATGTTAGTTCATTATCCATTAATTATATAGAATTAAAAATACCATAATATTCAGTCTGTAACTGTCTGTGTTCTTTTGTGTATATTTCTGTTTCACTAATATAATCAGAACTCCTACAAACTGTATAGAGTATAATGTAGTTGATGAGACAACTACATACAATTTGGATGTCTGGGATTGGAGTTATATGTATTTGTAAAGAATTTTTTTCTATTTTAAATCCCTTATTATAACTACATATTTTAAAAATATATATTATTTTAAAATACAGGCAAAATTAACAAAGATATGAGAAAAAGAATAATGTCTTCCTTCCCACTCTGTGCAAAAAAAGAAAGGGGCTGTAAAAGACCTCACAACTTTGCCCCACAAAAAAATCCACACAGATTTTAGGATTTGAGCAACACATTCACGTTACCAGCATTTAACTTTTGCACCTTGCAGCACCACTATCAGTGCTCACAGTCCCATCTCTAGTTGTGATGTGAGCTCTGGTACTGTAGCATGAGCATTTATATTCTCAAATACTAAACCTGGCAGCTCAGTAGTACTTACTAGTACTCAGAGAAACTGGTCAGTAATCAAACCAAACGAAAAACTGGAGAGTGGGAAAAAAAACTCCTCTCCAAAGTTACGCTTGCCGAAATTTACACTTTCAGATTTTGTGGACACAGCAATAAAGAGAATATAAAAACATCTATTACCAATAAACTGTGTACCTAAAATCCCTGGTTCAGCCTTCCAAGCACACTGAAAGACTGACTGATTGGTACACAAAAGTGTAACATGGTAAAATAAAAGCCCTTAGTTATTCTGAAACTGGGGAGTTTAACAACTATTTTTAACACCAGAATAATTAAGAGCAGTTTCACCTGGCCAAAGACATTAATGATGCATTATTTTCCTAGTTTGCCTGCTAAAAAGAAAGGTAACCGTAACGTGCATAAAACAAATGCAGATGTTATAAATGGAAGAATTGAGTTTTACATCAACCTGAGAAATGTTATCACAAAATTATAGGAAAATGGACAAGATCACACCGAGCACATCAGAAGCTGTCTTTTATAATCTAGACTCTGCCAAGGAAACAGCATGCATTGACTCCACCAGACACGGAACACCATTGCAAAGCATGATCAGTACAGTCAGCTGCACTATCTCTTTTCTGAATTAGATGAAAACCTAGTAAATTATTGCATAGTTATCTGTGCTTGACTGTTATTTTAAAGATTATAAGAGAACTGAATGCAGTTCTTCATTTGCGGTGCAAAGAACAAGCCTTACTATCAGGAAAGGTGTTAGGATGCTTGATGCTGTACATTGCTGAAGCTGGCAAATACTTCCTGCTTTTAATATACCAGAAGTGAGCTGCTGGGCATGCAGCGATGCATAAGCCTAGGTCATAGCTGGCATTGCCATTCACAGCCAGCCACAGCCTGGCTCTCTGGTATTCGTTCTTGTCAACCTTCTGGTGTTCGCAAGTCTGGCTTAATGTCCCGAATTCCACAGTCAGCCTCACAGGCTAGAGCAGCTTGTGAGCAAACCTCCTCACTTTGCACATCCTGCTGGACATATTTTATGCAGTTCCTTTCTTTGGGAACTGGGATAAATCACCAAGTATTGTTTCCTCTGATAGAGTACTACAACATAGGGAAACAAAAATTAAAGTTAAGCATAAATATGCAGAATTTACTTTACCTAAAAAGAAAGGCAGGCATACCTTCCTATCTTAGCCAGATATCTGATGGGGGATTGCTCTGTCTCTGGAATTTTTCTGCCTCAAATAAACTGTAGTATCTTGACCTTTTCCCTCGGGCACATTCTGCATTTTGCCATAGAATCAATGTAATGCCTTCCTACCACATCAAACAGATGCCCTATTCCACGAGCAGATTCTTCAGCAAACTAGCTGAGAGGTCAAGTCAATCCTTCACTCAACATTCGTCATATGCTTATGAAGTGACATAGTGGCCACGTCTTAAGACCTGGACATACTCTTCCTATGAGTATTACTAATGGATTAACATCAGAGCACTGTGGAAGCCAAGATGTATTTGTAAGGAAGTACAGGTAGGTCCAAATCTGACAGAAGAGGAGGAAACATGTGTCTTAGAAATACCATATACCTTCATGCCTTAAAAAGTCTCTGATCCCATTACCGTACCCTTCACCATGTGACGGGATTTCCAGGGGCAGCAGAACATCTAGTAGGGAGACACAGACTGAGGGTTTCAAGCACACCATCCCAAAGACACCACAGATATATTAAGCTGCATGTATCAGCAAAAGGAAACCTGGAACTCCAGGTTACCAGCCAAAAAGTCACTGTAAGGGAAAATAACACAAAAAGACCAGACTGAGCTGTATGAGAGAGCTGCAGGACATACACCTCTGCACACGTGACCTCCAAGGCGCGCTGGCATTGCCCGAGCTCTGCCATAGCCATGGCTGTGTGGGACACTCTGCTGACCCCATCTTCTATTGTCTTCCCAGCTCCAAATCAAACTTTTAAAAATTCTATTGTTATTTCACTAGCTATAATGATTTTCACAGTAAATTTTCTCACCCTTTGAAAACTGGAGGTTTTTGTTAATGGCACAGAGCTTACACTCAATGTGACCGTCTCTCCCACTTCCCACTCTTCTGTGCAGATGGCACAAGCAGCCCGGACTACTGACCTGACTCTTATAACAGGAGTTCCATTATCTGCTTCCCTCATTGTTTCAAATGGCTTTATGGAGGCACTAGGTGAATTATGAAACCACCATCTCAGCAACTTTGAATGTACAGGCAAGTTGGAGTGAAAACAGCAAAAGCACCTCATCTTTACTGTGGAACGTATAAGGCACCCTCTGCTAATAAGTGGTTTTACACATGTGAGACCTCACGTATTTCATGCATCCATAGACACCCATGAGATTTTTTTCCCCTATATTTAATCCCTCTGTAGAGCAGTCAACTGACCATCAAGTGATAGAGCCACTCCTTTATACACACTTCCGACAGCTACAGCTTAAAAACCTGATACATCATAGGGAAAATCTTGGGGCAGGTTATTTAAAATACAGAGGGGATCAATACGTATTTCTATATATTTTCTGAAGTGTACAGTTTTCTCTAAAACCACAAATTCTTCACCTCTACTGAGGACAGTAGAAATGTCATTTAGGGTTTTTTTATACCTAACAAATCTTACAAAAAAATAAAGTAGCAATAAATTCATATTCTTTTTAGACGCTGTTATTATTAGCTCTTTTAAGAATAAGAATGTAAATAATATATTTGTTTTGCAGGATTTAGGTTACTTTCTCCATCAAGGACAGTTTCTTCTGGCTTGAGGAAGATTGAAATGTCATTTGCAGCATGGTGTACCCTACACAGGCTCTTCTCAGTCTCATTTTAAGTAAGACAGAAGATGGGTTTGCCAACATCAGTTCCCAAACTTTCACAAGCTATGTAGCAGTTTCCAGTCAGAGGTACTGAGATGCTTCTAACCTATCACATGAATATCAATGCCAAAGGACATTGCTGTCTTCATTGTCAATTACTCTTTATGTTCTAATTGTACCTCAATACAAGAAACTAAACCACATGAGCTAGCCTCTGCTAAACAAAACATATTTCTTTTATTCAGGTTTTACAATGAAGTAATGTTCTGTGTGCAAATCGCCTTGGAAAAGTTAAACTCTTTTTTTCTGTAAATTGTATTTTTTAAAAAATCCAACTCTATGCATATATGGCTTTTACAGCCTGCCTTCCTTCATAGGTTATGACATCAGACACAAATCCAGAAAAGAAGGTGGAAATATGACCTGTTATAATAATTCACTGTGGAAAACACATTTGATGTGATACAAGAGGAATAGCTCTAGCTAAAAAGCTTCTGAAATCTTTTCGTAATTTTTACTATAAATTATGTGTTTCTTCAGGGCAAAGAAAGACATACAATAGTGTGTAACATCATCATTTTTTCCACAGTATAGTAAATATAATCATCCACACAGAAGGCACTCAAGAAAAATCTCACATCATGATGCTCTCAGCTATCATCTGAGCTGAATACCTGAAAAGTAACATTGCAACTTTTGAAATGCTATTTGCTCAGAGTAATAGCATTTTTCAGATTAAATATTAAGGATTTGATAAATGATGACAAACCTTGATCTGATTAACAAATCAATTTGTCTTTCTTACTGTTTTTCCTTAAAAGAAAATTACATAAGCCCAAGAAACAGACTCAAATATTTTCAATCAAAATGAGACAGAAATGATTTCTGAGTAAAGGTAAAAATTTTAGCTTTATGACTGCAGACTGGGAGAATAGCTATTTTATAGCTTATCTTTTTTGAGAAAGGTGAGGTTTTTATCTGCTGTTGCCAACTATGGACAATACTACAAAAAGCACTGTATCGAGACTTACTAGCAATATTCAAATTAAGCAGCATGATGCAATTAGTACATAAGAAATAAACACATTAAGAGTTATTTTTCTGTCGGTGGCTCATTTGCTCTATTTCTCTTAGTAATTTAAAGTTATCGTATAGGAATCTGGAAGAAGGAATAGCAGAAGTGTTGAATGCAAAGGTTTACCAGAAAACTCAGCAGCTTCCAGTAGTACTCACGGCAGCTAGGGAAGCAAGGCCTGTCTTTGTGCTAATATGGCTGTACAGCTCTGACATTTGCCAGAGCACTCAGATCATCACTGTATCTGTCCTGTGTAATGAGCTAAAATTCTGAAATGATAATGCACTATTTTACAAAATCACTACTAAGTAATATTTTTTAGATCTGACTCTTTCAGAAATTCAATTTTTCTTGGGTTCCATAGAAAAAAATACAGCTGTAAAGTTATAAAAATAAACTTAATGTCTCCCGTCTTTTTTTCTACCAAACAGGGTGATGCAGTTGCTTGATATTCAAATTATATGAGGTCTAAAAAACAGTGTATCTCACTTTGGATTGTTGGATCAAAGCTGTGGGAGACTGTCAAATTTCCATCTACAGGCTGTTCTGATGAATAAGTGTAACTGATTCTGGTTTTAGGCAAGGCAACATAGTTGATTACCTTCTGGTGTTTGGTCCAGACCTCATTTATCCAGCAGTGCAGGGTATTCAAACTACATGTTTACAACCCACCTCACCCTATCTATGAGAAGGAACAGACAGAAGATAAAAAGGGGAAAATATTACTGGAGAAGGTCTGGCTAAATACAGGTATATTCGGGTGGAATGTTTCCCTCTGGAAAGGGAAGTTGGTATTTGTCCAATAGTTTGGTAATGCTGATAAAATAATAATCTCATTAGGAACTTTCTAAAGGTGAAGAATCCTGCCTCATACTGCAGAAACTGGTTCTATCCTCCTTTGCTCACCGACAACTTCAGCAGGATGTTCAGAGACCAAGATACACATCAACCCAGAGACAAATGCGTGCATTACAGCGATCCGCTGTTTCCCGGAGCACTTACTCCCACTACTGCAATGACACTTCTATTTGTCTTAAACAGAATTGATGCTGATCAGATGGTTTCACAGGCGACCATCTAAGAACCCTTTTTGGTTTTTTAGTACTAATTCCCAAGCAGTGTTGATGAGGTTGAGTTTGAGCTTTTGGGAGATCTTTGTGCATAGAGCGATTCCATTTAGCATATGTTGTTTACAGTAGGGACTTTGTTGTTTATTGACAGCAGATTATTCATTACCAAACAATTATTTCTTTCAACATAATTGAAAACAATAAGCATGCCATCCAAATATAGCTTGTCCTCTCCTAGGCAAGCTACAACTGCGTGCGACATGAACAGAGCACAACAGGAGCCTTACCATTGCTAATAGAGGAATTATACATGCAAATACTTTTCCCCAAACTCATAATGCTTTTCAGTGACTGCATCTGCGTTATAGTATGCAATATTAAAAAAAAATAGTAATAAAATCTGCAATGTTTTATACAGGGAAATAGTCTGTATGTTTAAAGCCCATTTTCTGCATCTTGTTAGTCGGTGTAACACACATGTGACTTCCTCTAGAAGAAAACTTAACAGATGTCTTTAAGCTTTAGGGTGGTTTTTTTTTTTTCCCTAAGAATCACTTTCAAGGTTTGCGCTTGTACAGTAGAGCTGATGAAAACATGATTGCTTTTCATGACTCCTCCTCTGCTGCTGGCTGGGCACATTAAAAAGACATAGCTGTCTATCTCAATGTACACATGCCATAGTAAAATGTGTGTTATTTACTGATAAAAAACCACACGACAGCAGTTTAAAAACAGGATTTATTCTGTCAGTCAAATTAGGGAGGCAGAATATCCTCTATGCCAAGTGATTACTGTCTGGGTCTAAGTGTGGCGAACTGCCAGATCAATTATAATGGTGGAGAAGAGGAAATATGAAGACAGATTGGCTCAATTCTAAGCAGAAGCATCACTAAAAAAGAAACTCAGGGACATTTTAATGCAACATCCAATTACTTAAAAGTGCATCTTTGGCCTACGCTGCATTTTTTACTTATATGGTTTCTTTCTACATAGAGTATAAAAAGGGAAATCAGCATAAAATTGGACAAATCAGGTGTAAATAAAAACACACCCTGACTCCGCTGATCACAAAGTACGTTGATCCTTCCAAGATGTAAATTTCTGAGTGTCAGTTTTTACAACAAAAGCCTAGGAATATTATGGGACAATATGCTCAGAAGATATCCAGTAAAATTTCACATGTGATCACATTAATGAACTACCATTTTCTCCTTTGACCTGTAATTGATTTCAAGGAGGGGGTAAAAAAAAAGTCATTTTGATTGCCCTTCATACCAAAGCTTTTCTTCTTGTGTTCATTATTTTATGGATAATTTACCTTTCCCAATGTGGGAGGGAAAAGGATAGTACTGGAGCTGGTAGATTAAACGCACTTAAACTGATCTACAGTGTTAAATCTCTTCTCATGAGCAGAAATTAATAAAAAGCAGGTAAACATGTTAAGTCTTTTCATACTATTATTTTTTTGAATAACGGGATTCATCTTCTCAGCTGAACATCCCTATTCTGGTTCCCTAAAACCCATGTAGGAAACATGAGTTTCCATGAAGGAGATCAAGAGTTTAGTATTCTGGAGGATTAAGTTAATCAGCCTTGCATGGTGTGTTCTGATCAGTCTTCAAGGGAAGCCTGAAAGAAATCGATCCAGTCCTGATAAATGCCATTAAGGTTATTCACCACAAGTAGTGAAAGATCAGGGCCTGATCATTATTTCTCAGTGCAAAATGATATTGTTTTGAATGAGACATACATCTAGGACCCTGCAGCCCTCACCATCATAAAGAGTATCCGGCCAAATTAAAACTGGCTCTCTAGAAATGGCTACGATACAGGCATATTAAATAAAGAAGAAACATTCAGGATTTCATCCTGGAATAATTGCATTATGGTGTTTATATATGAAACTGTTACATTTCTATTTTACAAAACTTTGGAATTCATAAAAATTCAGAGACCTGCAGTAATGCAAACCTATGAAGTTCAAGAGATTTGCACTAGAGCAAAAGGAAAATTAGGCCCATTATTTTGCAGCCTGCTGCATAATGACTATTAAGAGGATGCACAATATATCAGGTCTTAAAGATATCTTTTGCTAGACTTCGAAGACGATTTATGACCAAAAAAAGGAGTGAAACAAGTTTCCATCTGAGACTCAGAAATGGTGAAAAGACAAAAAAGGTGACAGTATGAGAGCTGTAACAGGTTTGATTCATGAGGGAGAATGGTTCATCTCAACAGAGATTTAAAATTAGTACTATTGCTCTAAAAATCTGAAAATAAGCACAGGAGACTCTAATGCTCAGCACTGTCGGTGCTCCACTTTCCATTTCTTAACACATACCGTTATGAAAACGTATTTACCCTATATAAATCTATCTTAACAATACAAAGTATTCAAAAGAAAAATACAATTTTATACTATATATAACTGGTGGCTTTGAATCGGGAATCATCATACCCTGGAGTATTCTTGTTAGGGGGCCGTTTAGTATTATATAAGGAACTGGAGGCAAAATACCATTCAGTTAACTGTAGTTCTGAGTAATTGTTCAGTTTCAAGGCAGCCTGTCAACGTGTGGAATTAATATTTCTATCTTGAACACACAAGCAGGGGAATATAACTCCCTCTATTTCCACTTTATAACTGTAGTACATAAAATAAGAAAGTTCAGTGCTGGGATTCCATTTTTCCTGTCATTGCTTTGAAAACGGTACTGAAAAGAATTGGGGAGAACAAGCTGTGTGAACAATTAGAATTTAGAAATCCTTCCATTATACTTAGACCACAAAGCTGCAGTTTTTCTTTTTCACCCATGAAAAGGTTAAAGTTGATTTAACTGCCAATAATTGGAGAATAGAATTAAGACTTCCACACTCCACCCTACATTTTTTTTTCCTGCCAAGGACAACTGACCACTGAAATAATTTACCCAGGTACACAAGGGATGATTTGAAGCCCTTAAATTGGGACCAGACATCTTTCTTGAAGAGATGCTGTAGTTCACATAGAAGGTTTGGGCACAAATCAGGAACTAGTAAACAGCATTCTTTGACCTCTGCTCTGTAAGTTACACCTGATGAGCACTAATGGTGCTATGCTGGCATTGAAATCTATGCATTTAAAATGGTTCTCCATGATACCACTTACTCTTTCTAATTTATCTCAGGATCCAGGGTGATGACTCTTCTCTTATGACTGCCTTATCATAAAGTCCTTTCTCTTTAGAGGAATTTCATTTTCTTTTGTCAAGAAAAATTCCAGATCTGTTCCTCACAGAAGGCAACTTAAGATGATCCAGTAATTAAGTCAAGTCAGCAGAGCAACTTCTAAAACCACTTATGCTTAAAACAGATGTCTCACATGTTGGGGGGCTATGAGAACAGACATGCACAACTTGAGGACTGCCGTCTGCTTTCCAAGGCAAACAGGAATGGCCATCCAGCTGAAGAGTGTAGGGCCAGGCACAGGCTGGCAAATACATCCCAGTGCATGGTTAGCCCAGCAGAGCCTTTCCTTAACCTACAGACCAGGTGTCCTTGCCAGATTAAGGATACACAGTTAAACATTCACACGGGAAACGCTGTAATTAAGGACATGCACATGTTTTTAGCTGCATCTACTTATGTGTTACATTTACAGGATAGAGAAAGTCTTTAATTATAAGATCACACCTTAGTTCACGTAGCCTGAAATTTAGTTTATGTGGAACTATCATTTATAAGATAGCTCTTATTTTATCAGATCTCTTGTACGCTACAGTGAACAGTTCAACCTTCCAAGCAGTTGCATCTGACCAAACACATAAAAAGAAATTCTTCGAGAAATGGCAGTGCTTTTTAATGCAAATACTAAATTAGTGCTTCATACAGCACTTCAAATATCTAGACACCTGCTAAAATATTACCTTGATTTTCTTTCCCAGTGTAACCGGCTTTAAGCTGCTCACTGACTCACTTCAGTCAGTCAGTCAGCCTGTAAGGGTTGCAACGCAACACTGTATCAATACCTGAAATGAAATCTACTGCTGTGGACACTAATAGGACTTCTGTCTGATTGAAACAGTTACTGCAATTGAGAAGTACTAATAACTACTCAAGGACCGATTTGGTTGGACCTTTTTCCCCTTCCTGGAAACTGCCTGTGGAATTCAGACACAAGAATTGTTGTTGTTCCAGGGTAGATGAAAAAAAAAAAATAGTCAGAAAAAAATAACTAAAAATAACTAAAAGAAACGTCAAGGAAAAAAAGCGCACACGGAACAATCAAGTCCTTTATACAAGGCAGAACACGAGTAATTCTGCTATTGACCTTTCTCAGGTGGTTTGGGCTGAAATAAGGGACAAAATGGCATATTCTCACATAAGTGTGCCTTTTTCTCCATGTGCATCCTCCACAGTAAAATAGTAAGTACTCTCCTTGTTCTGATAACTCTTACCTTTGGTACTACTATTATAAAAATCCTAGATCAAAAGACCTCAGGGTATAACCACAACTCACAACGGGTCACAGAGCAAGTCAGTGGCTCTTCAAAGAAACTTCCTTTGTATGGCAGAGACTGAAATGATGACTGGTTTAGTGTCATAACACAGTACCATGAATTACAGATCACAAACATATTAAAGACTTCAACTCATTTATTTGCAACTCCTAAGTTTTTTATTTCCTTCAGCGCATTAGAGGTACTTTTTTCTCCCTGAAACTAAAGACAGCAGAAGGCATCATGAATAGATTTCTGCTTCAGTAACATTATTACTATTCCACTTGCTCACTGCTAACCTGTCCACAAGCAGGAATCCAATTTCCCCAGCCCTGGTCACTCAGCCTTTTTGATGCTCCCATTTGCCTTTCAATCAGTTCCATGAAGGAAAATCAGCCTCTTCTAACAACTCGGTAACAGACACCCTAACAATACAGAATTATCAACTCATAGTAATCGACTCAGAGTTTGGACGTGACCTCTGGAGGTCACACAGTAAAACTCTGACCTCAAAGCAGGGCTAACTTTGAAGTCTGAGCAGGATCCTTGGGGCTTTGTCCACAGACAGAGATTCTGCAACCTCCCTGGGCAACCTGATCGAGAGCCTTGGCACCCACACTGGAGATTTTTGTCCTGTATAGCTAACATAATTGACTTCTGTGTTCTCACACAGCATAAGGTGTCCCAGCAAAGGAGGTTATACATTTTCCTGCGTGTACTGAAGAAACAAATGTACTCAGTCCATTCCCAGGGGTTTGACCATTCCACTTGTCGGGGGGACATCTTGACTGTACTGTCTGATCGGCCATTCAACAGCTGACTGGGCATTTCATTACTCATTTGGGCCAAAACTAAATGGTTTAAGAAACAATAGTCATTAAAACTGCTTATGCAACTTCACACCATTGACTTCTTTTCTTTTTTTCTTTAATCTCTTTCAATATAAAATATGTTTTGGATGCCATCTCCAAACAACTGGAAGAGAAGAAGGTCATGAGGAGTAGTCAGCATGGATTCACCAAGGGGAGATCATGCTCGACCAATCTCATAGCCTTCTATGATCTCATCACCGGCTGGGTGGATGGAGGGAGAGCAGTGGATGTCATCTACCTTGACTTTAGCAAGGCTTTTGACACTGTCTCCCACAACATTCTGATAGAAAAACTCAGAGAACAAGGGATAGATGAGTGGACAGTGAGGTGGGTTGAGAACTGGCTGTCGGACCGGGCTCAGAGGGTCGTGATCAGGGGAGTAGAATCTGACTGGAGGCCTGTGACCTGCAGTGTTCCCCAGGGCTCGATGTTGGGTCCAGTCCTGTTTAATATCTTCACTGACGACCTTGATGAGGGCATAGCATCCACCC
>VZTU01005530.1:87992-102218 GCA_013400835.1 Zapornia atra | reverse complement strand
TCCTTTTTTTCCCCCATCCTTTTGGTATGCTCTTATTACCCTTACAAGTTTTCCAAAGATCTGGTACCATTTGGTGAGTCTTTGCACTGCAGCAACCAAGGCAGTTTTTTAAATTGATATGGCATAGGCTGTCAATAATTACCCATTTACCTCTGCACAAAAACTGGCAGAAAGAAAAAAATAACGCTGTGTCAATAGTAGGAGACTGGATTATTTAAAAACATTTTGTGATATTCTTGTCTCTGTCATTAATGATGCATCTTTGGCTGGGAAGTTACCTTTTTTATGTTTCTGTTTAAATTTAGTCATTGTGTGATGTAAGGGGTTGGGTTTTTTTTTTCAGTTTACTTATTGCTGAGAATAGATTTCTTACCAGAATAGCTAAGAGTAAGAAAATTTGGGCCAGGCTTTCAGAAAGTCTAAACTGGTTACATTGACTTCTATACCAGTTATTCAGTCACAGACTGAAAATAAACAGCTTCATTGCATCTCATAGTAAACTGGAATAGTATTATACTGCTAATAGGTTGCTATATATAGATGTGCAACTACAAACGTGTTAGTTGGACATGCATCAGATATCACATTGAAAATTTTGTCACTGCTTCACTGAGTAGTAGAGAAGTAGTGAGGTTTCACTCTTACTTACTGGGAGTAGCAGCAGTTCTTCAAATAGTATCACTTTAAATTCATAACATGCAATAAATTCCTTTTTGCCTGGCTGATTTTACTATTTCTATAGAATTTCTATTTCAATGGAAAATGTCACAAACCTTTTCTCAGCCTAAGCACAATTCTTTCCACGCCTTCTTTCTGAATTTAATGAGGAAAGGGGGGAAGAACATATGATTTTTAGGTTTTATAGATATGTATTGTTAGCCTTGCTGCAATATTCTTAATACTTTTTAAGTCACTCAGTTAATTGTGCCATATTAGATGATGTGCCAGCTATTTGACACCAATAATGTTAACACGGGTGAAATAAAGTTCATGGCAAGGATTGTATTTCCATAAAACAGACAGCTTAGCAAGTTCTCTGCCAGTCCAGGCATATGACAAGTGGGGACTTATCATGACACATTTGGTCTTCCTATTAGAGGTAAACCTTATAATAAGAAGTAGACTCTTCAACTGTTACAGTACTGCATTTTCAATACAGCACCATAAACATGTTTTTTGGCATTCAGATAAATAGTTTAAACAATTAAAACATATATAATCACCCATGAAGAACAAGAAGAAGAATTAAGTGCAACTTTTGTTTGGATTCAGTGAGAGCACAACTCAGATGAGTATTAGCTTTCTGATTAAAGGCAACAGAATTGTTTATACTGGTTTTAGTTCCTTGCATGTGTGTGGCTAACTTTAAAAAGACAACACCAGAGATAAAACTTTCAGAAGGCTTGGTGCATTATTGGTTTTTTTTAATAGTGATGAAATTGTAGGGTTTAAATAATGTAGGGTGTGGAAGATACTGAAGGAAACCTACTTCTGATCCCAGGGAGAAGGACGCAAAGACCCAAAATAGTAGGCAGTGTAGTAATGTGTTGAACAATGAAGCATGCTGCTACCAAGCTGGATGTAGCAGTAGCTAACATAACAGTCTTCTGAAGGCAAGAGATAAAATTAATAAAATTAACATTTCTTTCCTGTCATTGGGAACATTTATTTTCAGTCCTTGGGAACATTTCTTTCCAGGTCTTGGGACTTTCTTCTTCCCCTTTAATCTTAAATCTTCAAGGACTATTTTTTCTGTCTTTCAATTTCTGTAGCCATCTGTATAGCAAATATAACATAATCTTTTCTCCAAAAAGTGAAAGAAGTAGAGAAACTGGGCCTCATCTTAATGATTTTTAGTGGGAAAGAAATGGACCAAAGAAGAACTGCAGGACAGTTAGTGTTAAGAAATGGGTTTCATGTTTCACAATATAGTCATCTCCAAAGAGTGGAATTTGTAGTGGAGTGAATCCTCTAATTCAGTTCTTAGACATCATCTGAGAAGAGTGTTTCTTTGTGCCATTCTCCCTTACATCTTATCCCACCATGCCTTTTACGAACATCGAAGACAAACACCTGACATGAACAATGAAAGCATGTTTCTTCAGTTCTTCAGAAAAGTATTGGACTAGATAACCTCTTGAGATCCCTTTTCTATCTCATTTCCATTGACTGTATTGTTTCAGGCAACTTCCCAGTGATTATACTGCTTTCTTCAAATGATGGAAAAGCAAAACAGCAATTCAGTAACATTAAAGTCCTATCTAATTTTCATTCAGAAATTCACTAGTCAGAAAGTAAAATGCAGTTGGAAAGAAAAAGGTCCCTGTCTCTGCTTGGATCAATATTACTCCATCGCCAACAAATTAATTCCTTGATGTAGAGATTAAGTTTATTCTTTCTCCACTGCAAATCCTAGTTCAGTGCTCTTTAGCTCTCTCTTGCCATAGGTGATTGATAAATTGATAGTTGCTGTATTTGCAGTTAAGTAAATTCAAGACCTGTTTGCACTGTAACATGGAACCATGTTGCTTACCTGGATTCTGTGTTGGGCATATAGTTTTCAAGAGAAGACACTCATTTCAGTTTGTTTAGTCTCCCTTTTGGTTATGGAATATAAGCATCTTCTTGAAAAGTTTCAGAAAGAAAAAAGGAACTGTATCCAAGAGTTGGCAGCTATTCAGAAGGGACACCAAGCTATCATAAATTAATCTCGAAGTTACCAAATGCCAAGACAAGTTGTCATAAATCTTGCCAAATTTACCGGATTCTTAATACATGTAGACACAAACCAGGCAGCATTCTGCAGACAGACATGCCCTTAGAGTGCAAAGGCTGCTCCTCCTCTTTCCAGTGCTGTTGCTCTGTATAGAGGCTGTAGGAACACTGAAGTTTCTGTGGCATTTCAATGTGCATAGCCTTTCCTCATACTGCCGAGTGCCAGGTTTCTTACAGACAACTTTTGAAATGGTAGGTATCCTAGATGGGTAGTTACCATCCATATTTCTTGATTTCAAGTTCTTTGACTCACGGGTGGCTATTAAAGGCTTCAGGGCAGTTTCAGTATGAAACATTTGTAGTAAGGTATGGGAGAATGACATTCTAAGATAAATGTGACATAGCTCCGGAAAAAAAGTAGGTATGTGTCTATAGATTGTGCTTTCAAGCAGCAGTTAAAACATCTTTGTCACCAATCTTCTAATAGGAGAAATGTTGTAGCCTAAAAGTTTGAGCTGAGCAAAATAAGAAGCAGTTATTTTTTTCCCTGTTAGGTAAGGAATTCTACCATTGTGCTCTTTGGACTCTGTACTAAGAAGCAAATGCAGGTATGGAAATTTTACAGTTGGCTCAGGCATGAAAATATGGCGGAGGAGAGACTGTAGATAATTCTTTCTGACTTTTCTATTTTCAATATGTCTTGAAGGTAAAGGGAAAATGTCATGTTTTGTTGTTGAATTGTTAGGTGGATTTCAGCACAGAGTTAAGAGAGACAATAGCCAAAAGATTTAGGTAACTGCTGGGATCAGCCTCATACCATACTAAGAATGACAGTAAATGCCATTTCCTAAGTTTTTAGCATTCATTTTTTACCACCTGACTTCTGTGACTTATCTCTCTCATTGAGGCCCTAGTTTTAATGATTGCATAGGCCTTCACCCTTTTCTCATATCTGTTTTGCTCTAATTGCAAAATAAACAGCCCCCTCTCCTACACCTGACACGATTTCCTCCTTTAGAGGATATCACCCCTCATTCAGTGGCACAACTTTATGGCCTCTATAAGTAGCCTCAGAAGAGCGGTCTCTTTCATGTTTTTCAGATCTTCCAGTCATGGACCAGGAACTGTCATTTAGGAACTGCTGTATTCCTCATTTGCTAATTGCTCTTCCACAGCTACTTTATTCTTAGAAGCCAGTTTATGGCTTTGGAAATGGTAGAAAGAGGTCGAACTGCAGATACAGTGATCACTGAGTCACAAGCAGATTTTTTAAATGCACTGTACGTTGAACAAAGCAAAAGACTCTCTATTTCTAATAAGAGGACAACATTTTTCTCCTAAATTTGTAACAAGGCTGTGTTTTTTGGTTCTGGTTGGGTTTTTTGTTTGGGTTTTTTATGGTTTTTTTATTTGTTTTGGGGGTTTTTTTGGTGGGGTGGGTTTTTTTTGCCTTTGTGGGTGGGTTTTTTTGGGAGGGGGAGGTTGTTCTGTTTATTTAAATTTGTCAGCTGTTTTAAGTCAGAAATGTCAAATGATCAGTCTACTCAATTTGGTTTGCCTTTCTAAACATGATTACAGATTCTGTTGCTGGGTATCAGGTCTTTGTGATCCTGTTACAGGGCATATGTAAGGCAGAAGGAAGCCTTTGGATTTGGGAGGGTGGTGACCTGTACATGTCCCCCACTGTGTAGGTTGCATGCCAGGCAGGTTTCAGGGCATACAGAAAGACAGAAATCCCATGCCCATTCACTTAGGTTTAGTGTGCAAAGGGATGTATTTTTATTAAAAGCAGATGTTTGCTCTAATCTGAATTGTTCACTGCACTTTATTGCACCTTCAAAAAACACGGGGCCATCTATATTTCTGCAGCAATGGAAACTCACCAAACCTCAGCACTCCCTACCAAACACTGCACAGCTCAGTCTGCTGCTGACCGTGTTTCTGCCTTGGCTCCGCTACTGTTTCTTAAGTAGCTACTTCTCTGTTTAGATTTTTTTTCCCCTCTGGCTTTGATCCCATCACCAGGAGTTTCCATTTTCAGTCTGTAGCAGAAGGCTGCAGCAAAATATGTTCAGTTTTCAGGACACGTCAAATGTGTGAATCTATCGAGCTTGTCAGGTGGAAAAAAGGGGCTTTGGTAGGTTTCAGTAGATGCTTGTGGCGGGTTGACCCAGGCCGGGGGGGGTTGGGGCCGACTAATGTTGCTCTGTCACTCTCCTTCTCCGCTGGATGGGGCAGAGAAAATATAACAAAAAGCCTTGTGGATCAAGAAAAGGACAGACAGGGAGAGAGTACTCAGCAGTTTCTGTCATGGGCAGACTCAATTTGGGGAAAAAATTATTTAACTTATTACTAATCAAATCAGAGTAGGATAAAGAGAAAAAAACCCCTAAATATTAAAACACCTTTCCCCCACCCATCCCTTCTTCCCAGGTTTGACTTCACTCCCCATTTTCTCTACCTCCTCCCCTGAGGGGGATTGAGAATGGAAGTTCAGTTCATCACACATTCTGTCTGCCGTTCCTTCCCCCTCAGGGTTGGGACTCCTTGCACTCTTCTCTTGCTCCAGTGTAGGGTCCCTCCCACAGGATATAGTCCTCCAGCAACTTCTTCAACATGAGTCCTTCCCACAGGTTTCAGTTCTTCACAGATTGCTTTAGTGTGGTCCCCCATGGGGTCACAAGTCCTGCCAGGATCCTATTCTAGCCCAGACTTACCATAGAGTCACAGCTTCCTTCAGGTATCCACCTGCTCTGGCATGGGGAACTCCACTAACTGCAGGTAGATATCTGCTCCACTGTGGACCTCCATGGGCTGCAGAGATACAGCCTGCCTCACCATGGTTTTCTCCACAGCCTGCAGGGGAATCTCTGCTCTGGTCCCTGGAGCACCTCCTGCCCCTCCTTCTTCACTGACCTGGGTGTCTGCAGAAGTGTTCCTTTCACATCTTCTCACTTCTCTCTTCTGACTGCTGTAATTGCTGTTCAGGTTGGCTATTTTTTTTCCTCTTTAACTATGTTTCCCCAGAGGTACAGCCACCATGTCTGATGGGCTTGGCCTTGGCCAACAACCGGTCCATCTTGGATCCGGCTGGCATTGCCTCTGTTGGAAATTGGGGAAGCTTCTGGCAGTTTCTCACAGAAGCCACCCCTGTAGCCCCTCCCATTAAAACCTTGCCATACAAATAAAAAATATTGCTGTAAATCTCATATTTAAAAGATTGTTTGAAAAGTGTGTATGCTTTACTGGCACTGAAAAATAAAATTATTGTAGAATTAGAATTTCAAAACTATCACCTGTTCCTTTCTGCAACTGGGCAACTGTAAGTTTATGGAGTTTTATTCACTGAAGAAACATATGACAAGACAAGATGTAGTAACGAACCAGCTAGAAGATAGCTTTTTACATGCTGACTCTCTAATTGAGTTTGGAAACATCCCCAATAAAAATATGATGGCCAGGGGCCAGAAGCACAGCTCATCAAGAGGGGTGGGACTCAGTCTGTGGAATGAAATGAGGCAAAACACGTAAATGTCCTGTGAAGTGAATTCTTAAACCCAAAAGGGTTGGTTTTATCACTGTGTTAATTTCAGTATTATTGCAATGCTTCGTTATAATTTGGAATTTTTTTTTTCCTAATTAGGGGAACAGGACACAACACAAAATCCAGTTGTACAGTAGAAAACTGCAGAAACACAATGAATTCCAAGTGAATGCTTCTGTTTAATTGGCATGTTCGACAGATAATAAAGCAGAGAGGAAGTTTCACATCTTCTCTAATAGCCACTGTACTAGGAATAATTTTTGGTTTATGTTCCCCCAAAGCCAGAAGACACAGAAGTGGCCTCCTGTTTAACATGTCTCCTTTTTTCTGGATCAGACTACTTGGAAGTGTTTGCATCAGTGAATATCAAGCTCCAAAAGCAGATCTTCTTTCACTTAATTTTATAAGTTGATTTCTACCTTAGCTCGAGTAACTTTTGAAAGTCAAGCTGTCTGTGCTTTTACAAGGTCTTCCATCACTCAACTATTACTGATACCACTAACACAGTAGAAAATTGACGCAGATGGCGAGACATTGCTTCAACAATGCCAAGCAATAGGCTCTAAACTGCTGTGGTTTTTGTAGCAGTGTAGTTACCCCATGTAGCACCAAGTATCAGAAGCAATTGCTTCCAAAATTGTTAAGTTGTTCTACAACAAACAACAAATATCTCTTTGTAACTCTGTATCTGTCCGATGCCTGAAACCCTGTTTGTGAAGGCAAAACAATTCCCATTATCTGCAGGGCATGGTATATTTCTCTTCCCCTTGCAAATTAATTGGAATGGAGGATAGAAAGTATATAATTTCCATTATTTGGAAAAACGAATAGTCATGAGAACCTGACTTATTCGTTTGTAGGTAGAGCTCATAAATGCAACTGTAGAAATTGGAGCTGGAGAATGGAGATTCAGGGTCCAGTCCCCACCCAACTCATTGGCAGGTATCCCATTGCTGTTGGAGAGAGTACAGCTAGACACCATCTAGCACACTTTGTATCATATTTAACTTTCCCAACTGAATGAGTAACAATGAATGGCTTGAGTCCCTGGCTTAGTCAGTTCTGAGGTAATGTCCAAAATTAGCTTGCTCTTCCTGCCTGCCCATAGATAATTAAAGAACAGCTACATCAAATTCAGTCACCATGAACAACTCCTTGGGGGTTGAATCTACAGGACCTACATGGCTAAATGGACGAATCTGGCTATACATCTTGTACGAAATCCTGGATTCCAGATTCTTACATAAATTACCATCACTTCTATCAGTGGGAAGAGCTCTGGATGTCCAGTCAGAAGTAATCTAAAATGAGAATTGTAGCAAACTCCATTTATGTAGCTAAGGCACAAAACCTATGCTAAGTAGGTTATTTAAGCTACTATCCTTAGTACAGATTACTTCAATATTTGCCCATCTTCTTTCCCTTGATCCAATTAGAAAAGACACCTTTGTAACCTCCATGGAAATAACTGAACCCATCTAGCAGTCTGACTTACAAAATACTTTGTTGACTCAGGCAAAAATCTGCATCAACTTCTTTTTTCCTGGTTGAATCATCGAATCATAGAATGGTTTGGGTTGGAAGTGACCTCAAAGATCACCTAGCTCCAACCTCCTGCCATGAACAGGGACACTCTCCGCTAGACCAGGTTGCCCAAAGCCCCATCCAACCTGGCCTTGAACACTGCCAGGGAGGGGACAGCAACAACTTCTCTGGGCAACCTGTGCCAGGGCCTCACCACTCTCACAGGGAAGAATTTCTTCCTTGTATCTCATCTAAATCTACCCTCCTTCAGCTTAAGGCCATTACTGCTTGTCCTATCACTCCATGCCCTTGTAAAGAGTTCCTCTCCAGCTTTTCTGTAGGCCCTGTCAGGTACTGGAAGGCTGCTGTCAGGTCTTTCTGGAGCCTTCTCCTCTCCAGGCTGAACAACCCCAGCTGACGCAGCCTGTCTTCACAGGAGAGGTGTTCCATCCCTCTAATCATCTTTGTAGCCCACTTCTATACTCACTCAAACAGCTCCATCTCTGTCTTGTACAGGAAGGCCCCAGAGCTGGTCACAGTACTCCAGGTGGAGTTTCACCACAGCAGAGCTGAGGGTCAGAATGACCTTCCTGGACCTGCTGGTCATGCTGCTTTTGATGCAGCTTGGGATACCATTGGCTTTCTGGGTTGCATGTGCACATTGCTGGCTCATGCCAAACTTCTCACCTGCCAACACACTGAAGTCCTTCTCTTAAGGCTGCTCTCATTCAATTCTCTGTCCAGCCTGTAGTTGTGCTTGGGATTGCCCTGACCCACGTGCAGTTGGACATGATATTTGCATAGATCCATTTCCTCGTCCTGTCAAGGTCCCTCTGGATGGCATCCCTTCCCTCCAGCATCTTGACTGCACTGCACAGCTTAGTGTCAACAGCAAGCTTTCTTGATGAGGATGCACTAAATTCCACTGTCCATGTCACTGACAAAGATGTTAAATGGTGCTGATCCCAATACTGACCCCTGAGGAAAACTCCTCGTCACTAGTCTCTACTTGGACATTGAGCTATTGGTCTCAGCTCTTTGAGTGCGAGTGTCCATCCAATTCTTTATGCACCAAGAAGTCCATCCATCTAACCTATATCTCTCAAATTTAGAGACAAGGATGTTGTGTGGGGCAGTGTCAAATGCCTTATACTAGTAAAGGTAGGTGACAGCAGTGGCTTTTCCCTTATCTGCCAGTGCTGTAAGCCCATTGTAGAATGCCACCAAAGTTGTCAGGCACAGTTTGTGTTTAGTGAAGCCAACTTGGCTGTCAACAATCACCTTATTTTCCATGTGCCTGATCACAGTTTCCAGGATGATCTGCTCTATGATCTTGCTGGGCACAGAGGTGAGACTGGTTGGTGTAAGTAAAAGCTGGATTTAAAAAATGCAGTTTCTGAACAAAGCAATGAAGTTTATTGGCCATTAGAAATGCTTAGCATTCATTTTAGCAGGGAGCAGGATGACAACGTGAGAATTGTTCAGGCAGAAACTGATGGAATACAAAATGTTCTTCCTCACCTCATGTCACACATAAGTTATTAACATTCCTAAAAATTTCTCTCTCCCTCAGTCATCTCCTGTAAATGCAAGACGACTTATATTTTTTCTAATGCTTTCCTTTTATGCAGTCCACAGTAAGGGACTTAGCTGTCAAAGGGGATGGATTGTGCCAGCAGTTAATTGCAAGTACAATAAAGGTCCTTGCTTTGAAGAATGACCCCGGTTTTCCAATCTGTTCTATACTGCATAATGTTAATTCTGCTACCTAACTCGGTAAAGTAAAAACCCTGCCCTAATCCTGAACCTTCAATTAATCATAAACCACCCTTTCCTGCTCCCTTCTCCTCTTTCCCACTCTGTTCTTCCTCCTTGTGCTCCCGCCACCTCATCCCCAAATAATTATATATGTATATCAAAGGGGAAAGGTATATTGCTTTTTCTCTATCATCAGCAGGCACCAGTGAGAAACACAGGTAGAGTGTGCATCATTACCCCTTGGCATCTTGTATGTGGACGAATGCTTACCTAGTACAGCTATCAGTGACGGGTCCATGTGGTTGAGCAGAAGCCTGCTGTGGGGTGAAGCTTTCCAAGCTGGCTGTATACCCAACAGTACTTGCTAAGCAGAGTGTAAAACCCATCTGATATTGCATAGTGAGTGCTTTTCCCCTGAACTAGGAACTGTCTTCCATGTTCAAGTCAGTGATTTACTTTACCTTACCTTACCTGGAATTTTCCTTGCTGCTATCAAGCTGATAAGGCTAATTACATTCAGTGTAGTTAAGCAGGCAGCTTGAGATGACACTTAAAAACCTAGGAATTAGTCTCCTTGTATATGGAGTATATGAATTACACCAAGTTCCTTCATAAGGAACTTGGACTTGTTGGATGAAAACCTCTAGGGAGCTGGAACTCCCATGTGGAACTGGCCTCAGGTGTATCCTGCTAAAGCCACGATGATTCTGGATTTAATCATTCCTCCTAAACCTCAGTTTGATATTTGACAGCATACTGTACAGAGCCTAAAGCACTATCCTCCTCCTTGAGATGTTTTGATGTTCTGCTGGTTCACACTGCACTGCTGCTTGGCACAGAAGGGAACTCCCTGTGTGCCAGCCATGATGATATCTGAGCAGCAACACTTCTCATTTTGCGGGTTTCCTATCAACAGCCAGCAGTTGCCCACTGGCCTCAGAACACACCTCACTCAGCTACATGTCTCCATGTGAATACTGCTGCTTATCTCTGCTGACAGCAACGGCAGCTGGTTTCCCAATCCAGCTGCAATCAAATGGGTCGTTGATCAGGTATTATAATCACAAATATGGCAGTTAATGGCTGACAGACCCTGCAGATGCTGCTGCTTTTGTCCTCCTTTTGTAGATGTGTCATAGGGCAAGGTGATTGTTTTTCTGCCAAACTCTGTGAACCCCCCGCATACAGCTCTGACCTGCTTTCTGCACTTCATGCTGCTCCCCTGGGCATTCACCTGCCCTCTGAATAGTTCTTCCCATTTACCTTTGCTGTTGATCCACACCAGGAAGAGTTATTTCTTGATCCTTTTCCTCAGCTGTCCTCATTCCTTGAAAACTGCCTATGGGATTTAATATATTTCTTGCAATCTGCCCTATAAGAAAAATTAATTAGTTCCCCAAACAATCTGATCTTTAAATAAGAAGCTGTTGCTGTCTTTGAAGTCAGGCACAGAAACTAGGTTTTCCTACCTGACTAAAATTTGTCTTTCTTTTTTGGTTTCACATGAATTTTACAGGTCTCTCTGCACTGCCTGTCTGTCCAGGATTACAGTATGCAGCCAGCCAGCCATATTGTCTCTGCCACAGGCTGAGGCCTAGTGGCAGGGCCACAGGCAGTGCACACTCCCAAGTCTCTTAGCGAGATAATAAAAACTTTTGATTCTTACTTTTCACCTTTCATCTACATTCCTCAGCTCATCGTGTAGACAAGCTCTGATATTGGTTCATATGCCTGCAGAAACACTTGCTGAGGGCTCAAGGAAGCCACTGAAGCTTTTGCTGAAGTGTTTGTTTAGCTATAGTAAACTTAGAGTCAGAAAAGCATCCTGGGTTCCAAAAGAGGTGTATAAGACCTGTATTTGTGGAGGTGGGTGCAGGCTGCATATGCAGGATGTTTTGGTTTTGATAAGGAGGTTGCACACTGGTTCTGCTGTAATTATTCCTGGCAGAACTGCAATAAAAGCATACTGCCAACAATATATTACACCTTATAGAAATAGTTGCAGATAATTTTTTACAACTCCATCTGTGCTAACAGAGTCAGGAACAGTTTTCAGTTCATGCCTCTCAGCCCTGTTTTAATCCGATATTAAGGCAACACACAGACTTTGATGGGGACAACATCTTCCTTTCCTTTCCTTTCCTTTCCTTTCCTTTCCTTTCCTTTCCTTTCCTTTCCTTTCCTTTCCTTTCCTTTCCTTTCCTTTCCTTTCCTTTCCTTTCCCTCAGGCAGGAGCTATGCTGTGCTCTGTGCAGATACCAGCCTCTGGCATTTATCAAAGTATGTGTTCCCTTGTAATTTACTTGGTGGCATGATGAGGTTGAATGACAAGCATGAAGATGCCTTTCCTCCAGCCAGGTACAAAGCTAGCTGGAGCAGGCTGCCAAGATGCTGGATGCAATACAACTGTCATGCTAAGGGGTTTATCAGGCTCCAGCTTGCAGTGGTAGCATGATGTGACTTGCTGCAGACCTGTGCTACATGCTAGCTAAAAGCAAGTTGCTGCTAATTAATCAAACTCTTTCATGGAATTCCAATCTCAGATCTTTTTTTGCCCTACCTATGTCTCAGGCAGAATTCAGGTTCCTTCATCTGCTCTTAGGAAATGTCTTCATCCATCCTCCGCTTAAGAAATCACCCCCAAAACTCAGCTTCCACGCCAAATCTAGTAACAGTCCACTAGCACCTTCAATCTTCAGGGAGGAAAATAAACAGTCTGCTTCTTTGAAGATCCACAACATTTCATCTGTAACAAACTAGTCTTGAAAATATGATTGCTACATGCTACCTCCCCTATCCATTTAACTGTAACTGTGAATATTTTTGTGTTTTCTTCCATTCAGCTTGAAGACATTGCAGAGTAATGATCCAAAACCTGTAGCATTCCATCTATTTTCCTGTCCGTATAGAAAACCAGTTCCCTATCTTCTTTGCCACTGAGTTCTTAGAGACCCACAGAAAGATAAGAACATATTTTACATCTAGGAATAATATGGAACAATGAAAAAAAATCTGTAGAAACCCTTCAATACAACATAAGATCAAACACTGCCCTTTGGATTTCACAAGGAGCTGCCTTCCCCTTACTCTCCTTTTCTGTGGCTGCAGGCTGCTTCCTAGGAGGCTAATGAGCTGCTGGTGACCGTGACCTTTACCAACTGACCTTTGACTCTCCAGCCTGTAGCCCTAAGACCTTTCAACCTGGTCATGCCCTGGCAATAGACCTTGCCACATGTAGTTAGCTCATCAATCCTATACTATATTTGAAAACCTGTTATTAGATATAACAAGATTAAAAACTGCGTCAACACCAAATACTTTCAGTGACTGAACTATAGGTGCACTTTTAATTAATATCTGTGATGTTAAATGCAAGAGTTTGATTATTCATGTAGTAAGAACATACAAGGGTGCAAATGTAGCTGAGAAATTAGTTAATGAGTTGTAATAATATATTGGTGGGAAAGGTTCCTGTTGCTTGTGCTGCATTAGACATTGTGGAGTATTATAATATCCTTCCTATATCACATATAGTAACCATAATGTGCTGGAAGAGGGCTGTACCTATTTTGGTCATCTTTTGCCTTTTACAGTTCTTAAGGTGACACCAAATTATTCTTCTGATCACATGGATTCCTGTAGAACTGCTTTTCAAACAAAGATCTGACACGTGAGAAGAGTTTTTCTTGAAGTAGTATTGCCAGACAGCATATGGAAGTTAGACTAAATGTAGCTCAGCTTTACCCTATGGAATCAGATTCATTAAGGGATTATCCAAAAACCTTAAGTATCTGAGTTGCAGGTGTTTGAGCTCCATTGTGTCCATATTATGATTACATATGGCTAGCCACCTTCCTTCACAGAAAGCAAAGGCTGACACATTTCTGAGTGAAAGTGCACATCGTCTTGAGAGTATCTCCAGTTAATATTTTTGGAAAACAGAGTGCTGTACCTCGTGTGCTCTCAGAGGAAGCACATGTTTGAGCAAATCTTACTCCCTCTCAGAGGTCATCCATGACAAATAATAGGAGGCATGCACATTTTGCCTTAAATATATTTTAGAGTAGGAAGGAGTTTAAAAAAATGAGGTAAAATTTTCAGCTCAAAATGTATGTCATATGAAAACCCACATATCTGGCAGCAGTGTGTTTAGTGTTTCATGTGTATTCAGTATGAGTTTTGTCAGGAGGCAGTTAGGAAGTTTGACTCAGATGTGGTGAGGCTACTGGTATAAGGTGAAGATTACTAGAAGAGCTGCATTATTGTGAAAAGACAGCACGCACTGATGTGTCACTGATGTCACATTGTGAGTCACCGATGATAACCTGTTGATAAGCAGAAATAGTTTATCAAGACTCCAAGGGGACCATGGCCTTTTAGTAATGCTGGTCAGTGTTGAGCACGGCTCTACATAGCCCATTCCACAGCGGTCAGCTGAGAGCTACATCTTCCCTAATTAGGTAGATCTGAATATTTTTTTAGCAGCGCTTGAACAGGATGTATGTAAAACTAGCTGCTGTAACATACTGATGTGAGGTGAATGTTCCTTTCCTAGAGAATATTAAAATTTATTCACAACAGGAAGAGAGGTTAGTACTTACAAGAAGCAGAGGAATTTGGAAGATTAGTGAGGGAAAGAGCATTAGCCAGTAAAGATCAAGCAAATGGATGCCATGTGAAAGATC
>VZTU01005530.1:35662-70526 GCA_013400835.1 Zapornia atra | reverse complement strand
ATATAAACTAAATGCATTGTCATTTTTATATTTCATTTGCAACTCATGATTCATATTGGTGACTCATTAAAAAAGTGAAATGTGACCTTGTTCTCTGAATAAGTTAGATGGCAGATTGGATCAAATACAGATTTAAGTATCCATAAAGTTCAATGAAAACAACAAAAGCCATATAATCTTTCCAATTCTTAATGTGTGCTTCAGATTATACCTCTTTTTTTCAGTTGCCAAATTTGTCCACAGGAATACTCTTGAAAGTAGTGATTTTTGAAGATTCAGAGAGTAAATTTCAGATTAATCGTAATGATAAGTATAGTGCATTGTTTATTGTTGCTTCACATTATTGTTATTATTATTATTATTCCATCAATGAACATGATTTATGTGTTAAACTGACGCAGCCTGAGATTTTAACAGTGACTGCATACAAAGGTACAAACAACAGTAGCTGTTGGCTAACACAATGGCTATGAAAACAAAGATGAATGATGACGAGAGAATGAATTTGGGGAAGTTCTATTTTGTTTGCAGACAATTCACAAGTGAAATATAAACTTACAGTGGAGAGGTGCTGTGTTGTACTGGTCACTTTTATGGCAACAAGTGACAGACTGGTAATTATAGAAAGTGGTTCCTTGCTTTGGAGGAACACTCGGGTTGGTGAGAAGCTTTCCATTACCTTCACTAGACTAGGCCTTAAGGTAGCAACTGTAGCAGTTAGGAAATTTATGAGCAACCCTACTTCGCAACTGAGGTTCAAATCTGGCCCTTCTCATGGTACTGGTTTGTTACATGAACACATCAGAGCTGCTTTACTGCATTTCTGCTTTCTGTAGTCTTCAGAAAAAATCAAAGCATCCCAAATGGTCACATAAGACTCTGCAATTCTGATGCTGACAGTAGCCTGAAATAGCTGCAGTGCCCAGAACCTTGTTGAAAACCAACAGCACAGTATGCTGTTGAGCACAGAGGTGAGATCTGAGCAGTAGGACAAACAGCATGGGCTCTAGTGCCTGTTGCAGCTGGGAGAGAGGACCAGTGAGTACTGGTAGAAAAGGCTGATGTGTCAGTACTTGGTTTCTTTCTTGATCGGGGAAAAATTCACTGGTCAGAAAGGTGGGTGGATGCTACTTTGACTTCCATAGGTTTGGCTTCCCAAGATACTGCTGGTCATTTGTTGGGGTGTAGATGATAATTTCTTTTAGGAAAAAAAAAAGGAGATTCCCTTTCAGAGTTTCAAGCAAAATTAAATGTAATTTTCTGCTGTTGCATTTGGATTGTAATTGGAAAAAGTATGAAAGTTTGGCAAAGCCTGAGATGCTCTGGACTCATTTCTCTGCCATCTCCCATGAGATCTGAAGCTGGCTTTTGGTTCTTCAGACACTCTAGAGTATGTCAATCCAGGAGAAACATATCTGAAAACTATACTACATTCCTTTTCCAGAACCAAACTTGGTTTTCTGCTGAAGTGGCTTGAAGTAGGCTCTTAGCCAGTGCATATCTCAGCCCTTGACTTCTGAGCACAAAGCACGCAATCAGAAACCCCCGAACTGAACTGTGATAACATTCCGTCCTGGGGCACTGGCAGATAAAAATGGTTGAGTCTGGCGTTTCCTGGCTTCATATTTTGAGCTAAGGATGAACTATGTAGGCTAAAGACCAACATGATACTGAGAAGTAGACTCTTCTTTTAATGATAACTTTAAAAAGCCTTGAATAATCCTGGCCTTCCCTGCCATTACGGAGCAATCTCAGAAACATCCAGAAGAATAATGTGACCTCCATGTCTGTGTGTGTCCTGTACACTCTGGTATCTTGCAGGCAACAGGAACTTTGTGTAAGCCCCTAAAAAGGTAGTTGCAATGCGCTAGCTTACTAGGTGAGCTCTGGCATCAGCAGCACCGCATCCCTTTGAGAACAGCCTATGCCCATACTTCAGACACTGATTTGTATTGAATGCCTGGAGAGAGTATATGGGCTGCAGAATGTCCTAGAAACGCCCTTCACACAGTACTGTAGCCATATCCCTTTGAACTTTCTTATATTTTTATGCACCTAGTTTGTATTTCCTAACTTCAGGCAAGTTTTGGGCCTGGAAAAAGCACAAAAACATTTTCTCTGCAGTCAAAGGGAGTTCAGACATATATGCTGCAAGCGATTTCAAAGTGTTCATTTCATAAAGTGGTTGAGTGACTACCTGGCACCTATTTGAGCTCTGGCTGATAACTGTAGCATTTATTTTTATGTTTTCCTGCTTCTAAGTCTGCACACTCCGATGAAGTCCTGACCACTTCATAAAAAGCAAAGGATGGAATTAATATTGCCAGTGGGAGGGTGTAAGCCACAGCCATTTGAAAAAAACTACATCTCTTTTTAGCTAAGCCTCCCACCGAGAGCTGATTGCTAGGGAAGAGAGAGGTGGGAATTAGCCACTTCTGTTACAAATGTCAAGGTTCTTGGAAGGTTCGAGTAACAAGAGGTGCTGCAAAGTATGGCAACCAAATCCCCACCTCCTGACACTAAGCTTGTCAATTCTGTGACATTCTCGGCCTCTTCTAACCCAGTGTCTGGGAATTTGAGACTTAATCTTTGGTCTACCACATGTTGGCGCAGAATATAGCTGCTGCAAAATGAGACCAACCTACAAATGGGGAAAAGATCTATTTTAAAATGAAAAATCCCAGCCCCCTCAGTCTTCCTTAGCACAGGCTTTTTTAGAACCAAATTTCAGTCTCATACTGGCCACTTAATACTGCTTGGGCTGTGTGTCTCACTCCAGACAGGCAGGAATGTTTTGCTGTTTGTCTTGACAGCCAGTATGCATGCCTTTGCTGGGAGCACCTACTCATACAACAGTATCCGCTTCATATTCCTCACATCAGGAAAACTCTGTCTACATGCATTTAAATAGTAGATTGTATAGGAACTGGCATATTATCATGGTAATTACCATTTCATCACAGTAACCAAGACTCAAATTCTGTTGCTTAGTTTTGTGAATCATAGTTCAGGGCCTGAATATGTGATGACCTCCCTTGTGTTCCATATTGACATCCCATTTGGTCTGTAAGGCTGAGATCTTAGGGTGGAGATCCTGAGCGCTGGCATGTCCTTCATTCACAGTCTGTGAATGGTGGGACAGTGATCAGAGCAAAACTGGGGCAATACTGCCACTGTCCTCTATGGTCCCTTAGCTTTTGGGAGCCTGTCGTGCTCTAGAGAAGTTGCCTGTTTCTTCTCAGTACTGTGGCTGTAAGGCATGAGGAGGTGGGTGTTCCAGATTAACAGTAGCTTTCCATTCCATAATACCTGACACATTTGCAGTGTTGCTGGGTAACGGTTTCAGACATTGTATCTTTTTTATTATTAATGAAGTATATCATACCCTCAGCACAAGATATCTTCCTGGAGGTTTTAGTGTAACTCTTTGAGGTAAAGCCCAGGAACATGCCTTTTCCAGCTTGCTCAGAAATAAAGCTCATAGCCTCTAATATCAAAACTCAGGCTGTTCTCTTGGAGGTTGAGATACTGACAAAGAAATACAAAGCAACAGGGTTCACTCCAGGCCTGCTCTTTAAGCTCTGCCTGCTCCTGATGGCTCTGCTCTAAGATGGCTCTGTCTAGAACATCTCCTTCAATAGCTGACCCCGTGGGACTCCCTTGCCCTTTCCAGTTTCCCTACCCACCTCACTGAGGGCAGAAAACAGGATGTAATGAATCTGTCCAGGGAAAGATGTCTGTGACTTTACTCTTGCTTTTCTCAGAGTCTTGAAGAGTTGTTATTTACCCAACAGATCTTTGCTTCCCTTTCCCAAATTGTCCCTCTTCCTTTCTTGTAATGAGCGACACCTATATAGAAGTAGAGACCTCAACAAGTGCAGATAGAGGCCAAGTATTGGCACTTTAGTGTGTAAGGTACTTGTGCTCAAATAACAAGTTTCCATCTGTGCAAAATGCATCACCAGCACGCAGGATTTCACTCTCACGCATACTGCGGGGACAAGGGCTCAGTTCATTGCCCCTCATCTGGCAGAGTGCTCTTGGAGAGGCTGGGACTGCTCTCCATCAGAATGACCTAATTCTGTATACATCCATATTGATCTGATCTGCGTCATCATCAGTTCAGCATTCATTAATGCAATTGGGTGCAGAAAGCTTTCAGGGGAAATAGATGAAGAGAAAGAACAATATATGCTTTCCTCTTAGAGTAGGAGTGGAATTAGATTATTTTTGTGCACTTCAGTTGAAACCTACTCAGTGACATTTTACAAAGGCTGCATGCAAAGGCCCTGCCTCCCTCCCTCCCTCAGCTGCCACAGCCGCACAAGGCTGTTGTGATGGGGGTACGGTGTGGGGGTGCCTCGCTTCGGGCTGCCAGCATACAGACTCTTCTGTGGGCAGACAGCAAAACCCTCCCTGCTGTGGTGCAGGTTTGCGTTCGGTTTTGGCAGGACTGTTGGGGCTACAGCTTCTCCCAGTGGGGATACAGGTCAGTGTGGAGGCACAGTTCTTCCCCTAATTACACCCCTGTAACTCCAGTGGAGCCATTCCTAGGTGTTATCTGTGCAGATGAAAGAGAGCACAAATGCTGAATTAATCTGCTGTGTGGATTGCACCATGTCAGGCATCAGATGGTCCACAGAGCAGGAGCAACCTTCTTGACTCTTGAGAGGCTGTATTTGCTTACCTTCTGCTTCGTGAGGAAACAACTGGTCCTTTCCTGTTACGTTTCTGATTAGATTCAGAACTGCTGTATTTGTTCATGTTAGAGGAGGTATGCGGGTGCAGAGCAGTTCTGATGAACATGAAAAGTTAATGACATTGCTTTGTGTTAGAGGCACCAAGAGCCGTATGCTCCCAACTGGCACGGACGCTGCACACTTCTTAGTCGAAGGCAGACCACATAAGGAATGCATAATAGGGTGATGTGAAAGCTATATGGGTCTTTAGCTGAGAACGTACACTGTATGTACTAAATTATATCACCATCCATTTTTAAAACTGGTAGGAGAAAGCACAAAGAAACATGCTCTGAGATTCAGTGCAGAGCTTTCCTGGATGCTTACCTTGCTTGATTTTTATTCAAATTCCCAGTTCGACCTCCAGACGAACACTGTCTCTGGCCATTGCCATGTCTGTCACTTGACCGCTGAACTATAGCAGAAGGATATGTAAAGAGTAGAAAATACACTGAAATTAGGGAGATACAAACTACTTACAAATATTTGGTTTGGCCACAATACAGCAGTTATTTTCCTATGTGGTATTAATATCCATGTAGAGACAGCCTTGGTTTTTGCTTCTGATTGCAAGAGGACAGTGATGCAGGACTGTAGCTTACATAAAGGAGACTTTTCATAAAAAAGAACCTGAGAAAAACCAGAGGGGCACTGTTACTCAGTTCCAACACACAGTCTGTGCCGTGCACAACCGTACTCAAAGGGTGGCAAAAATTAAACAGAGATTTTTGAGTGCCCCGTCATAGCTGCCATTTGGTGGATGTATCAGAACAGCAAGCTCTCTGATGCATATTCCTGTCCCTCTCTCGGGAATCTGCTTTGCATGGTTAGTGATTCCAGCTTGCAGTTGCCACGAGGGATACCTGACCCCTCAGTCACACTGATTCCCTCCCTAAGTGGGCATACTATTATTAACAGAAAAAAACCTGTTCCAGGACAGAAGAAAGGAAGGAATGAAAGTTGTATCACGCTGACTTTTAGGAAATGGAGGAGAAGAAATGCAAAGCACTGTTTTATGTGTTTCTGTATTAATATACTGTGATAGTCTTGAATACTTTATGCAATCTAGAAATGTACTGAGACAAATTCTTTTGCCGAAGCTTCTATTTTTGGTGTTGAGGCTGTTCAGTTAACTGAACAATGGGGAAAATGTATGGTGGGGGGAGAGAGGAAAGTACTTTGTAGGTGCTATGATCAATTTACCAGTGCAGCTGACATGAATGTGCCCTAAGTCCCACTTGATCTTCTTAAGACAATGTAATCCTTAATTATCTATTTTGACACCTAATGAGCACACACACATGTGTGCACTCCCAAGGCATGTATCTGTCTTGCCTTTCTAATCCCTTTATCCAGGCTGTGCCTCTGCTAACTCTACTGCTGTGAATGACTCACAGATGTAGTGTCTCTCTGTGCTGCTGTATCTCTGCCATGTAATCATAATAATTACTCTCCATCGCGAGGAAGGTCTGGAAACAGTAAAATCTTCCACCTGTTGACATACAGTGAAGTCTGTGCATGTTTTTAATACAGGGTATAGTTTGTCAGGCTGGTGTTGAATTTAAGAGTCTGTTGCAGACTTTTAATGATATTGATGTTCTTTCTGTGAAGAGGCAACTAAGCACTGCTCTATTTGACACAGCACGGAGCTGGCATTAGGGTGGCAGGAAGGACAGATGGTACTTACTCATGAGCAATCAGGCAAGATTTTTCCTTGAAGTGAAAGAGAAACAATCCTTTCCTTAATGCCTGATGTTGCCAGGCTGTGCTACCTGAACAGCAGAGGGGCTGTAGTCCAGCCAAGTGTCCTGCAGCAGCAGACTGAGGGAGCAGTCCCTGCTTCTCAAGCACAGAAGCAGATTCAGAGATTTATCCTTCTTAGATGACTTGTTCTGTGATAGATTAATTTAATAAAAATTAAAATCAGCATAAAACCTAGGGAATTAACCATCTTCAGGGTTTTTTTTAAAAACACTTTTTATGAAATATCTTAGCTCAGGAAGTTAAGACGTGGTGATTGCAACTAAAATCCCTGCACCATTCATGTTTAGGTGGCTGACAATCTCACCGCCTAACTTGCTACATTCTCACTGGAGTGAATACTAGGATGAATTTAGTAATACTGGCATTGGTGGAGTACAGAATAACTTTCAGCACCCAGCAGAACCTGGGGTAATTCAGAGGGATAAATAACCTTTTTTGCAAGACATTGCTCTTAAATAACTGTGTGATGGACCGTTTCTCTGGCTCCACTGGGAACAAGATGATCAAACCTTGGTAAGAGCAGTAGACATCCTGTTTATGTCTCCTGCAGAATCACACAGAATCACAGAAGTTTAGGGGTTAGAAGGGACCTCAAAAGACCATCTAGTCCAGGCCCGCCCCCCAGAGCAGGATCATTGAGACTAAATCACACCAGAATCCATACAGGTGAGTTTTGAGTGTCTCCGGAGAAGGAGACTCCACAACCTCCCTGGGCATCCCGTCCCAGTGCTCTGCCACCCTCACAGTGAAAAAATGCTTCCTTATGTTCACATGGAACCTCCTGTGCTCCAGCTTGCACCCATTGACCCTTGTCCTGTCATTGGCCATCACTGAGAAGGGCCTGTCTCTGCCCTCCTCACACTCCCCCTTTACATATTTATAGACATTAATGAGGTCACCCCTCAGTCTCCTCCTCTCCAAGCTAGAGACTCAGCTCCTTCAGCCTCTCCTCATAAGGAAGATGTTCTGCTCCCTTAATCAAGCCCTTCATTTCAGGACCGGAAGGTGGCAGTTCAAAGCTCATGAATTTGGGTTAGTTCTCAACACACTCTGAGTCCATCAGAGTGAGCGTAACTTTGGTCACCCAGCAGGAACAGCATTAAGGCAAAGCGTGGGATCACTGAGGGAGTGCTAGTGGCATCTTGGGGACAGGGTTGAGACAGTGGTGGCTGCTACAGAACATTGACGGCCTCATGGAATGTGCCTTCATTTGTGATGATGCGCCTGACATCGGTGTATTCTAAATGCAAGAGGCACATCCATCTTCACTAAAATGTCCACTCTTAGAAGGAGTTACTCCAGGAGATGTTTGGGGTGTGTGGACCCATTGCAATGGAAGCTGTGTGAGCGATTCCACAAGCAGTCCTGGAAATGGGTGTGTTTTCTGTTCTTGGTCTAACATGCAGCTCTCTCTTTGCAGTTACCGTGTTTGATCTTAGTTTGAAAATTTCTGCACTGTGTTCCGCCACACAATGTAGACAGGCCCCTGGGCATCAGAGTCGCCCCTGACCAAGATATGGATGAAAATGGTGGCACTTTCACAACGCTGCTGTGTTTGCACATAACTCAGTGTGGAACCGCTCTTTGGTTTGAGCACTGAAATGTTCCTACTCTGCTGCTGGGAAGTTACCATGGACCCTCTGGAAGTCTTGGTTTGCAGTGTGATGAATGCTGAAATCAGGCACTTCTCTGGGTGTTACAGTAAACACATTTTTTCAGAGCTTTTACGAGGAGAGATTATAAAGATCTTGGTGTGAGTAGGTGATGATATTCGCTATCAAGTTTATTCACCTCATTAATTAAGCACAGCTTGCATGCAGCCTGGGTTTCTAACTCATCAGCCATGCATGGCTTTGATGCTCCTCTGACACTCACCCTTTCCAATTGCTGAGGCTTTCCTGGAGCCAAGGGCTGGGAGAGAGACCACCCTGATGGGCAACTGCGGGTTCCTGGGTGCTGTCTAGACGGCAGATGGGGTCTATGCAAATCACACGGAGACTCAAGCTAAGATGCGGCGGCTAACGGCTAAGAGGCAGAAAGCAGGAGGGGCAACACCATCTTCATACACCACGTAGCCTCTAGAGCTGATCTTGTGAGCGGGCCTAATCCATTCTGGGGCAAAGGTGGTGGGGTTAATTCACACCGCTGCCCTGTTGTGGGTAAGGTCATCCTTTGACTTTAGACTGAAGCGGGAAAGAAGTGCTTATGCTAAACTGCTTCAGCTGAGCAATGGTAGCCAGCAGCTGGGAGCTTGAACAACATCCCCCATCCAGCCAGTTCTGGAAGAGCTGCAAGGGTCTGCCCAAGGGAAGTCACTTGCAGGGCAAATATCAGTAGTTACAGCTGCACAAGAATGGC
This sequence comes from Zapornia atra, assembly GCA_013400835.1. NCBI lineage: Eukaryota > Metazoa > Chordata > Aves > Gruiformes > Rallidae > Zapornia > Zapornia atra. The sequence continues at coordinate 61,665 of VZTU01005530.1, read as the reverse complement.
TGATCTGGGATGTACTTCAGAGTTATGCCATGGACATGAGGGTTATTTAGAGATCCAGAAATAATGGCATAAGATAATAAAATGCAGGGTTAAATTATAGCAAAATACTGACAGCAAGCTTTACTGCACCAAGAGATAGGTTCCCTAAACCTGAGGTAAAAGCCTTTATTCTGCTGACATTTGCTTCTGGTTATTTTTAGGATTCACAGGGTGTTCTGAACTGGACAAGACAACAGTAGGTGTGAAAGAGATTCATTTGCAGGAAGATGGGCTATATGACCTTTAGTTATTAGTAATCACAGCGACACAAAAGCTTTCTAGATGTCTCTTGAGATAAAAATACATGATGCATATCCTGCAAATCTACATGCTTTGAATGGCCATTGAAGGGAATAACAAGATCGTTACGAGCTGCAGGAAAAAAAAAAAAGATGGACAAAGTGGAGCTTGTAAAATAAGAATATGATAAAACCATGGCAATAGCCTCTTTCAGTTATGATGAAACACACTGTAAGATACAATGGCTTTGTTTTATTGTGGGACCAAATAAATGAGTCTTAAGAGTCAGGTAAACAATAAGTGGCTGCATAGAAAGAAAACAGGTCTGGAAGAGGAGCTTGAATTAGGAGAGTACAAGGCATGGTTTGGCCTGGCATGCCAAATCAGGAGGAGCATGCCAAGCATAAGGCTCAGAGAAAGCTTCCATTTCTAGACTCTGTGGGACTGTTAGACCTAGGGCATTAGATATCTCAGCTGTGGTGATCTTTATTTCCCATTCAGATGTCTAATCCTTTTTTGAAGCTTACAAAGACAGCCTCAGAAGCAATCCCACGGCAAAGATTTCTTCCCACTAGCTATACCCTCTGAGAAGAGTTGTTAAGCTGGGATGGTTTTCAGTAGCGTTAAAATAGGAAGCAGAGCGTACCATTTTTGCACAGCAAAAATATATACTATTTTTGTATGGCATGTTTGCTTTTGAGAGTTTTTTTGGATACATTTCAAAGATAATGTAAATTACAAGAATGTTTTCATCAGTCAGAACCATGTGCTGTTTGGAGTTCTGGTGGTCAGGTTTTGAGGCATTACTAGCTCTATCCACAGAAGTGTTTCACCCCATGTGTTGTGTGTTGCGTTGCTACAGTCCAGGAAGGTGCTGCTGCTGGCCACTGGGAGGATGAAGGCATGAGGGCTTTTGTCTGAGGAAATGTTAAGGGTCAAGATGGGAAGGCAAGGACAGGGCTGGCTATCGATGGTAGTGAGCTGAGAGTTATGAAACAAAAAGAACCATGTGTCTGAGGAGCTGCTTCTTGTTACTGCCATTTGCTGCTATCCCATGGCTCAAATATACTTTTTGCCATCACCAAGATGAGGAAGAGAGCTTATGAGAATGTGCAGGGCAACAGATCCTGGCCCAGACCAGACACGATCATCCTGTCCATGCAACTGCAGCTGCGATGCTGAGAGCCTGGTGCAGCATTGCTGTGTCTCTGGATAACCCCTTCACTAGTCCCAAGTCTGTTGAATAGGACTGTGTTCAGGGAGAGCATGGCACTGCAGAATTACAGCTCGACTCAGATTTATGTCTAAACCACATTACACCATTATGGCAGTGCCAGCAGGTCAATCAACTGGGTATAAATGGGAGTCAGCATCTGAGGCAGCTCTAAAAGAACAAGGAAAGCTCTGACAGCTGAGCACCGAGTATTTGGGCTGCAGTATTTTCTTTTATTTATTTTCATTGGCACGTTGTGTAATTTATATGGCAGCTTGAGTGTTTGTGGTGCTTTGTAACAGATAAAACATTCTACTAACCATGAAGGGAAATAGGACTTGAAGAGACAGAGAACTGTGCAGGTGGAGAGGATGCTTCAAACATATAGCAAAGAGGAAAAAAAAAAAAGAAAGCTACTGAAGAAATTAAAGACGGTATTCAGTGGCGTGGGAAATAGAAAGGCAGCAGCACTGGGACGGGCTCACGGAGAGAGGTGCAAGAGAGGGAGGACTTTAAACAAAGAAGCATTATCTTGGTGGCAGACATTGAAAAAGAGAGGGAAATGCAGGGTAGCAAATAATTTGGGAGGGAATTGGCAGCAGTGGTTGCCAACTCTAAGGAGAAGCTGTCAGTGATGGGCAAGTATGTGCTGCTTAAGTCTGGTTCAAACCCACCTGTGCCACAGGAAATAATTTTCTGGACTTAAATATGGTCCATGCTGCAGAGCTGGTAGAGCCTGGACACTCTTGAAGTAGCAGGTTGGCCAGAGGATCACAGGATGCAGAGGTCTGTGTCTGCTCAGGCAAAGTGAACAAAAGGAAAGACTGTAAAATGTTGTTCTACAACTTGACAAAACAAAAAAGGGATGGAGAATATGTGAGCAAAAAAGCCCAGAAAGAAGATGATTTTTTAATTATTATTATTTTCCCACCAATAACTAGCATTCTGTCATGTGCCTGAAATAAAAATTCTTATTGTAGAAAGTCTGTGAAGTCCGAACTGCCCTGATGTGCTAACCCTGTGCTGCATTGAGGAACAATGTAGGAAGCAGGCTTTTCTAAGGAAAGTGAAGGCTGCAAGCCGGTGTTATGTATATGGCTTCATTGGTGTGGAGCCAAAGTCCTGGTGTCATCAAGTTTAGTGGGAATGGGCACCGCTGATACATAATAGTTTAGGATTTCCTTCTCTTGAATGCATTTGTATAACTTTTGGTAGCTGGTCTCCAGCCAGTATGGTAAGAACGGATACTCCTATGAACATTTACAATGGAAAATTATGATGGCTAATTGTAGTGTGATGTTTACATAACTCTCCACAGATCAGTTTTGGTTTTGTATTAATTCACTGCTCAATATAATTTGAAGTTCACATGGCATAGAGTGCTGTTTATTTGGAACAAAATTTGGATTTTTGCTGTATGTCTCATCCTTTCAGATCCATTCTGAGCTGGTTGTCATTGTTCCTTGTTTAGTTTTAAGGGAAATAAGTCTGGTTTTGATCAGCTTTCTCCCTGTTCTGCTGGGGATTTCTGATTGACAGCTACATTCTTTTTTCTGATGAGTATGAATGAAAGATCATCTTAATGCATTAAAGTTAGATACAGATTGAGGATAGCTCCACCCACGTTCGAAACACAGAGATGTTAAATCAACTCTTTTTCAACAGGATTGAAAATACTCTGCTGCTATCAGGGTGACTCAGTTCCCTTTGTTCAAAGAGACTGAAGAGGCTCAAAGCATTTTATTTAACATCTCTTACTTTGCTGAGACTTTGCTGATCAAAATTAATTATTTCTGGCTTGTACATCTAGGTTAACTTCACGTTTTCTCAGCTTTAAATCTACCTTGAAGAAACCACACTGAATCAATTCAAAGTAGGTAAGATATGCACATGAGCTATTCATCTCCCAAAATGTGTTCTTTCCAAGTGATGACCATTTGCTTATCAGGGGAAAATCATAACTGCTTGTCACCTGAATGTAGCAAAGAAAATGCATTCAGCTTAACAAGGAACAGAAACTATGTATTTGTGATCTGTTTCATTCTTTTAAAATCATTTTGATTAGATCTTCTTTTAATTCTAACAAACCAAACAAAATGATACTGAACATTTCCTGATGCAAGCCATACTCATATCTGCTCTCAGCTTTGCTCTCCTATGGCATGCTGACCTGGGGGCTTGGGAGATGTTCATACATTTTGGCAATTTTTTTTTCTATACAAGAGGCGATATTACTCTATATGTACTTTTGAAGTTGTAAAACATGGAATATTCATAAAACACTTCCCTGCATTCATCATCATGCTAGTTGAATATTCAAAGATGCAAAATTATAACTATTGCCAAATAAGGACCGGTTAACTTCATTCCACTCTGCATTTCTTACCTCTTCTGATGGGTGAGATAACGAATTCATCAACTCCCAAAGGGTGATGGTTATAGTGTACTAAGACTCATGGCCTGCATGATGGAATATGCAGCCTGATCTCTGTTGTAAAGTGCATAAGGCAAGTCAAACTTACACCGTCTGAGAGATGTTAAGGTTGAAATCCACGGCTAAGAGAAAATGATGGAGGGCAACACTGATCACTGCTGACTTGCTCCTTGAATGTCTCCAAAGGTTCTGAATCATATCATGTCTTATGGGTCCTCCCCGCCCCACTTAACATTTATGTGACAGACGGTACTGCATCAAATTTACAGCATGCTGTCACAGCTTTTTCCTTCAGTGTAAGATGGGATGAGGTTTAAGGAAAAAGCAAAGAGAAACTCATACTGTCTCAGCTGTATGCTAAAGAGATGTAAGTTTATCTCTTTAATGTTAACATTAACTTTGGTTAATGCCATGAACACAGCTACTTGTGTCTACCTGAGGGCTAGGGGCACTGCCCCTTCACCTTCTCTTTGCTTTTTCTCTACTGTGCCTGCCCTTCTACAGCCTACCTCGGTGTCGTGGTTTAGTAGCACTGGCCAACAACCAAGCCCTATGCAGCTGCTCGCTCACTTTCCCCTGATGGGATACGGAAAAGGTCAGAAAAGTGAAAGTGAGAGAACTCATGGGTTGAGATAAAAGCAGTTTAATAGGGCACACATAAAATGAATCATATATCCACAAAACACAGTTTCTCTCCACCCAGAGTCAATACTGCACAAGACTCCCAGCTGCCACACCATTTAACCAGGGTTAAATATACACAGTCCTAATATTAAGTCTGTTCTTAAGTCAGAATGTATTTAAGCTTTCATGTAGGTTGCCGTAATTTCACACTTAATTTTAATTGCACTTTTTTAGAAGATAAAAAAGTGCAGTTTAATTACACATCACATTTAAGTATAAAAGAAGGAATCCACTTTTCGATGCCTTAACACTCATCCAAAACACATGGTTCTTATGCTACTTTAAACCACAGGTGAAAAAATACAGGAAAGGCCCATTACTACCTGCACACTAGTGCTATCAGATGTGGGAATGTGTTGAAAGTCAACTTTTAAGAAAGCGAACTGTCCCAGTAGCAGTCAATTTTGGTGTGCAGATGGTAAATAACAAATTGGTTTTCTTTCGTTCCAGTGGATGATCACTGTGCCTGTTGTGAAATTTCACATCGTCAAATTAGGCCCCTCGGAGACTCTGCTTCCCAGCCCTTGCTGCTTAATGCAGGGTAGCACCTTCTTTCTTTCTGATATTCTCAGTGAACTGAAAACCATGTGCTGCGGGCATCACCTTTCCAATCATCCTGCAAATACCTCTCACACTGGGGAAAAGTGTTACACCCTCTGCACTTGCTGAACACCAAAGCCCCCGAAGCACTGCCGCAGACTCCTTGAATTCCGTGAAACGGAGGAAGGTTGTAACCATTCGCAGGACTTGCTGGCAAGGTGTAGCTGCCATTTCAAGGAGATTTGCACTAACTTGAGGACTGTTCAGAGTCTTTTGCTGTGATCTTTTAGTGCATGTATTGAATTTACGTGCTGGAGACAGTCTTGAACGTCATTTACAAAATGTCAGGTTTTTCTTTCTTTTAACAACCAAACTGTCATCAGTCCTTTAACAATCGTCTCTTTTAATCCAAAACTTTTCATTTTAGAACTACATATTTCACAGGCTCCTTTTGCACATTATCTGGAACTCATGCCTCTTTTTCTATTACCTACAGCAATAGCATCTTCCAGTTTCATCCTACTTTATTACAACATTAGAATTTGAAGAGGCAGTTGTGCTTGGTTTTTTGTGTGCTTTCCATCATCACATCATCATCATCATAAACAGAAACAAAGGAGTTGGTGGATGTGTGCTGAGGGTAAATATGTTCTTTCACTAGAGTTTTGTTTTGCTGAAGCATACTGCAGCACTGGCCACTTCAATTTGTGTGGGGTGGTGAATCTGATCTACTCGAGCAAACACCCTTGTCCTTGGGCCAGTCATCTCTCATCATTGTCTGAAGGCTTGGGTAAGTTTTGAGGATTTCTGCACTCTTACTCTTTGTGTATTTCTGTGGAAGAAAACCACAGCCACAACAACAAAAACAAGAGAAAAACTGAACAAAAAATAAGAGCCAGTGGATCCAAGAGAAATTAACCACTTCATCCTGTGCAGTGAAACCTGAGGGGTTGGAGTGTGCTAGGATGACCCAAAGTGACTTCTTCACCATGAAGAGCAGAGACGTGTGCCCAGGACAGCCCCTTACCTATGCAGTGCACACACAGAATTTCTTCATACGCTTGTCTTTCATGTGTCCATCAGGGGCTGCATCTCACCCCATCACCTTAACATGTCTCTCTCCTGGTCACCTTCCCAGCTCATTGAAGAATAGTTTGGTTAGGTGGCAGAGGGGCTGTGAGTGCATTTCTAGTTGTAAGGTTTGTGGCCCCTCTTTGCATGAGAGAGTAGTTGTGTTGTTTAGCTTTGAGAGTGTGAAAAGCCATGTGAACACAAGTTTTGTGTTTCGTTCTGAAAGTAGTTAGTTCCACATTGTCCCTCTTGCAAAAGCCAGGTCCGTAAGATGCAGCGACTACCACAGCTCTGCCCCGGGATGTCCCCCACGCTGGCACATGGGTAAGCTCCTGATCTTCCCTGGCTCATGGTTCTTCACCAGTGCCCGAAAGCCTTCAGTACTGTGTCAGTCTGTGGGCTGCAAAAATAGATGGACTATTGAAACAAGCAGCAGACAGTTGATGTAAACATAAAAGACAAGGCAGCTCGGCCCACAGAGGAGCAGAGTGGAAAGGAACTACAGAGAAGTCTCTTCCTTTGTTCATATTATCTAAAATTTGTACCACCAGCCTTCCTTCACACTGAATGCTTTCTTTGCTGGTTCATATGTAATTCTATTTCTGTTCTCTTTTCACATCAGCTGCCAAAATCTCCACTCATGTAGCAACCTTAAAATGCACATTTCCCATTTAAACATGGCTTGCGATTTTTGAGTGGTCCCTTTGTGGTGCATGCTCACTGTTCTCTATGGAACAAAAGTTCCTTGCAAGTTAGCAACAAAGCTCAAGAAGAGCATGCATAAAACTAAGTGGAAATCCAATATTCATAAGAGGATGCTCTCCTGCTGGGAGATGGGGAGATGCAGCCAGTGACACGCTCAGGTATCAATTGAGATTTAGATTGATTGGACAGTGTGGGTGTCTTCTGCGTTCAGAGAGCTAGTCCTAGGTAGGAAGTGTAGGTGAAAGACCTAGCAGGAACCAGTCAGAAAGACATTCCTAGCATTGGGGCTGCTCTTTCTTTACCTCTGTCAAGTATGAAGTTAAGACCAATAGGAATCTTAATGTTTGCTGCTTCCCTGTTACCGTCCTCCTTTTATTTGACCCGTATTTAGATTTTAGTTTTGCTCCTGGTGTTTCTGACCTGAAGAGAAGGTTTTGGGCCTTGCAAGCTTGGTCTGCTTTTTTCAGCTGTACTGGTTGGCCTGTGAAAAGAAATTCTCTCCTCTCCCACAGACTTCTCACTCCCTTCATCTGCTCCCTCAGACCATCGCAGCCAGTGCAACACTGTAATTACAACTGCAACAGGTACATGAAAATGCTTTCAACTAATGACAGATAAGGCAGGGGTTTTTTTAGAAGGTGACTGTCACCTTTAATAACTTGGAAAATGACTCAGTAGATAAGAAATTACAACAAGTCTAAGATGTCCGGAGCAAACCTACCATTATTCTATTGCATTGTTGAAATGGTAGTGGAAAAAGATTTATGGTAAATTACATGGTAAATGGACAGGAGAACACACGTGAAAACTGTGGCACAATAATGACCAAAATTATATTTTAGGCCTGTTACGCCAGACTTAGTATAAAAAGTGTCTCAAAAGTTATACAGAGAACTGTTTCAGTGACCTGTAAATTGTCCTCTGGATTCTTCATTTTTTTGTTTGCTTGTGAAAAACATGTGTACATTTCTCCTTGTTTGACATTAATCTTGGGCTGTGTTTTGTTCTGATCTTCCAGTTCATGTATGACCTACCAAGAGATGTGAAATGCCTGTGTTTCCATTATATGAAGAGAAAGTTTTGCATTTTTAAAAAGAATTGATGTAAACAGCCTCTGTGGTGCTGTACATTTGTTGTTCCCATCAAAGCTTGTCCTTTTAATGACCTTTTGAGAATTCTCCCACAGATCGGTTACAGGCCTAATTAACGTTTCTAAAAATCTGGGCAAAATGTGCAAAGAGCAGTGAGTGTTTCTGATGTTGGATTAGGAAATGCCACATCCAAGAAATCTGAAAAGGTGTTAGCTGTCTTTCTGTTACAGTGGTACTCCTACCAGCATCATTCATGAGCCCAACACTTCCTATATGTGTGCTGGAATAGCACAAACCCCCAGAATATGAGGGGGAGTTGCCTAGTTACTTGTTATTTTAGCCCTATTTCAGCTGAAATATACCCAGATGCAAACTGCGGCATGCGGTGACATTTGCGAAGCTCTCTTGACTATGGAGTCCGCAAAAGCGGGTGTTTTGCCATCATCTGTGGTCAGTTACATCTTAGGGCAGAAGAGACACAAGTGCTATTCTTAATTCATGTACCTCGAGGCAGACGGTGGGCCCAAGATGCTACAGATGTTCTTCTCTTTATCGGATTGTTCAAACAGTTTCCTAGGAAAAACTGTATGAAGCTGTTTCTGTAAGAGCGGAGAGGAGCCTGCCTTTTATTATGACGTGCTGTATTTCTCAGTAAGGGGGAAAGTATTTCACGCTTTGTTGTTTTGACCAAGGCATGACAGCTAATCTGTGGTATGTAGCAGTCAGACAACCAGCTTGTTATATGCCTATCACTTCACTGTGGAGCATGCCTGGCAACAAAGATACCCTGACTGAAAAATATTATGGGGGCTATTTCTCAGCAATGCAATACTTCTGACCCATCTTTAACTTAAGACTGGAACAGCTGAAAGTAGCATATAAGACGTGCAATTACACATCATAAATACCCTGGTAAGGTAACAAAGCCTATAAAGGAAAGTCTATTATTAACAGCAAATTATTAGACTACTGTAGCTGTTAGAGGTATGGAAATAGCCCTGCTTCCTTTCTCACTGACCTCAAAAGCTGCATTTACATTCAAGGTTCTTGAACAATCCTATAATCCACCTCCCAGTTTTCCAGGCAGCAGACTGGGGAAAGGAAAACAAGAGGGGTCAGCATGCAGGGAATGATGAAATAATGGACCAAGCAGCAATGCTAATGTTACTCTCCCTGAGGTTCAGGAGCACCCCTCTCACCTCAGGGAGAACTCCACCATGCTGACTTCAAAATAACTTAACTTTTGCTTAGTTTCAGCCAGTCTCTCTAACATTTCCTGGACATGTCCTGGACATTTCCACTCTCATTGACCATATGCTTGCCTGCCCATTTTTTCTGGCATTTCTCCCTCTCTCCATCCCAATAACTGTTCACGGATTTCAAGCAAGAGCAGTAGAGGAGACATCTGGAAAGTGAGCACAGGTAGTCCTACAAGTTTTCCAGAACTCACTGCCTCTGAGGAAGAAAGAGAATCTGAGGAACACCCCATGGAGGGGATGGCGGACAGAACTTTGCTGTTATATATTGCTTTTGGCAGTGTCTGTCTGGTTTACAACACCTGCTGCCCTTCATGGCATGGAGGACAAGGTGGAAGAGAAGTGGTTTGTAGGGATCTGGGTTTATTTAAAGGAAGCTTCCTGAGGGAAGGGTTATGGGACAACACATACAAATCCTTAGAAGACGAAGCTTGCTTAGTTCTAGTTTTTATATCACAGTTCTTTTCATTTCCTCAAGTCATTTTAGATGATGTATATACTTTCTGCTTTAATCTTGCTCATATTTTCTCAGCTTGTGTACAGGGAGCCTTTTGAATCTGCTTTGAATGTAAGTTTGATTACATCAAAAGTAAGTTCTTACAAGTAAAACTTGCATTATGCAGGAACATATTTGTAAAAAAATGCATTTACATTGCAGGAGAGCGAAATACAGCTGCAGGCAGATAGGGTCGCTCCTTGTTCCAGCTGTAATTTCCAGGATTTCACTGGCAGTTACATGCCTAGCTAACTAATGGCAGTGTTCTTTCCTCATGGCTAAAGGGAAGTTTGACTCAAAGCTTATTAATTAGGATGACTCTTTGTTTTAATTACAAGGAGAATAGCATAAGGAACTGAGAGAGATCGCTGTGTCTCCTCTCCATCAGGCTGCAAGCTCTCTTGCAGCTATGGCTTCGAATGAATGATTTAGTCTCTTAAAGGCCTTGTTACTCACACACTGATCGTCACCATAACAGGGAGCTTAAGAATTTCATTGAAAAGTCACCCATAAAAGGCAATACTGATAGGAAGTGGAACCTTTCATGAGCTTTCCCTCCAAATAAATGACAAATCCATTCGGGGCTTCTTTCAGACTTCATGCAAACCACTTATGTGGCATGCTAAACTTCTGTCCAGGTTACCGGCAGGATTTGGTTTGGATATACACTGCATCAGGCCAACAGTCTCACAATGTAGTGGCTGAAGTTGGCATTTTTAGCTCACTGGAGATCTGATTCTGCTACTCTCTAGAGGTTCCTGGAAGACCAAGTAGGGTTACTGTATGCACTCAAGCTGCAAATAAATGTTGGACATGTGTTCTGACTGACCCTCAAGCAGCAGCAGAATATCCCTGTCTGCTTCCTGGTGCTTTGTCACATATATGAACCAGTTCCTGGGGATGAACATACATCCTTGTCACTAGCGATTTACCTAGCTCAGCAGATTTTCCTTGACTGTAACTGAAAGGGATCAGCATGGCCTTTCAGCAAGGTTTATCCCACTTTGCCATCTGACCTTGGCAGGTACCTGTCCCCTCCTCCTTACATGTGTCACAAAAATGCTGCTGATTGAAGGTTGCACAAGGCACAGCTACACCAATGGGTTTCAAAGCTGGAGCTAGCTTCACCGCTCATCACACATGCAGATGCTTTTCTGTCACTCTCAGTGTGTAGTATTGTCGTGCTTTTTCTTATTCAAGTAGCGTGCAAAAGTCCAGAACGGTGTCAAGGTATGGTCATGTTGGGAGCAGTTAAATCACAGGCTTAGAAACAGTCCGTGCTGCTTTCTAGGTGAGAAAGAAGTGGTGAGTCTGAATTGTTACTACCATCTGTGTTTTGTAAAGGGTGATACAAGGAACAGAAGGGTCAAAATGCCAGTCCAAGAAAACGCATAGTGCCTCGCACTTTTGTGCCACACAGTATTCCTGGAGCAGGACTCCAATCCCAGCACTGGGCACCTAGCTGAGGAAAACTCTTACCTCCCAGCCATTGCACACATGCCAGTTCCCTTTGTGGTGCTCAAGGGTGACCAGGTCTCACCCTGATACAACAAAGAGATGTGGCTGGGTCATCCATTGGCATCTCAGAATTAGGAATTTTTCCTAGATCAGATGTAGCTGTTGATACTCAGGTCAGTTGGATTGAGAAGTGTCCTGCAGATAGACCTGCTCTGAGCTTGCTCTTTGTTGGTAAGCCTGGGGGAACTGGTTTGCTTTGGTAGTAGACGAAGATTTAGGGTACAAAAGCCAAAGAGAGACCTGCAGGATGACAGACTGAAGTAGCTCCCTGAGCAGTGCACCTTAGATATAAAGAACTAAGGGCAACGTGACAAGCTGAGGTCTTACTTTTTTTCCGGCACCTCCTGTGGTCACCTGTGTACAGTAAGCATCGCGGTAAGTCTTTCAACAAAATCTACCCAAATTTCAGAAGCTGCCCTTTATTATTTCCTCTTTGCAAAGCTGGAGTTGCTAAAAGTAGGAAATAATAAAAGAAGGAAATAAAGATGTCTTATATAGTGCTCGCAAATACCAACTTTTCAGGTGACTTCTATGTGGTGTGTGTATTTATAACATCTTCCCTTCCATCAGCTGTTGCCATGGTACACAATGTAGTACCTGCCTGCCAAACACTTCTTAAGACAATAAAATACAACATGATCTCATCTCAATCCGTAGAGTGCCCGATTCAGCTTGCTTTTTAAAATGCTTTGCAGAATGCAAGAGTAATCCTTGATTTACAGCCTGAAAAACAGTGGAGTGAGGAAAGCAATTCATTGTCGAGGAAAGGGCATGCAGATAAGCTCCTAGAGCTGAGCGCCGCGGGACTTGGCGGCGTGGAGGGTGATGGGTCCAGATGGCTCGGGCGAGCGAGCCGGCAGTGGCTGGTTCAACAAGAGGAGATTGTGCTTCAGCACAGAGAGGAGGCTGGTACTGCACGAGCAGGAGGAGTGGGGCAAGGGCGAGCATAACGGAGCCCAGTGTGTAATGAAAGCAAGTCCTCAGAGGGTTTAAAAGCATAGACGGATGGGGATTTTGATACTGGTCTGGAAATGAAAGGGGGAGGCTAATAGATTAGTCAGAGAGATAGATGTAAGTGCTGCAGGGGAGAAGGGAGAGGAGGAAGGCTGGAAACGAGTTTTGCAAAATTAGAAAATACAGCCAAGCCTTCCAAGTATCCAAACCAAGCAGCCAGACAACTTGCAAAGAGACATTAGCTTCCACGAATGATAGATAGCTGTGGCAGGAAATAAAGACAATGTGAACTGGAAGTTGTTTTTATAACTTGCAGCAGAAATGACTGTCAAATTATATATAGCATAGGCTAAATGCGCCTTAGGGCAACAAGGAAGTATTTTCTTGCTCACACAAGGAACAGTCTCAGTGTGAGTCGGGTGTTGCCATCAGCTGAGCAGGGGAAGAAGGGGGTTATGATGCAGAACTTGCAGACTTTCTTATGAGCCTGACACCTGCTTCCTTGACCAGCTGCCTGGAAAAACACATTTCAGTGTGTATTTTTTTCTCAGATGAGGAAGGAAGTCTATACTACTTCACTTTCCCAGGGGAAATCGCTACTGGCAGAGTATCTGTCAACAGCATACTTTAGCAATGTATTAAACTCGAAAATGTCCTTCTGGTTTAAAAGGGGAGTTCTAACCATAGGTCTTTCTTTAATAATAGTAAGGAATTTTTTTCTCTCATAAAACACACTGGCAGTAGGGATTTTGGAAGAGAAAAAGTATTTTTAAAGAACCTCCTTAGGCACTTACTTAACATCAGATCATGTTTCTTCTTGAACAAATGCCAGCGGATTATTCTGCAATATACTTTATCAGCTTCAGACTACTGTCAATTAGTCGCTGTCTTTTCAAAAGTGGAAATCTTTTGAGGAGCATTTGGAACTTTGAGACACTGAAGGAAAAAGAAAAACTAAGTTAGGACAAATCAGTCGGTCTGTAGCGATGGAGCTGTGGCTGCAGGATTTGCCCCCCACTGCCCCCCGCCTCCGTTTGTGGAGTCCACAGCAGCAGCAGCAGCTGCTGGTGCCGCTCACTTGGGAGGTGCTCTGTGCCAGGGTTCCTGCTATCAATGCCTGGCTTCAGACAGACAGAAACGAACAGTGAAAAACCAGTCTGGTGTGAAGGCAAGAAGCCTTTCTTTAAGCATTATTGTCTTCTTTTAAAGCCGACTTCCTCTGACTGCAGTAAATAGCTCTGCAATATTCATATGAACAGGAATTAGCAGACCGCCCTCATAGGCATAGGAGAGCTATGCTTCCCTCCTCTCGCTCACTTCTTTTTCTGCTACTTGAAGCTGCTTTCCCCAGGTCAGCTGTTGTGGCACTGGAAGAGAATGCAAGGGCATGCAGAAAGCTGTCAGGCTGTGGGTGTGGAGTTCAGGAGAAGGGCTCTGCCATCACTTCGTGCTGGCAGGCACCGCTTTTGAAGTTTACCTGTTGGGCTTATCTGCACTGATGCAGCCTCACTGGGTTGGTTTGAAGGCTTGGAGTAAGAGCAGGCAGAGCTTGCATTTGCCTGTGCTACAGCATGTAAGCATACAGTCTTGCAAAAAGGCTTATTTCCATGCAGTGTGGACCAAGCTCATGCGGGACACACTTGCTTAGGTTGCAGCACTGGATGCCTTGCTTTGTGAAGAAACAAAGATATTAACAGTTTCTAATGACAAATATGTAATATTTTCCTCTGCTTAAGTAAAGCAGAATTTTTTACCCGCTTATATAGACTCCATTACCATAATGACTGTATGTGTTAGAGTAATTAACAAGCTTAACTTAAGAGCACCCTTGAGACATAAGGCCTATTTATTTTTCTTTTATAGCTGAGAACCTGAGGCGGAAGGATCGAAGTGGCTCAAGGTCACTAAAGAGGCAGCGAGGTCCTGAACACTTAACCACAGCTTCATGACTTCACCTGGAAGTTCTATGTGGTCTTGTCTTGGTTCACACTCTGGACATCAGAGAAACACGCAAATGAATTCTGTGCAGAAACCTCCAAGCTTGTGGAGTCCCCCTGAGCATCACACCTGCCCACTCTCAGGCAGCCACATCAGTCCACGGGTTCAAAACTAGGGACTTTGGTCCCAACCACTTTGTCACAAGACAGCTAATGTTTCATCTCATTTTGTTCTTCCCCCTTCTGGAGAATGTATCCCTTTTTCTCAGTCAGCTGACTTCAGAGGACACGGGGGATCATCAGTGTCCTTCTCAGCTTTCCCTGGAACATCTCTGGTCTCCCATCAGCTTTGTTGTACTGTGGTCCAGTAGCCCCAGGGATTGGAACACTAGGCAGGTGATGGCATCAGCTGCAGGAAGACAGGACAGCCACAGGGAACTTACAGTGCCTGTGTGGGTTTTTTTTGCCCATGAACTTTCCTCTAGCAACTACACTGCCTTTTTCTTTCTAGGTCACATGCCTGGATCTCCCAGGCCAAGAGCTGTCATTTTGATCTGAAGCCTGTTCTGAAGGAACACAATGACACATGGCTTTCTGAGGGGTTTGTGTTTCCTTAGGCAAAACACACCTAGTTCCAACACATATTCATTTGGAGGCATTCAGAGCTGGGTAAGCAGCTTTTTAAATACTGCTTCTCTTCCATTGCCATCTCCATCCCATGTGTTTGGACCTGGCTTCCCATTAGCTGCATGCTCCAGAACATGCAGGTGCGGGGGGTTCGAGGCAAGACCTTGCCTGCCTGGGAGCGTAGGAGCTGCAGAGGGGCTGTGGCACCTCTTCTCTGCCAGTGGCCTCTGCAAGTGAGGAAATTAAACATAGGCTGTCTGGGGAGAGCAAGAAATTTTTTGCATCCTGTTGGGGACAAAGTGTGCTTTACCTGACAATGAAGAACTTGCTTCCTGACTCAGCACCCAGGCAGGAACTTTCTGTCTAAACTTAGCCTTCTGCACATACGTATGTGCACATAGGCATGAATGTGCACGTATCCTCAGGACTGGGTACCAGCCTACCAGACCTGTGTGGGATGCCAGGTATGGGCATGAACAGGCACTGCTGCTACCTGAGAGGGGCCATGGGAATGACATCTTGGAGAACTGGTGTCTGTCTCACATTCCCTCTCCCTCTCTTTACACCCACACTCTTTTTTTTTCTTCTCTTTTTTCTTTATTCCTTTCTTTCCTTTATCCATTTTTCTTATTCTTTTATCCTTTTTTCTTATTTTTTTTCTTTTTTTCCCTTTTTTTTCCTTTTTTCCTTCCCCCCCTTTCTTTTCTTTTTGCTGTCAGGGGCTAGAAACAAGCCACAGCACCTTGTGGGACAGCAATGGGAAAGCTGCTTACAGTACAGACTCTCACATGCTGCAGATGCTCCTTAAGGGCCTGTGGGAGGGAGGGAGTAAGAGCATTGCAGCCCCAGGGTGGACCTGCAGAGCAAGCCCAAAGAAGCAGTGCAGATGGAATCAGCAGGTATACAGCGGTCTGTCTGCTTTACGCCTTCCCATGCTTTCCTGTTTTGCCCAAAACTAGTGTATTAGTGTGGTTTGCTTCTTCAGGTGACGGATGACTGATGTTTTATTAAATGGTGGGGTGAGTGAGCTGTATTGGTTGTCCTGGCTTTGAAGGAATCTAAGCTTGAATTTTGGCCTGGATGGCAGTCTGGTGAGCCTGTTAAGACCTTTCTTAGTCTACTCGGAAACATTCTCTGGCACAGAAAATTTAGGCCAGCTGGAGAAACATATTTCAGACAGAAATCCGTACTGGCCATGGAAGATACAGTTTAGCCTACAGGCTCAATCCACAGAAGGCTTAATTTAACTCTGGGGGCTTTTATGTTAGTTGTGTGCTGTTTTATTAAGAAGTTGCTGTAGGAATGCTTATGAATTGTTTCAGTTTCTATGGGGTGTTACTACCAGAAAAAAAAATAATATTCATAATACGTCTTCTCTTCCCTGCTCTTGCTCCTCTGACACTGGAACCAGCTACACAAAACTGATGTGTGACAGCTTGCCTCGCCGAGATTGCTCAGGCCAAGTAAGTGAGAACATCTATCCAGATTCCCCTACTTGGTTCTTTGCTGACTCTGACTACATTTGGAAGTGGAGCTCAGTTTCCACACTTTCTATAATACTAACTTATTAAGAACCTTTCCTTTGAGAAGTTCTCCTCTGAGTTTTCTGCAGCTTCTTTTCACTTTTTTGCGAGTTTCTGTATGATGATAACCATGCACCCTACATACTGACCTAAGCTGCCCTTGTTCCCTAAAATGAGGATGCACTCATGCCTCCTGGCAATGTCAGAAAACTCTGTTATCATCCAAACAGCTTGTGTCAAGTAAAGGTCGGAAGAAATCTGGGAAGGAGGGAAAAACACTGAAAAAACCAAGCTGGTTGATGTGAGGAACAAATTACAGTTTTACTTCCTTCCCTCGCTGCACCCACCCCACCCCCCTAAGATTTTTTCCTTTCTTTTTCCAGCCAGTTTTATTTTTCTAAATAATGTTGCTGAGCACATGCCTCCACCCATCAAGCAGCTTCCTGCTGGTCTTCCATGCATGTGCTCACATGCATTGTTTCATTCATCCCTATCAGAATCCCAGTGTCTACAGGTCTAAAAATCTGCTTTTCCATTTCTACTGATCATCTAGCCTTTCTGCTCACTATTGGGCAATGGACTGTTGACAAACCAAGTTAATTACTTACCTTCCTAAACTTCTTTCTTACCTTGTACCTAAGAACTACCAAATGCCAGAGGGAACATCTGTCATTCCGTTAGAAAGGGTGGGATAATGAGCCAGATCTAATTTTGCATATATCTAATAAAAGAAAGCCAGATGTGGCAAAAGCAGATCAGCAAGGAAATCAGACTGGCCTTATGGCCTGTCTTCCTTTTGGGAAGTCACATGCTGTCAGAACATACAATACCTTATTCCCTTTAGCGTATGTTCTGCACTGGTGTTTTCCCTAAGAGAAAGAATGAAGGAGATTTATGCCATACAGAACTTTTGCCAGCAAACAATTAACTGACATACATTGTATATAGTTGTACAATAGGACATGTAATTGGGGCTCCAGACACAGCACGTAGGTAAAACTAGAATTGGATTCTGGGAATAGCGCTAAGTCCAGCCTCTGTTAATAGTAATGCAGAAGCAGAGGACATCTTACCCAGGGCTTCCAGAGGGATGATGAAGAGAACTGTGAACAGAATTGCATTGAGAAATCAGATATGCATACAGAGACATAGGAAATCATAGTTATAAAATAATATATTGAGATTAAAAAAAAAGTTAACTGAAAATGTGAGAAAAAATAATCCCAGATGCAGATACTAATTCTGCAGGTAGTATGGCAGATCGAGATGTAGACATGAAATTAAGCAAATGTTGCTGCCTAAAAATTAGCTGGCGCAGTACTAAGTACCCAGTGTTGTCTTGTAAACTGGGGGTGGGAAATTATAATTTTTACAGATCTCTGACATACAGGATAAAATTTTATTTAATCAAAATAAATTTTTAAAAGTCCTATTGAATGCGAAGGGGCCGAGATTTTACCCTCACCATCTGCTTTTGGGCAGAAAGAAAAAGTAAAATCATTTTAGATCTTAGATGTGATTTAAGAGGGAAGATTAAATATGCACAATTACTTTAGAGATAACAAAAAGGAATGCTACTTACATTCAAAAGCTGTAAAGCTCGAGTTTGAATCAAATGATAATCATCACAAGAAAGCTTACCATGAAATAACAGGGTGAATGAAATTGAGGGTGCAAGTGTTTTGAGAAACAGTAAAATCTTCGTACCTGAGCAGTGCCATGTGGTAAGCTCATTTTTAGGATCTGCTGTGGGATGCAGCCTGGCACGTCAGCTGTGCTGAGGGGTGATGCTGTGGGAAGGATGATGCACCGCAGGGTAGCTGAGGGTGCAAAGGGCTCTCCAGTTCATCTGGTTCAGCCCCTTGGTTCAAGGAGGTCTTATTTCAAAGTCAGATCACTTCGCTCAGGAATTTGTTCAATCACAACTTGACAGTCTCCAAGGATGGATATTACACTGCGTTTCTGGGCAACCTATCCTGGTCTTAAACCACGTACATAGCAAGATACTTTTTCCCTTATACCCAACTGGAATTTTTCTTGCTGCATCTTGTGACTGCTGTCTCTTTTCCTTCTGCTGTGTGCTTGATCTAATACAAATCTTTTGTCTCTTAACTATCCACAAGATCCACTTTCTAAGATTCCTGTGATCTCAGACATAAAGGAAATTTTCTGTGTAGGATACTAGAAGTTTCACAAGACATAACAGTGGAAAATAATTTGCTAGAAAGCTGAATACCAAGGAAGGGGAGCAGCTGAAAGCAGTATGATCATGAGATGCTTCCTGCCAGTTCTCAAAATACGCTCAGAGTGTGTCCTTGTTAGGGACATAGGTTTGCAGGTCACAAGTAGAATCTCTTAAAAAAAAAAAGAAAATCACAGGAAGAATACTTCACGACTCTGAAAGAGGCACCAGGGAGCTTGTGGGAATTACCACAGCCACGTGAGTTCCTGTTCCTCATGCTTGCACCAGTGAAATATGATCGTGCCACTGCAAGCCAGGTAAGGAACATCGGCAGCGTGGGCTTGCAGAGCCACGCAAGCAGAGTGGTTAAACTGCCCTGACAGCTGGGGTTGTGAAAGACTGGGATTGTGGATATTTTCATTATTTAATGAAAATGCATCCATCAAATACCCAACATCTTTAGAAGTTTAGCTGAGACAACCTCAGGTTATGCATGATGGTATGCTGCCTGTGGTATTTTTTCCCCTTGCTGTTGTCTCTCCCGGGGATCCTTTTAGCTGGAACTACGCTTTTTTGTGTGCAAGGGAGGCCTGTTTTTAGAACACACAATCCCTCTCCTTTTCTACGTGCCATCCCACAAGTAGCAGCTCTGTAGGAGGTAGGCAGAAGTATTGCACGAAGTTTATAGGAGACAGTTCTGTGAATGTCCTGAGACCTTTGCCTACTGCAATGTTGCTACAGGTTTAGTTACTTAATGAAGATATAAATTGACTAAAATTTCTTCATTCTGGTACCCTGACCTGAACAAGCAGATTTTTACCATAAAGCTTGTGAGCTTTGTCAAGGCCTGTATTTGTTGTTTCAGACCATCGTTACATAGGCTCTGCCATGCACATTTTTTGAAGTACCTGGATAATACTTTGCATGTCCAATCTGAAAGTTAAGGCCTCCTCTCAAATACAAGTCCATAAGATTTCCACTGCTTTCCACTAAGAATAAAACCACAAAATTGAGTGTCTTTTTGACCTTCTTACCCACTCTACTCTGAAAGACGTGGGCAATATTTTTGCAAAAGGTATTGCAAGACATGAAACTGGAAATTTTGAGTGTCGCCTCTGTGTCTGTAGTCAAAATTGAAAACAGTTTGACAAGCAGATATGACTAATTTCTCTATTGCTTCTATTTGTCTTTTTCAGTATTCACATTAGGAATCTGTTATCTGAAACTTCAGTTTAAACTATATTTCTGGATGACAAAAAAATTTAAAAACTGAAATGGAACTTGAAACTGCAAGATATTAATCAGTTACGTAGAATTTATTTTAAAAGGTTTTTTTCTATGTGGATTCATGAAACTAATGGTTGTTAGCAAAGGCAAACTGCTATGTGGCTGTAAAAACAGAACACTAATATTTTTGTAGGTGTAGTGCAAAGCACAAGATCACTTCGCCAGCTCTCATAGTTTCATTTTAGTTTAAAAATATATAAAACTCTCTTGAAATACAGGCAACCCAAAATTGTGAAGTTTCAGAACATGAAAGCTGTTTATAACTTATTGCTGGGCATAACTTACTGCTCTTTAGATGTCAGTGAAATGGAAACGTTTTTCTTCTGTCTTAACTTGCTGTTGTTTACTTAGCAAAACATGTTGCAGCTAAAACTTTTCCATCACATACACGTGCATGGATGGAACAGGATTCCAGGGTCTTAAGGCAGAACTTTCAAATCAAATCCCAACTTTGCTTTGCCCTGTTCTTTGCATTGGAATTTCTGTGCAGCACTGAGTGGTAACAGCTTTCCAGGTTTACAGAGGATTGTTATCTTTTGATTTTCATTGAAGCATAGATGAGGCTTAGCTGTCTCTCTTCTTGGTTTCAAAAGAGTGCCAGAACGGTTTGCCAGGCAGGAAAAAAGTCAGCTTTTGGCAGATGGACCTTTTTGGCAGCTAAACCTCCATAAGCCATTGATCATACCACACTCTTGGCATTGTGTGTGTTGTGCTGCCTACACTTCTCTAATTAGGAAATAAAGCTTGATAACTATTTCAGAGTGGTCATTGCTGTATCGCCATAAAAGGGTCTGATTGTGAAGCTAGAATAAAAGCCAATAATAACTCTAGGAAACAGGACAGCAGTCTCTGGAGAAGGATACCTGAGGGAGAGCCAGGAGAAAGGAGTCACGGCCTGAGAGGAATGGACGGCCTCTGTGAACAAGACTGATTGATTGCAGCAGTGCTGTGCTGTTTGTGGGGGCAGGAGGGCTGATTTTGTGCTGTAACTCTGGGATTTTATTTAACTCCGTGTTAGCTGTCTTAAGATGGGCAGAAATCTATTACTTTGGATGATCCTTCTTCAGTGGTGTTTCCCCACCCCTCCCCATTCTGTCGTTCCGTTGGTGAATAAACAAAGCACCCTGTTTTCATCACAGCTGTAAGAAACAAGTGCAATCTCTACACCTTAGCAAACTGCGGAAATCATTTAGCTGCCTGGCATTTGCTTCATGCACTATGGTGCTCCAAGGAACTAGAGCCTTCATGTGTTCCCCCAGTGAAGAAGTGATACTAAAATGTACCGTGTGACCGCTTCTTGTTTTCTTTTAAGCCAGATAATGTGACTGATAGCAAGTGGGTCAGAGTCTACAGTGTGCTGTTACTTGATGTCTCTTGAGTTGAGCAGTCTTAGTCAATCTAGAAAGTTTTAAATTATCTTCAAAGACAACACACGACCTAGGTCTTTGGAACAGACTGTTTCTGAGTTTTGTCTAGGATAAAGTGTTAGGCAAATGATTACTCACATTTTAGACAAAATTCTTCTTAACAACTAATGTAGCCTGAGTGTTAAAGTACAAATCAATTAGTGAGGGGAAGAAGTCCATTCTGCCATTCTGAACTGAGGAAGTCAAAGGGTAAAACTATATATGCAGCAGAATAACCTTTCGGTCTTAGCTTTTCCATACAGTCCCATCATCAGCAAGCAAAATGAATCTCTGCATCATCTCCAAGCTGCACCCTCTTCCATCCCCAACCCCTCCCCTTGCCTTCCCCAGCCTCACTGCTTCCCCAGCTCCATCTTACCATGTCCAAGGACCAGAAAATTAAAAAAAAAATGAAAGCCTAAACTCTTGTCTTAAAAGCTAAGAAACTGAACAACAAGGGCAAAGGAAGTGTTTCTTGTCCTCCTTGGGAAGAAGACAGTGTTGAGTTTGTGAGCCACAGCAAATCCATGTAAGCTGTTGGAGGAATCAGAAGTTTGTTGCTGATTGTTGCTAAAGATCAAAGGCTATTTGTGTGTCATCTGTCCCCATACTGCCCCCCCACCCAAGCTGGATTTTGCAGTATGGCTAAATATAAAAATAAATAAACAAACAAACTGTGCATCCTTGATCTTGGGAGAGAGCCCAGATTAAGTGAATAGCGCAGTGACATCCAGTGTGCTCTGTCATGACAGGAGCTCTTCCTGAGGAGATTGCATGGAATGAAATTGCATGAAATGATGAAGCGAGGGAGGATTAAGAGGTAATCCCAGATTAAAATCTGAGTGCAAGTTGAATCCATTTAAATCCAGCCAAGTTGCAAAAGCAGCTGCCCAAGGTTAGCTGTCTGACATGTAGCTTTTAATGTAATTAAAATTATCACTGTATTTGCTGTCCCTCTAAAATGGATATAAGGGTTATTCCCAGTTGTATTGTCCTCTTCTGGTTTGCTGGCAAAATGACCAGAGTGCAGTCCTCAAAAGGCCCAGCAGCTGCTTCGGCCTCTTTTGGGCCTGCTGGTCACAGGACATCCCACCTCAAATTTCACAGCTCCTAGTGCCACAAGAGGGGAAAGACTGCCTTGAGTACCCCATTGCTGGGAGGTGCAGTGAGGCTGGCAATCGCTTACCACTAGTGTGCAAGGTGGCCTCCTGGTCACTGTATCACCAGCTCAGCTAGGTCTGTGAGGACACTGTCTCCAGGCAGCTACTGAAGTAGGAAGAGTCAAATCCCCATCTTCTTTACATCTGGTAAGGAGCCCTGAAGATGTAGGCAGTGTTCAAGGCATGTGATCCATCTCCTTTGTCTGCAGAACAGCAGCCCCATAGTCAGGCAGAGAGTTTCTCCTGGGCTGGGATCACAATGTGAAATGCAGGGACAGAAGCTGTGGAGGTCATACAGGGTTTATTTTGACACAGGTTCATAAATAGCTTTGCCATTGCAAAAGAGAAGAAGAAAGTGCTTAGCAAAAACCTCTGAAGGGGTCAGGAAGATTGGGGTAAAGTAGTTCTTGCTACCCTCCCAGTGATGTCCGTCTCCATTCCCTGCTTTACAGATTCAACAATGGACCTGTGCATGGAGGTCCCAAAAAGCATGTCCTGAAAGATTCCATCTCTGCAGCAGTTGTGTAAAACCCATTAACATCCCCATGTTTTGAGCACATACAAAAGCTGCCTTGCCTCGCAGTGTCAGCAGTGGGGCTGAGGTACCCTGCTTTGGACAGATTTCATTCAGACTGGTATGATTAAAAGGCATTTTGCCACCAGCGGTCTTCCTGGATCAATGGGGTGTTGGTGGAATTTTTTATTCCCTCAATGAACTCACTTGTTCTCTTTTCTGGTGTCCTTGAAAGCCCCTGAAGAGAAGGCAGGATGTACTGGCAATGCTTTTCTCTTTGTCTGTGCTTGCCATGGGTTCTTTGCTTGATCTATTCATCTCTGCATGTTTTAACACCCTTTTTTACCCTTGCTTTTGGAAAGCTATCAGGAGTTTCTTGTGCCATCTTGAGTTCTCTTTTTAGCCAGGCAGCATGTGTAGTCTTGACTTTGTTTTCTTCCAAAGCTTTTCTGCTTTTTTCTTGTTGGGGTTTTATATCTCTCTTTTCCTATTTGCCCTTGGGTTTTTTGGGCTTTTTTTGGGGGAGGGGGTTTTTTTTTGTTTCTTTTGTGCCTTCATTTTCAAATGTCATATACAGGGGAAGCTGATAGTATTGGGAAAATGCAAGCAAAGCCTTTATGTCTAGTTGTATTTCCTGGAACAGTGCTCAGATGCTATCACTTTTTTTGGAGACGGTGCCTGGTTGGGCTGTGTCCATAATGTTGGGTTGTTTTATACCCTGTTTTGCTTCTCAGTCCTAATCTTCACGCTTCTCCCAGAATGTGTGCTTTTTTGCCTTGACCACCCCGAACATGAATTCTCCTTTGTAAAGGCAAAGTTCTGTCATGCACAAGTTGATTGTAAAGTGTAGTCGGCTGGTATGACGGTACACCATCTGTGTGCTTGCTGTTACTATCTTTGTGTCTTCTGTACTTCGTGGACCCTTTTTCAGCAAAAGTTGCTGGCTCACAGGGACGTGCTCTCCAGCACTTCTTCAATAAACCTCTTTGAATTATTCACAGTCAAATAACTGCAGAGTAACTAGCCAGTATCTTTCACCCCTAATGTTTACTGTACCTGCCCAAACTCTGATGCTCTACCTGTTGCCTTCTGGCTTTGGAACAATGCAATTCCCCCAACAATATCTCTGTGTCAGTTTTGATTTACTGGTAAGTGGATCTGCTTTTACCTCTCACCTGAGTGTAGCATGACTGTGCTGCTTCTTTCAACTGCCTGTTTCGAAGGGAAACACTTTTGTAAATAACCCCCTGGGTTTCTGATGAGTTTCTGACCTCCACACTCAGCCTGTTTATTTTTTTTAATGTGCTGAGAAGCCACATCTCCCAAAGAAAATCACGTGACCTTAAAGATGCATAACTTTAAAAAATCAGGAAAATTGTCTTTCAGCAGGATTTTCAACTGACACTCAAGCATGTAGTTACACCAAAAGCTGAAGTCTAATTTTAGTCAAAAACGTTGGCATATATGTAGATCCAACAGATTTCTGAAACTGGTTATGTATATTTTTTATAGTAGATTGTCTGCTTAATCCTGAAGAATATCAAAAGCTGGAGATGCAAGCTGTTACATAGCTGTTTCCTCTTTCTGCAGCTCTACTATTTTTTTCCCTTTTTATATAGGGTTTTTTTTCCAATTTTTGTCTTCTTACTCATAACTCAGGACACGCTCTTACTATGGATGAGATGAGATCATAGAGTCATAGAATATCTCATGTTGGAAGAAACCCATAAAAATACTCAAGTCCAACTCCCTGCTCCTCATAGGACTATCTAAAACAAAGTCATATAAGACCTTCATCCAGACAGTCCTCAAACTCTCACAGGCTTGGTAGCATGACGCTTCCCTGTGGAGCCTGTCCCCATGACCAACCACCCTCTCAGTGAAGAACCTTTTCCTAATGCCCAATCTGAACTTCCCCTGATGCAGCTTCATTCCATCTCCTCATGTCCTGTCATTGCTGGTTACTAGAGAGAGGAAATCAGCACCTCCCCCTCCCCTGCCCCCTTTGAGGAAGTTGTAGACTGTGATACTGTTACCCCTCAGCCATCTCTTCTCTGACATGAAAAAAACAAGTGACCTCAGCCAATCCTCCTAAGTCTTGCCCTCAAAAACTTTCCCCATCTTGGTCCTCCTCTTCTAGACACACTCTGAGTTGGGTGTCCTTCTTATATTGAGGTGCCCAAAATGTCACATGGTACTTGAGGTGGGGCTACACCAGTGCAGTGTAGTCTGTGACAATCCCCACCCTTGACCAGCTGGCTAGGCTGGTCTTGAATCAGCCTAGGACACAGTTGGTTCTTTTGGCTGTCAAGGAACACTGTTGACTTGCCATCAACCAATTCCTGCCCCTGCCCCCAATCTCTTCCTGTGGGTCTGTTCTCCAGCCTCTCATCTCCCAGTTCATATATATAAGCAGGATGACCCCATCCCAGGTGGACAATCCAACACTTGCTCTTGTTAAAGTTTGCAGAATCACAGCATGGTACATTTAGAAGGGACCTTGAATGATCATCTAGTCCAACCTGCCTTCCAGAGCAGGATCACCTAGAGTAGGTCACACAGGAATACATCCAGGTGGGTTTTGAATATCTCCAGAATTCATACAGTTCATGATTGCCCAGTTGTGGCCTACCAGATGTCTCCATCTTAATGAAGGCTGCAGCTCCCTCTAGTCTACTATCACTGACAAACAAAATGTACATTCAATTCCTGTGTTCAGATCATTTCTAAAACATTTTGGGGGGAACCCCACCAGTGACTGGCCACCAGCATGATGTAACTCCATTTACTATATACCTCTTGAGCCCAATTCATCAGCTAATTCCTCAAACAATGTATTATGGACTTGCCTAGTGGTGCACCTTTTTTCTAGGATACTGTGAGAGACACTATCCAAAGCTTTGCTAAAATCCAAACCCACCACATGTTCTGGCTTCCTTTTGTCAACTAGATGGGGGACCTTGTCATAAATTAGACACCTACAAATCAATGGGGCCAATTAGACATCCACAAATCAATGGGGTCAGATGGTATCCACCCGAGGGTACTGAGAGAGCTGGCAGATGTTCCAGCCAAACCCCTTTCTATGATCTACCAGCAATCCTGGCAGACTGGGGAAGTTCCACT
>VZTU01005530.1:0-35262 GCA_013400835.1 Zapornia atra | reverse complement strand
CTTCAGCCAGGTGACAGGAGATCAGACAAGGGGAAATGGCATGAAGCTGTGCCAGGGCAGGTTCAGATTAGATGTTAGGAAAAAATTCTTTACTGGAAGAGTTGTCAGGGCCTGGAACAGGCTGCCCAGGGAGGGGGTTGAGTCACCATCCCTCAATCTGTTTAAGAAAAGGGTAGATCAGGTACTTAGGGATATGGTTTAGCATAGGACAGGAATGGTTGGACTTCATAATATCAAAGGTCTTTTCCAACCTTGTGATTCTGTGATTCTGTGAAAAGGAAATTAAGTCGGTTGTGCAGGACTTTCACCTCATGAACCCATGCTGGCCATGACCAATGTCTGTGTTTTCTCTCAAGTATTCTGCAGTAACTCTCAGAATAACCTTCTCCATAATTTTACCAGGCACTTAAGTGAGACTGACAGTCTTGTAATCACGAGAGATGATCTGTGGTAGCCCTGGCAGTCTGGTCCTGCCTTACCTACTTCACAACCCTTTGTCCCCTGTAAATGAGGAACTGAAGCACAGATAGCAGAGTGATGATGTTAACTAAATGCTGGAATTTCCATGCAAGAAACCCCCCAAGTTTCCAAGGAAATTTATTTTCAAAAGAAATCCAGGGCTTTTTTTTCTGAAGACACATTTGAAAATTAGTGATTTTTAAATTTTTTTTTTTTTTTTTACAATGTCTAGCTGATTTTTTGCCAGGAATTCAAAGTTCCTGACTGCCAGGAACCGTGCCAAGGAGCTGGGGACCCCAGGCTTCTTCTTGTGCGGGCAGAAATAGTTTCATCAGCTTCTGAGCCTCATGATTTTGACTTGGAGCTGAAGCCATGAACATCCCACAAAAAGATGTTGCTTTTTTTTTCCCAGATGTTCGTTATGCTCACAGGTCAATCCAGAACTGATATAATCAAGAGTCCAATGTGGATTTTCAGATTAAACTGTCTACTACAAAATTAAAGGTGTGCCTAGGCCAGATTAAATATCTGGGAAAATAATTTTCAGAAGTATTACTAGAACTAAAAGAATTTTAATGATTATAACGCAGCATAGAATATTTTTTTCTATATTCATCACATTTCTGTTACCAATACAAATTTAATTACATTGTTACTCTCTCTTCCTGAAAAGAGAAAATGCTTGGAAATGTTTTCTTTTTTAACTGTAAAAAATAGTCTAAACAATCAGTGAGACACACTAGTGAAAAAGTTACTAATAAGGAGTACAGTTAATGCAGCATCGTGTATCATATTGTGCAATACAGCAAGTGCAATATACAAGCCCACCCTGTCTCTTTTCCTTAAGTGAATTATGTAAATATTGTAGGAAGAACAGGACATCTTTAAGTGTCGTCTCCATTAGACCTTCATTATCTGTGTAAATATGACAGTCTGGCTTCACATTTTCTGACCAAGATAATCACCTGCAAGGCTGGGAAGTTCTTTCTCCCCACGTCCTCCAGTGAATGATATTTTCAGGGGAACACATAGGACTAAATTTTCTCTGCCTCATCATAAACTCATCTAGAATTGGAGATAGGTTAAAAAAAACCAAACCAAAAAACCCAAAAAAACCCAAAACAAACAAAACAGTATTCAAGCCATGTGAATAACTGATTTTACGGTTTGTGGCTGTACTTCGAACAGCTGGGGAAAAAATCAGCCTAGGTCAACAACAAATTATTTTTTTTCAACCCCCTTCAGCAAGCTGAAACATTGCAGGAAATGGTTTTGTTGTAGTTTAAACTAGCAAGAGCTAATGTGTTGCTAATATTTCACACAATATTGCATTCCAGTTGTTTTTAAAATTTTTTTCAGAATTAAACAAAACATTGGGTGGAAATTCCCAGCAAAATACCAGTGAACAGAAAAATAAATCCCTTCTACAGGCAAAAATGAATACACCCACCATTTTAAAATTTCTCTTTCCGTGCTCAGCTCCTTCTTCCTGGATTCTGACATACACAAGTTACCTTCTTTTAAATCAGTTTCAAATGTTGAAAATATCAAACATTTTCTACCAGTAATGGTTTGGCACACTATCTCACCCGGTTCTCCTCAGGCTATGGATGCAATATGATTGCCAAGTGCTTTTAAAAATCTGTCCAGGCATGTCAGACTGGAAGCTGTTATGGGCAGAGCAAACCTGAATAGGCGCTTAACTCGTGTGCCTCGTTGGAAGCAGAGGTTTGAAAATTTGGCCACAGAGATACTCATTACTTGGAAACCAGGAGACAACCGTCAAGTACATGAAACTATTGCTATAAGCTGTCATGCCATTCGAGCCAGATGGCCTATGAAGATTTATAGTTTTTCACACATCTCCAATGTTCTTAGCGCTGTATAATAAACAGAAAAAAGAAGACATGGTCCTGCCCCTGTTTTTCCTGGAAGTCTGTATTTGAAATGACATGTCATATTCAGAGATGTCCACCTGACCACACTGCCTGTCACCTGAGAATGCTAGTAGATTTTTTTATTCTGCTCTTGTTTCTAAATTTATTACAGGAACATAACTTCCAAGGGTACACTTTATTTTTGAACTGAACTTCTATTTAAAGCCCTTCTTTTCTAAATTTGATCTTCCCTGCATCCTGGTTGAGAGTGCAGTGTACTCAAAAATGCTGTAGCACAGTAGCTTTATGTTGTGAACTTCAGGCTAATGGATGCTGCTGTCACAATGCTATTTTTGAGTGT
Source organism: Zapornia atra (assembly GCA_013400835.1). Lineage (NCBI taxonomy): Eukaryota > Metazoa > Chordata > Aves > Gruiformes > Rallidae > Zapornia > Zapornia atra. The sequence goes on along the minus strand of VZTU01005530.1, from coordinate 32,565 downwards.
GAAATTTCTCCTGCAGCTTATCTTTTTACTGAGCCATCTGGCAGATTTAGGATGCTAACCAATGGAGCTGTACTTTTCCATGTATTAATATGGATCTCATGAATCACTCAACAGGTCAGATTTAGAAAAACAAGACTTTCGCAGCAGACTTCACTAAAAATGCAATGTCTGGCTAATTAACAGATCCCCTCCCTGCCAAAATGTGCAAAAGGAGTACAGGGGTAATGCCTCATTAGAATAAAATAGAGAGATGGGAATGATAACGGCGTGTGGCTATTTAAGGGAGGTGGTGTTGCAATACAACTGTCAAAAGTGTTGCTGCCTTTCACTTCAAAGGTCCTCAGTGCAAAATCACCCGTGATGAAATGCGCTGTGCGAGGAGTTAAAGGTGCCAAAGGGCAACTGGAGTTCTTAGCTGGTAAAGATACCATGTACAAGCAAACACTCCCTTTGCACTGTCTGCCCTATCCTGTCTTTCTTCAATTCCTCTTGTCCAGGGCAGCTATGGAAAGAAGAGCTGAGCCTCTATTTAACTGCTGGGCCGTGAGCAGGCAGCAGCCTCGGAGTCTGGGAAGGGAAGGGGAAGTGTACTGCAAGTAGCTGCTGTAGACATGGCTGAGCAGAGCTGCTCCTTCATGAGAGACACACTGAAACCATGGCTGGGTTTTTTCTGAGCAGTGAAACTACCTCTATGCTCTTTCTCAGAACTAAAACCACTGTAAATACCCGAGTGACTACAGGGAAATACTTTGAGATGTCAGTCGTGATTGCCTGTTCCTGTTGAGAAACTGGCCCAAAATCCCCTGTATTTACTGATAGGGAGGCAAAAAAAAAGATGAGAAGACAAATCTTGGATCCTGCCCACCTCTCCCCTCCTCTTGCTCTGGAAAACATCAAATGAACGCTCAAAAGCCTCCAAATTCAGGAAGAGAAGGACTCAAGTTAAGATTGTGGTAGACCTCTTTTCCATCCCCTCTTCCAAAAAAACAGGATGGCTGATTGTGCTGATGTTTTTTTGCAGCTCTGGGGTTTTGCAATGGGGCCAGCATCTCTCCTTCCCTGATAGAGGCAGGGTGGTGAAGCAGTGTCATTGCCATCAACCCTGTTCCCTCAGCTCGGTGACAGAGGAAAATCCCTTTCCAACTCTCATACGTGATGGGCTGAGGAATGACTGCTCTTGTGTTACCCTAAGGAGTATGGATCATGAAACTGTCCCAACAGAACTTCTATTATCAGCTGCCTCAGCATACTTTGGTAGTTAACCATAAGAATGGGAATAACTCATTCTTTTAATCCATTTCACATTTAGAACTGGTATCAATTGAATAATATAATGCTCGCTTTTTTATCCTCCTCCCTTCAGGAAAGTGGCAAAAGAAGATGTTTTTATAGTGCTGAAATACCTTAAACAAGGCCTTTTTGCCCCTTTTCAAAGTTTTCCCTTCTCTCTTGTCCTTCCTTATAGTTTGTTCCTCTGCTTTTAAGTGATTTTTTTGTATAGACTATTTTGTAGCATGTCTATGCATAATCATCTCCATAATCATCTCCATCTCCATGTCCATATGGATTTAGACACTTTTATATATTTTATGGGTAGCCAGCATTGCTGTTGGACCATGCCCCTTTCTCCCAGGAGAACAGCAATGCCCCACTGAGCTCATAAGTGGCCCAAACACCACAGTATCTTTTTGTCCACTTCTTCCTTTTTAGTGGGCAATGACAGTAAGCATGAGCTCTTCCTTGGCTCTCACACAGCCTCTAAGAAACCATTCAAGATACTTGGTAGGAGTATGGAATTAATATGAGTGTCGACATACTAAGAAACTCCATACTAAAGAGAATTGGTGGGATTTTTTTTCCTTCCAAAACCATGTGAGGGCTCAGGATGAGTCTCCATCTCCTATGTGAAAACCTCTCTTTGCCTGTGTAGGTGCATGAGTTAGAGCCTTTCTGGAGGTACTCCAAATGCAAGTTGTATTTCCAGAAACCTGAGAAAATGGTGACACCCTTGGAGGGTGAAGAAGCCATTCAGAAGTCACATTTCCCATGAGGGAGTACATGCTCTGTAAAATCCTTCAGTATAATAAAACCAGGTACTGTAAATGCCACATTGGGCTGTCTCTTTTTGATGTTAAGCAATTGCCTAATGAATGGTGTCATAAACTAGCTTTCTCATGTGGGGTTTTATGCCTTCTGCGTGACTTAATTCTCATTAATTTTCAACCTAAGCTCTTCAGTTGCAGCGAAATCTCTCTCATCTGAGAGAGGTTCAACAACCGTCCAGAGGGTTGTATTTGGTGGTCCTGAGGCTCCCATCTCTGTGAGTCCCCATACCTGGGCAGGCAGTGTGGGTAGAGGCTGTTTCTGCCTCTTTGCAAAGGGACTGCATGGGATGTCTGTTGTGCTTGCACCTCTCCCACCTGCTCTGGTCTGAGTGTCCCCTTGGACTTACCCAGTCACTTCTCCAACAAAGCATTTCTGCTGCCCGAGGGTACGTAAGTCACCTTCCATGTTACCCTGAGGCCCCATTCTTCCCTGCACAATGGACTCTCTTTTTCCCTGGCTATTCGTAGTCAATAAAGGTTGTTAGCATCTCTGCAAGAGCAGTAGCTTCTAAAAATTTACAAATGGCCGTTCCTTCCCTGCAGACCAATGTGCTGGTACCTATTAAAACAAGGGGAGTAAGGATAGAAATGAGGTGAGAGCAAGGAGAAAGGGATAACATATAAACCAAGGGCAGCATAGTTGCCTTTGGGTGGCTGAGCACACAACTCAAGATATGCCTTTTTTGCCTATATCTGTAGGCAATGGAAGACATAAACCGTACTATTAACTACTAATCCTGCTCTTTCATTAAATGCCACATGATTTGGTTTTGCAATGGGCAAATAAGACTGAATCAAAAGGAAATAACTTCGCAGTGGCTGGTTTGCTTATCAGGAATTGGCTCAGCTGCCTTTAAACAAGCTTGTGATTTATTGTGTTTATCTAGCAGATAGTAAGTTGAAGCAACTTAAAGCAGTTAGCCAAGAAAATCCCCAGCATATTGTACTTCCCTATGAGTGGAGAAGACATGTGCAAACATGAATGAACATCACTTACAGCCTTCTTACTGATCTTGTGCATTCCTGCAGAGTCGCTGTGCTTTACATGTAGTTGAACTGAATAAATGGCCTGTCTTGGATTACGTTTTGGGTGAGCTGGGTGTGTAATGTATCCATCCAGCTTTGGTGTTCATGACTGTCACTTGCATAACTGAGCAGCGTGTTTCTAAGGCATTGCCAGGTTCAGAGACATCTCACAAGGATTACCTGTTCTCACAAATAAGAGATGTGATGGAGGAAGATGACTGGGAGGAGAGAAATCAGTGCTGGATAGACATATTGTCTGCATTATATAAGCATTTCTGTGCTAAGGATAAAATAAGGGAAATCCATTCAGGTTCTAATTTTCTTCTTTGTGTCTTCAAAACATTCTGTGATAGTAATGAAGGGCAGAAATCATTGTTCTATTCTGTCATCCTTGGATTACTTCCTGCCCTAAGACTCAAGAGAATGGAGTAGCTTACCATCTCTACCACACTTCCCCCCAAAATATCTCTGTTTCATAGTGGTAATGAGTAATATCCTCATTCTTTGCATGAACTAGACCAGAGTGTCCTTCTCCCACCTTTGCAATAACACTGTCTGGCACCAGGAGTGCTGGCAGCTGCTCTTCAAGCATTAGAAGCCACAGCCCAAGCACATCAAAATATCAGGGCAGTGTGACTGTAGGTTGTCAAGGTTTTCAGTGATTTCTCCCATTCAATCCAAGACCAACAGACCAGCAGGTCTGGCAGAAGAATACAGAAAGGTTGTACTAAAGCAAGTTACAGACCTATGAGTGCACCCACAGCAAGTTTGCTGATGACACCAAGCTGGGTGATGAGGTTAATGTGCCAGAGGGATGAGATGCCATCCAGAGGGACCTGGGCAGGCTGGAGAAGTGGGCCCAGGTAAACTTTATGAGCTTCAAGAAAGCTAAGTGCAGGGTCCTGCACCTGAGCTGGGACAATCCTTGTTATCAATACAGTTTAGGAGATAATGTGCTGGAAAGCAGCCCTGAGGGAAAGGACTTGGGGGTACTCATGGATGAAAAGCTGGACATGAGCCACCAATGTGCATCTCCAGCCCAGAAGGCCAACCACATCCTGGGCTGCACCAGAAGAAGTGTGGCCAGCAGATCAAGAGAGGGGATTCTGCCCCTCCACTCTGCTCTGGTGAGACCTCACCTGGAATACTGTGTCCAGCTTTGGAGTCCTCAACACAAGAAGGACACGGACCTGTTGGAATGCAACCAGAGGAGGGCCACAAAAATGATCAAAGGGCTGGAGCACCTCTCCTATAGGCCAAGAGAGTTGGGGTTCTTCAGCTTGGAGAAGAGAAGGCTCCAGGGAGACCTTACAGCAGCCTTCCAATTCCTGAAAGGTGTCTGTAAGAAAGCAGGGGAAGAGCTGTTCATGAGGGCATGTAGCAATAAGATGAGGGGTTATGGCTTTAAACTAGGAAAGGGAGATTTAGGTTGGGTATTAGGAAAACGTTCTTCACTATGAGAGTGGTAGATCACTGGAACAGGTTTCCCAGAGAGATAGTGGAGGCCCCATCCCTGGAGATATTCAAGGTCAGTCTTGATGGGGCTCTGCGAACCTGATCTAGTGAAGATGTGCCAGCTTAGTGCAGGGTGTTTGGACTAGATGACCTCTAAAGGCGTCTACCAACTCAATACATTCTACGATTCTATGATTCTACAGCATCAAAACCTGTTCCACACAGCAAGGAATCCTTTTCCCTCCCAGTCCCCTCTCCAGTCCTGTCCTCTTTGCTCAAGCCTCACAACTATGCATCTGGTTTGGCAAGATTTCTTCTTTTGCTGCTCCCAAACCACTACACATCTTACGAGGTAACTCAACTTCTCTGCCTTATCCCACCACTCGGAAGGGTATTACTGGACATCGCAACTATTATCTTCAGGGTTTTTTACCATATTAAACCACCTCTCTTCCTTCCGGTACATTGGGAAGGTCAAAAGCAGTGGTCTGTCTCTTCCCAGCAAAAGGCCAAGAGCACAGAGCTGAGTCCTTCACAAGGGCGAGCAAGTCTTTCCATGCACTGTAATTCCTTTAAAAAAGGCTGTGGTGTCAGAGTCAGAGCTGGATACTAAAGAATCTTTTGCCTTCCACGAAATCAAGCTTATTTCTGTCAGTGCTTAAGTCTCAGCAAGGTTTAGTTTCCATGGAAAGTGTGAGTTAAAAAAAGAGATGGATAGACAAGAATAGAGAGAATGAAAATGTCCCCTGCTTTAGGTCTAAGATCCGTACGTCACTTAAAAACTGTAACCTCTCACTGGTCCTTGTTCTTTAATGCATTTCAAGGTACATCTGCTCATGTCTGTAGGCAGTACTCCAATACCCAAACACAGACCAAATGCACTTGCATATATTGAGATGAAAAGCCTTAAGACAAAGCTGGTGATTCTATTTTGACTGTTTTGACCTCTGCAGTGGTGTCTGCCTGTCACTTTGTTCCCTAATGTGATGCTTTTGGAGGACCTTTGACCTAACCCGAAGATGACTTTGTACTTTTATTGCTCAACAGTATTTTCAGCTATGTATCTGGTTCTTAAAAATGAGATGAATGCAAGTGCAGAATCCATGAAAGAACCACAGGAAATTTGTACCACATTTTCTTGGAGCATTTGCAAAACCACCATGAAGAAGACCTAAACCAATCACTTTAAGTTTCACTGCACACCACAGCAATCAGTAGAGCCCACTTTGAGCATTCTGTCCTTTTCTTCATACCCCAGAGGGTCTGGGACTTTGATTTCACAGGTAATGACCATAAAGTATCTTCTTCACTGAAGAACTCCTTAGAAAGAGTGATGGGCATACAGGCAGTTTGGCATGGAAAGGAATGATAAGGGTTATTCTCTGTGTGACAGGAGTGAGAGTGAGGACATTCCTGAACTGCTCTCATTTTGGTGAGCGATCTGACTGATTTCATAGGAAAATGAATGTACTGCCAAGCAAAGTTGCTTTAGTGCAAAAGCTTTCTGCAGCACATGGGCCTCAGAAGCTACAGTGCAGTTCCCAACACTTCCTAACACTACAAAAATGGAAAATTAGAAGTCGGAAATTTGAAATGGCATAAATGCATATTCCACTGGAATAAAGAGGTGGTATTGTTTAGCTTATTACTCACTCCTGGCATTGTGCTCTTGCTAAACAATAGTGTAATTGCTTTTTTAAAGGCCTGTGCAAATTGCTTGTACAGTTGAGGATCAGGGGATGGAAAGCATTAAGGAAAAAGCACAGGGAGGAATTCTGAGATGTTACTCCCAACTTCTCTGACCTTTTCAGTGTAATACATTGCAAAGCCCTGCTACAAAACATGATGAGCCTTCAAACTGCACTGAGAAAAGGGCCAAAGTAAATGAACACAATGAAAAATTTATATTTGAAACAACCAAATTTACCCTGGCTCTCTCACATGTGACTGTCTAAATGGAGGATCAAAGTCCTTTGATTCACATCTTACCAGCAAGTGGCTTGCAGACCTTATACACCACCAAATCAATCTAGCTGTGCATTAGGCTTTTTCATAATGCTCCAGCTGCCTGCATTAACATGTCACACATTATTCTTTGAATAGGAGGCACTGGCCACAGAGAACTTTATTTCTCTTTTCTTTTTCGTTTTTTTTTCTTTCTTTTGGACAGGACTTCTCAGCAGGTAAAAACAATCCTCCCTGAATTTGTGCTTGTAGGAACATACTTCCACTTTTCCTGAGAGTGAGGCAAACCTACTTTGCTGGCACAGTATTTTTCCTCCTAGCATGATGAGAAAAAGCCAACGCTATCAGCATGTTGAGTTACACTCAGATGAGGCACAAAAATGCTTACACGTTGCTTTGCTTTTGTATGTGCATTATTGCTGGGCCAGCAATGCTACAAACAACAAGGTATTTGTAGCAGTACCAGTTTCCTCTGTTTTCAGGGTAAACCTTGATGTGCCTGGGAGACAGTCTGTTTCATTGGGTGGATCTGGCCCGCTCTTGAGAAATGTGGGGAGAGTGTGGGGGAGGAGATTTTTTGTGTCTCCCTGCGAGGAGCAGATCTCGGCGATCACTGGTACATGAGGCTGCTTGGCATGACTGGCATGCTCAGCTCTGCCCCGAGCCATGCCTGCACTTGGGCCGTGCTGCCAGTACATATTGTTCTCATTTAGATATCCACTGATTCTGCAGGCAGAGAACAAAATGGAAAGAAGGGGGTTTTTTTGCTTTGATTCCAGGTTTCTCTCCTCGTGGCCCAAAGCAGAAGTGCTTTCATTAGTTTTTCAGTAGCCTTCTGAATGTTTCTTCCCTGTAAGGGTTGAAAGGAGTAGACAAGCCTGGCTTTCACTGATGTTTAACTGCTTGTGGCTGCCGTGCAGAGATGCTGTTTCAGATGGATAGAGAAAGCAGTGTGAGGGTGACTGCATCTTCAATGGAGATAAGTGAGCACATCTGCTCTTCCTACATGGCCCTTGCCAACACCGGCCCATTCTGTAATCTCTTGTCATTCCAGGAGTCCCTGAAAGGCCACGAAGATGATGAGGGGACTAGAATGTCTCTCCTATGAAGATATTCTGTGGGACTTGGGACTTTTTAGCTTGGAGATGACTGAGGGGGGAAATTATAAATGCTTTCAAATACTTGAGGGGTGGGTGTCAGGGAGATGGGGTCAGTCTTTTTTCAGTGGTGCCCAGTGACAGGATAAGAGGGAATGGGCATAAACCTGAATATAGGAAGTTCCACCTAAACATGAGGAGGAACTTCTTTACTGTGAGGGTGACTGACACAGGGTGCCCAAAGAGGTTGTGGAGTCTCATCTCTGGAGAAACTCAAAATCCTTCTGGACTCTGTCCTGTGCAACCTGCTCAAGGTGATCTTGCTCTGGCAGGGGCGGTCAGACTAGGTGATCTCCAGAGGCCCCTAGCAACCCTTGCCATCCTGTGATTCTGTGATTCTGTGAGGGCAAATATTCCCACTGGTGAAACCTTGTCGCTGAGGGTGCCTTCTCAACAAATCCAGTATTTTCTCTAGGTTGGGGTACTCACCTAAGTATTTGGAGGGTATCGGTATCAGATTTCTTTCATTGAAGTGATTAATTGTGTCAGAAGAAGGCATAGGAAACATTGAAGCACGAAAGCAGGTGGAGACATGCAGATTACAGATTACAGCGGATTGACAATAGGTGTGTATAACAATAGGTGCAGCAATAGCTATAGCTAGGACAAAAATAAAGAGTAAAACCAGCAACAGAAAAACCTAAAAATACCATGAGAGTGAGGATTGTGACCAACCGTATTTTTGGAGAAGCTTCTAATTTCTCTATCTTTAAACCTTTTGATAACTGCTACCTGTAAGTCGTTCTGCGTAAGTGAATGTTAATGTATTTTTATGTACTCAAAGCCCATAGTGAACAATCACACAAACAATAATCAAATAGTCAGTCTGCATAACAGGCCTCCATGTCAGGAAAACTAAGGCCACAAGAACCAGTGCCAAATGCACATTCTGTCATTCTGAGCCCTCCTTGTCAGGGGGCAAGACCCCACTGCCAACTGTCCTCGAGGCTCATCATGTCCGTGTCTTACCCACTGGTTAGAGGACAATGGCAGCCTTTCCCCAAGGACGGTACCTTGCTGGTCCCAACACTGCCTGCCTGAAACCATGGCTGCAAGACCTTTGCCATACTCTGCAGGGTTGAATGTAGGAACACAAGGCAAGAACGCCATGGAGATGTCATGACAAGATGCAGGGTGTGTGTGGGGGTCTTAGCTAAATCTTAGGCCACGCTGAACTTCTAATAGAGCTAACAACCCAGACAGAACTGGGAAGTAATGCAGAGATGTGAGCAAACATGCAGTGAATGATGTTAGCTACTTGGAATATGCTGCTAATTCGAGACAAGACCTAATAAATGAATGACCAAATGTATTTGAAGAAGTGGGGGGAAGGTTAAAGCCACAGAGATAGGGAAGTCATTTGTGCAAAAGTTAGCACATGTGCACCTAGACATTTGGCAATGGTTTGTGGTGTAAGTGTATTCAAACTTGTCAAAGAAGTCAATTAAAAAAAGTTGTGGTAGCTCATATCTTCTAGTTAGACCTTTGCAGTCAGAGCTGGCTTTAAGGAAAGGTCTGAAATCGCACAGAAGAGCAGCCTTCAATGACACCTCTGGAAAGCTCTATATTCAAAAAGGACAGAGTGAAGAAAATGTGAAGGTACTTTTTGTGCAACAGGTCAGATGGACATGGGAGACTGATGTCACTGCGGGGGTGGGGTAATAATATAACAGAAGAACAGGCTGACTTCTTGTAATATGAGTGGTATTAAAGGTGATGTCTGAAAATTTGAGCCTGAGAAGGTAGATGAGGGTCACAAAGAGAAGGTTTATTTTCTCAGAAAGACAAGGCTGGAAGATGATCTCAGAAACTTCTTTATATGTCTGATGTGTTTTTTAGATCCCCAGCAGAATGCTGTAGTGGGCATGTGTGAAGATGAAGATCTGAAAGTTTTAGGAATATGAGCAGAAAAAGAGAGCTGAATGCTGATGATGGTATGTAGGAGTGAGCGTCAGCACTTTCACACTGTTTAGATGTTAAAGTGATTGGAAGGAACATTGTGAATCTATCAAGAGGTAAAGAGTAGGAACAGATAAAAAATTAGTAGGGAAGTGAAAGGACTGAGTTTTGACAGTACTAGGTCATATCTTCAAAGCGTGTTTAATGGTGAAACTTCACTGATGTCAGCAGAGCTCATCATTTCCCACAAGCTGGGGATCTTAGACTGCCTAAAGGAGATGCTGGTTAGAATGTGGAGACTGAAAGGACAGACAAAAGCTGGAGTAGCTTGCCAAGGTGAGCTGTGACTTCTCCAATGTCAAGGACTTAGAGAACAGGTTAGGCAATCCAGTGCCAGGATTGATAGATGTAGGTGTGGCTCAGCCTGCCATGGGACAAGAGTGTGGACAGAAGTTCCCACTCATGTGACTTGAAGAAATAGGATACAAGTGGGGATGAGGACATAGCGGCTCAGGTTAGCACCGGATGACTAGAGTCCTGCTCTTTCCAAGCACAGCGTGGGTACTTCATAGGCAAAAGACCATAACCTGAACAAAAAGTTCTCCTATGGACCCTGACCTGTGGGCATCGTGTCTCTTGCCTGCATTTTGCTCTGCAGTGACTAAGAGCTGGTAATGAATTCCTGTCTTCTCATTGGACACTAAAATCTTCCCGTAAACAAAGAAAATCTACATGAATTAGACTGCTAACAACTCAAAACAATTTCTTGTGGTTGTGAAGTTGCATCTGAGACTGACTGGAAAAGCGAATGTGATGGAGACTAGAACAATAGCAACATTCAGACGGAAGTCCACCAGTTACATCCCTTCAACCTAACAGATTTTGTGAAGGGGTCCTTTCAAAGGCAGTCCACACGCACACACATCATCAGAGAAATCCTGTTCCTTTTACAAAGCAGGAGACACCAAGCTGCTTTTTTTCCTGAAGTCTCTTTTGCCTGAATGATACCACTGGTTCCAAGTGAATTGTGAGGACTAGAGGGAAAACAGAAAAGCTTAATCTGTTTCATAGACATGCACAAGTTCAGACACATGGAGTTCAGAATAGGTAGCAGGATTTCAAGCGTAACTGTGTCCCAATTCTGACAATAAAATATTTGTACCAAGTTGTCAAAGTATAAAATACACACCCTGTGGAAAAATTCTGTTACCAAGGACAGCTAAGGCAGATGTTGAGGAAGTAACTTGGAGCAGAAAGGAAGACAGCCAGTTTTCTGAATTGATTTATTCTGTTTTAATACATTTACTTCCAGCGATCCTGACCATACAAGCCTGGCTTTACTGTGTAATTTTTTTCATCATAAAAAGGCATACAGTGAGCCACAAAGGCTTGAGCCACACAGGTTGGATCAGGATCAAACGTTCCACAACACTCCAGGAGTTTTCTGATCCAAGGCTTTTCTTTGTCCTCTTTAATACAGGATGGCTAGATTTGGGTTCCAGGTATGACTTTCTTCATCTACAGGGAAATCTGTAGCTGAGTGGTTTTCCTAGTGTTTTCTCCCAAGATATCTCCAAAAGAAATTTATGACATGTTATCAGAGATAAAATAAAACAGAAAATCGTAAGAAATATTTGGAGATTTAGTTCAGACTGAACTTTATGAGTGCATATAATTCAAACCCTCATTATTAATACTGGTTTTGTCTAAGATATTTCACTGCTTTATTCTGCCAAATCCTAATCTGGGTATAAGAGGAGAGGACACCCATATGTATGAGTAGAGAGGACTCCGACACGTCGGCTAAATGCAATCTGCTGAGTGAACAGTCAAGCTCTGGAAAAGTATGGGAATTACTTAGCAGGCCAGGGGTGTTTTGGAGAGAAACAGGGTAACCCTGAGAGGAGCTTTCCAGAGAGTTTGGTTGTGCAGAGACCTTTCCTTTGTGAGTTCAAGAGCTGGACCACAGATGTCAGTGCATGCTACCCCTCTTCTCTGTCTTTCCCCAGGCTTGGATGGTGTGTGTTGTGGGCCCTGGTTCTCCCTTCTGTGGTCATGCTGCCATCCCATTCCTCTGCCAACTTTTGGTGTGGAGACCTGCTGGCAATTCAGCGCCAATATGCTGAATAGGTCTTGCATTTGCTGCTTGGAGAACTGCTCCTTGCTCACCAATACCAGCAAAGATTATCCATAGTTCCTCCACACACATCCTGAGCCACCACAGGACATCCTTCTGCAAGGCTTTGTCTGTGCCCTGAGAAACTCCAAGACCTACATTGTTTTAAATTAAGGAAAGACAAAAAAGCCTTCAAAAAGTTTGGGTAATGTAGAAAAGAGGAGCATTTCTCTTGGCTGGGAGCCCTGATCTCTCCAATCAGCACTGGAAAGAGCGAGCAGCACAACATAACCTGCAAAGGTGGGACCTGAGGGTCTCTTCCACCTCAGACACACTTCCACATCTGTTCAGCACTCATTGCTACACTGTAGTGGGTTTAGGTGGGCAGCGAGGGAAAAGCTTTCTGTTGATTCTTTTGTTCCCTTCTCTTGGGCTGTGTGATATGACAGTGATGTTTCCCTTCCCTGCTTGTGATAAAGAGCACGTCTCTACCAATGCTAGCCCAAATCCCCACCACGTGCTTCTTGCAACCAGTACAAATTAACCAGTGTGGAAGGAATGCTAAATATCAGGAGGGCTTCTAGGCTAACAACTCATACACAGAGTAAGAAAAACCATGAAGAACTGAAAAAAGTGATTCTCTGCCTTCAGTAGAGCATTACTCAGTTGCAAGCTATGTACTTCTGAGCATCTTCTGCTCCTTTGCCAAGACCCAGAGAGGGAAAATCAGGACAGATACGTAAAAAGAAAAGTCTAAATATATAAAAAAAAAAAAGTAGAGACCCACCACATCTTATATCAAACTTATTTTCTCCCCGCTGCTGTTTATCTTCCTGACATTTTGTAGTGAGGGCAATAGGAGCAATATACTTAAATTGTATTTAAAAAAATTGACAGCTTCGGAGCATCTCCGTTTTCTCCCCTCGCCTTGTCCTGTTGTGTAACTGCGTGTCAGGCCAGCAGCCAGAGCTGACATCACGTTGTGGAGGACTGCCCTGGGTCTTGCATAACCTTAATAGGACAGCCACTTGGAAAGTGTTTATATGCCATTAGAGTGGTTGCTCTTCTAGCCACTCTACTGCATTAGAGGAGCAGAGTCATTATAGACCAGGCAGAGTATTAATTGCATTTGCATCACTGACGCCCACGATGAGGTATTTCAGTGGGCCCCGGTACTTCAGGTCCTGTTCCCTTCCCCCTGGGAGCAAAACTGTAGCAGTGGTAAGTGGTTGCAATTGACTGCAGCACTGTTGCATTTTTGTCCCAAGAGAGTTTGTTACCTCAAAATGATTTACGATTACTCCATGGGGTTATCATCAGAAGATACCAGGCAGGCTGCAGGCAGGTTCAAGGTGTGTGCCCAAAATCGTATGGTTTAGGTCTCTGAATAGCAGCATCCCTGTTTGCCAGTGATATGCTTACTGGGTCCAAAACTTCTAAGATGCTTGTTCTGGCTGACTGTTACCTGTGTTGCAATAGGTGGTAGCAGCCTGCAGAAAAGTGAGTGTGAGTGAACTAGAGAGTGAGTCGAATTCATGCAGTTCTGCTTTAAAAATGTGTCCTTTCCCTCCTGCTTCCCCCTGTAACACTGAGGTTCCTGCCATGTAATAGGCAAGTCCAGGTGGACACCAGCTATAGCACATGTTGCTTTCTTTACCTCTCTGCTGGGATGAGTCCTGAAGCATGTTGAGGTTGTTAAATCCTGATGCAAAGTAACAGCCACCAGCCCGTATCTGTCCTTAGTACTGCCTTTCCCCATGCAGGGAAGGGCTTAGGGTGGCTGTGCTACTTCCTCTGAAGGTGACATGCAGCTTCCCCTAGCTCTGCTGTCACGCTGGCTCTTACTATCCCTGCCTCTACATGTTTCAGGGTGATTGGACGCATACACCTTCTCATGTGTCTTTGGAAGATAAGATGCTATTCAGTGGCGGAGGGTGGAAAAAAGAAAGGGGGAAAAGGTAACAGAGAATCCGCCGACAGCTGAGATGAAGTTCAAGCTGCTACATCCTGCACTACAGTTTAATCTCTCTGTACAGGTACAGATGAACTCACTCTAAATAGTATCAAGAGAAAAATAAATGCCTGTTTTTCTTCCAAGTGTTGCATTATGTCCCTTCTTATTTATCAGGGTGATGAAGTTATTTTTAGGGTATTAAACAAGATGTAACACTTCTCTGTCTCATTCTCCTCCTGTATTGTATCTAAACAATTTTAAAGATGACAGCTACCAACATTCATTAAGTGAAGATTTGTTTTGGTAAATTTGTTCCTGACATAATTATGCTGACAAGCCCTCAAAAGAAAGATCTCTTCGAAAACTTTGAGTGAAATGCTTTGATTGTACTTTTAGGCTGAGTGAGAGGAATTCTGCTTTACTGCAGAAACCTTTAATATCCTGCAGGCTGTTGCCATTCTGCTTCCATATGGTCCCAGCAATTCTCACTTTCTTAGCAGAGCAAGTTGGGGCAAAGAAAAATATTGGGCAACGTATTCTCCAGCATGTCCCCACATTTTCTCTTTTTTGGCCACAACATTTCTTCTTTGGCAGGAGCAATGAGAATGCTTTTAAAATGGATGAGTTACCACACCACAAGAAATCAGTTCGCAGCAGAACAGTTTGCCTCATGGATCCCGATGATTTTATAACCATCTGGGTCACTATAAAAGGTCATACTACCAAAAAAGCCAAGCAAACCCAGAATAGTTTTGGCGTAAAGAGCTCTACCTTTAGCGGGTTACCCACAATGGTGTACAGGATTTACAAGGGCATTAAGTATCTAAACAAAGTACTCCAGGCTCAGTAATTTTCAAATAACAGCTGACTTCAATTTTTTCTTTGGCATTCATACACACATCCTATTGCAAGCTTGATTCGTTTCTTTTTGCACTGGAAAAAATGTTAAAGCTGGAATGGGAAGTCAAGAATGTGGGAATTCATACATTGCGTGCATATGTGGTTTAGTGGTGTGTGCCATTTGTACACATCACTTACTGGGGAAGTTAAATCACTTTTGGATACAAATTTCAGCAACTGCTTCCAAAGCTCCATCGAATTCAAAACTTTGAAGTTACATTCTCTAAAACCTGTTATTGAAATATTTCTTGCCAGCTCAAAGCAAGCACCATTTTCTGAAGCAGAGATTTTTCTTTTACTCCACAGGCTGCAAAGTGACGCTCTTTACTTGCACTTACAGCCTGTCTCCTCCAAACTGGAACTGACTGTCTTCTCTCTGTCAGGAACATAGTGGCTCTTGTGTACTGAAGGATTTTGTTCTCTTTTTTTTAACTTCTCAGACTTCCTTCATCATCACTGATGAAAATGAATGCAGTGCTCTTCCATGTGCAAACAGGACTTCATTCATCTATGCAGTTATTAAGGAAGCCTCGGAGTTGTGGACATGCACACAAGGCTCTGATGGTCTCAGCAAACTACTGTTCCTTTGTGGTGGGTGCCTAATGCAGTAGTGACACAGAATTTACATGACAAAGGAATTAAAAAATATCTTTAGCGCTGGCTTCCAGATGACTGAAGAGCAGGTTTCAATAAAAGGAGTCATGACTCATGCACCAGTTTGAAAACCTGACTCCCTGTCACCAGGAGGAATAGCTTTCTGGTTGCTCCTTTTGGGCTGTTCCCTAAACTGGGGGACAGAATGGCCACCATAGGATCTGGTGGTCTCTTTGCATTGAGAAGCTGTAGCTCACCACTGTTTCAGATGTGGGTCCACTACAGTTGCCCTGGCTACTGGTGGTCCCTCAGCCTGCTGGGCTTAGCAGCCCCCATACCATATGCACTAACAGCTTTCAGCAGGGTCAGTGCAGCCTTGTGGTGGTGGGGCCAGCCAGGTCCCTGTGCTGGTGTGAGTTGGGAGGGTGCTTGGCACTGCAGAGCAGACTTCTCTGAGCTCGCTGAGCTTCTTGGCCTCCTCAGCACACAAAAAGTGCTTCTCCAGAGAGGTTGCTCCCACCAGCAACTCAGTTAGTGAAGATTAATTTAAAAGCTTATCTCCTTTCCCCATGTTGGTGCCACTCCGTCGGTGTCCATCCTCCCATGCCCCATGCCTCCACAGCTCTTGCCAAACGTTCAGGCTTTTTAGTGCATTTCCCCTCTTTCCCATTATCAAAAAATCCAGCTGATGCAGAGTGCCTCTCTAGGGGAACTCATCTTTGCTCGGCAATCATTGTCGCTGTAACCTTCCCAATGGAGTTTAATTATGTGCTTGCGATTAAGCAATTATGCATTATCAGGAACAGAGTAAATCAAGCCTTTTATCTCCACTAACAGGATATTTCCTGTGAGCATTCCTGCCAAAAGAACCTAGGGGAAAGATGGGACGGTTTTGCATGTTATGTAAGCGTGTTTATTTCGGGAGCTCACAGCCCCGGATGCAGCCACCTCTGCTCCAGCTCCAGCACAGCCTCCTGACTCCCACCCTGCACGGCCAGAGGACCAGACCCACACGGTAGCGAGTGGTTGGGTGTCTCTGAACAGCAGACGCTTCTACGGCACGTGGCCGAGCCCTGCTCAGCAGCAAGAAAATCCCTTTCAAAGATGCAGTGCACTCGCTGATAAGATTCCTCGGGCTCAGTCAGATGGTTGCCTTGTCTGAAGGCACTTTACTTGCAGAGAGGGTGGATCTTGGGGCTGCTGCAAACTTTGCTGTGCAGATAAAAGAAGAAAGAGGCCACCCATGCTCTCGCTTGCTCTGCATTCAATTAGCCTGCTCACTGATGGGCTAGCAGTGCAGAATGGATTTTCCCACTGATTGATCTCTTAATGTAAATGAGCTCTGGTTTTAAACTCAAACCATACGTACTTTTTTTCCCCTTGGAGCTGTTCTTCCCTTGTATTGTGCTCAGCGTTTACTTTCCCTCCAGCTAGGATCCATGGCACCATTGCAGTTGAGGGCCTGCATTATCATTATTTATATACATGGCCATGAGATGGGCATTTGCCTAAAAATGTCTATTTATTCTTTTTCTTGTCTGCCCTTTTTTGCTATTTGATGAGACTCTGAAAACTTGTCCCATGCAGTACTTTCCTTCAGGCTTTTTGCACGGGAGTAATTAATATGTGTGATTTTTTTCCATGTCTGTCTACATACATGGAAGAAGCGTGACTAGCCAATAATAGCGATGTTTTCAGCAAACTGAGATTCATTCACATATTGTAACATTTGAGTTCAAAAGAGAAATTGTCCTTTTTTCGGTGCAATAAATGTATCTGTTTTGGAATATTGCTCTTCTCTAATGATTCACATGTTCCCTATTGTTTTTTCAGACCTTGATCAGGAACTTTACCTTTGATAAAGTTACCTTTTCTGACTGAAGGAATAACTATTTAATGCCTAGTAGCTCAATTCTTCATAGCGAAAATGTCACCTGAACAGAGCCTTTGGGATCCGCAAGGGTAAAATAAGCAATAAATACAGTAGATGCCATTATTACCAGTGATAAAAGCTATTGGCAAAGGTAAAGGAGGTTTAGGTTCTTTTGCACACTTCAATAGCAACAGCTATACCTAAGAAAATTAATACAATATTTGAGCAGAATAATCTGTAACACGATTATGCCTACCTTCCAAAGCAGACTAGGTCAGTACTTCAGTCAAAAATCTCTCCACCAAAGTCTAATTTCAGTGTGCACAGAGAAATGAAACAGATAGATAACATGTTAGAAAGGCATTGATTCTTTATACACTTACAGTTGCCATCTTAAAAAAAAAAGCAAATGCAACATTTTAAACTTGCTATTGTCATAAAACCTAAATTTTCCTAAGCCAAGTGTGGTATTTCAGAACATTGCTATTTAACAACTAATCACATTCAAATGGGAACTTCATAATAAATATTTATGAAGACAGTAGCTCATGAGTTTTGAGATTATTTCTATTAAAAGCAACATAATAACTCTGTCACTTTGGGTTTCAGTATGAAATCTGGCAAGAAAATCCCTCAGGTATGACTGAAGACATCATGAATTCTTTCTTTCAAGAATAAGTCAAATAGCATTTGGTATATAGGTTTTAAAATAATAATCAGGATTGTTTAGATTAAAATTATTCTTTGGTGAATTGAACATCTACTTATGCTTCTTTATACTTTGCTTTCATTTTCATAGCCATAGACGGTGTTTGGAAATAATTAAACAACCCCAAATTACTGAAAAAGTATTTTCTAGAAGGATTTAATGTAAATATAAGGTACCACAGACTGCAGTGGGATCTCATCTGCAGTGTGGTCTGTGGGCTGTTAGGCGTGTTGGTGGTCACATGCAGAACTGTCACTCCTGTTCAGAGCTGACTACATCACCCGTGTAGCCTTCCCCATCATGCCCGGGGGTATCACTGCTTCAAGACATGATTTAGGACCTTTTATAAGTTTGGGGGGCAATGGGTCAGTAATCTGATGCTTATTTAAGACATCAATGTTGTGCCTGGATTGCTTCTTGAGGAACACTAAAAATTAAGGAGAGAAAAAAAAAATAGTATGATCCTAAAATGTCTTGTGACAGAAATCCTTGGGCTTTGCTTAAAAATATCAGGCTGGCCAGATGGTACTTACACAGGCATCTGTGGCGATTTGGGATAGATGCACATTGACCAAAATCAGAAGGCACAGAGGAAGAAGCTCTGCCAGTGATGTTCCTCAGCCCCGAGGGGCAGGAAATCGATGTGCATGTCCACACAGAGGGTCTGAGAGCTGTCAGTTCCTGTCCAGCTTTCTCCTGCTCAGTCCTCCTGGAGCTGAGTGTGAGCTTAATGGAAATAAGTCTGACATGAGGGCATGGGGAGCAGCAACCAGAGAGCTAGTAAAGGGGAAGCGTCCCTCTTGCTCATGCTGCAGGACATTCCTCGTGTCAAATGCCCTTTTGTCCCAGAACTCGCTCACCCGTATTGTCCACCCACAGCCACCTCCTGCCAGGGCTCCACTTCAGTGTGCCTTCCTGCTGCCTGTGACCCCCCCAGAGCTGAGCCTGTGGCTCCTCTGCAACAGCTGGATGGAGTCCCAGGACCTCCTGGACATCCCCACTCCTCCTTAGTGACACCCACAGGGGTGAAAAGTCATAGAAGTTGAGAGTCAGCATCTGCAGTGCTGAGTTGCTTGATTTCTTTTACAGCAGTGCTCATTCCCATGGCTTCAGTTTGTCCCACAGCCCGAAATAACTGTAAGGCCACACATACCGCATGTGTGGTGAAACAATATCTCACCCTACCCATGCACAGACCTAGAAGCTTTTCTGCAGCATCAGGATGATTGGGATCACGGCTGTGAGCTGCGACAGGCTGCCTGCGCTCAACAGCCAGAGAGGCAGTCAGTTCTGCACTCCCAAATGGGGATTTTTAGCAAATTTGTGTTAGGTCAAGAAATGTTGGTGTGCAAGAGCCCTGTGATATCGTTACATTAGTCAATAAAGTGTCACCAAGAATTTATACGAAAGTCATCATCTTCTTAAAGTAGTTCTTGGTTACTGGTTAATTTTGGTTATTCCAAATTTCAGAGCCTGTCGTCTGCTATCTATTTGCCCTCTGGATTGCAGATGGAAAATCTGCTCTGTTTACAAACTGCTGGAGATTCAGTGCCTCATCTAAACACAGAAACCGCAGTACTTCAAGTCTCTCAGGGCTGTTCGCTTGCCCTTTGGAGGCATTTATTGCATTTTTAGTTTCTCTCTTTTTCCTTCCTCCTACAGTTTGAATTCAAATATTTACTCTAATACAAATATTTAAAGAAATGTAGTTCTCCTGAACTCTGAGAGCGGTGAAATCAATAAATGAGGGAGAAGTCTGAAGTGAATGGAAGAATAAAAACTTGCAAGTTGCAGCAGAGACATACTTACAACTGACTTTTTCTGTAGACAGTAATATTTCCTCTTATAAAAAGCAAAAGAAAAATTTCATTGGTCCTTTCAAGATAAAAAAAAATGCAAACACTTCAGTGAAGAATAATAACAGAATTAGGCAGCTATTAAGAATATATAATTGTACTTTATCAAGAAAATACACTTAGAGGGACGGAACTTCAAGCAAGCTTCTTGCACAAGAAATCGGTAGTGTTCTTAATTATAAGCTGCACTATCAGGGAGTTGTTGACCAGAAATGCTAGGAAAATCCACTGTGTTTATTATACACTCTCCCATGACTCATATAGCACATTATCTTCTAGCAACACACAATGAACACACCAGATTTTCTCAGGATCCATTACACGTGTATCCCAGTGGAACGGTGTGACAACATCTATGAGAAGAGCAGTCAGCTGGTCAGATATAGGCCATGTAGAAATAGGTTTTCCATTTTATTCCTATACTTATTCTTTCCAAATTTTTATCTCCTTCAGATCAAGATTTGTAAAGATTTCAGCAGCATGACATGTGTTCAGCAGTTCAGACATCAAGGGCAAAGGTAACTGATTTTCAGAGCAACTTCAGGGGAAGCTGCCCACCCAGAGCAGAGAGGAGGCAGGTTTCTCACAAAATTTTCCTTGCATGCTCCCAGGTTGGAAATAAATATATCAAAAATGGAACCTCTGTTATTGAAACTGGATCAATAGAGTAATTTTATGCCTTCTAAAGGGATGATGGAACTGGTCCAATCTAAGCAGCGATATCCTGGTAACTTGAATATTTAATCAGAAGGGAGTAGTTGACTCCTAAGGCTGTTGTGAGGTAGATCCAATTTCCTGAGCTCACATCATTGCAGACACGCAAGCAAAGGCTGAAGTCAAAGCTGTATCTCTTTTGTCCTGCAAGTAGTTGAGCCGGTGTTGAGGGTGTGGGAGGCTTGGGATGGCTTTTCCTCTTTTAGGGGATGACTGGGAAGTGAAGTGATGGCAAGGACCAAGGTGCACCTGGTGCTGGCTTTTTTCCTGTGGCTAGGCTTGTGCTAAGACAGTTTTCAGCCTTTGGGAATGACCATACACGATAATGTGGATGGAACAGGGATCACTTGCTTGAGATCACAGATTAAAGAAAATTTTAAAAGAAAGCAGAGATGTTTTCACTCAGATATTATGAATCACTTAATTTAGCTTGAAAAGGTTTAGCAAAATATTTTGCTATTTTAGCCCCAGCTATTTTTCCAATTCCATTAAGAAGTTTGATATGACTTCTTGTCCAGATGCAGGAAAAAAAGCCTGACAGTACAGATGTAGTGTCAAAATGTCATGCATAAGAAGATCTGATTTTGACCATCCCTACTGGAATATAGCACTTGATGATAAAAAATAAAAGGTGACATTTCTGTGTTGCCTCAAGAGACTGCAATTCCTTTGCAACAGATCTCCATAGCAATGTCCCCCAGTGTGTGATCTTGGGACTTTCTGCTTGTTGAGCAGTCCAAAATTTTCATACATGATCTTTTTCCCATCTTTCTCATGCCAAAAATGCATGCTAGGATCCTTCTCTGTGCGTCATGCTTCTGCTGGCTACTGGGATCATTCCATTTGGGGTCCCATTGCCTTTGTACATGGGCAGAGGGATAGTGGACATGTCAAAGTGTAACTGGTCCTAAATGACACTGCCAGATCCTTGTCTTTTGCTAAAACATTCAGGGCAAGTTTTAATAGCTGGATAGATGTAGCAATGCATTTTGAGAGGAATGAGTTTCGTGGCCCATCCAGAATTATTCCTGACCCCCATATAATCAGGCCTGGGGAAGCTAGCAGAAACATGCCAGTATGCAGTAACAGGAGAGCAGATGTCTGTGAGAACAGGAGCTTGTCAGAAAAGACATGCAAGAAGAAACTGCAAGAATGTTAACAACTGACTTAAAAAGGAACGACGTGACTGTGTGGCCTCAACCAATTATTAGCAATAGTGAGACGCATGTAAGGCAGGTGAACAGAGCATCTAACCAATAGCAATATAATGCAACTAGTGTGCTGATATAGAAACCTATATAAGCTCTGTGTGTGTTTAAGTAGAGGAGCTCAGCATTTGATCACACTGATCCGAGGTGAGTCCACAAAGCTTCGGCTCCGCCAGATAGCTATGAGCTGTATCTAAGCTAGTGAAAGGTTATCAATTTCCTGAATTACATAAACCTCTCGTCATGCAAGAAATTCTTGCAGCTTTGTAACAGCAGCAGAAACTCTGGGAGTCGCAAGCACTTAACCAAATAGTGAAGGAATACTCCAGGTGGATCAGTCACTCAGTATTGTTCTTCCAGTGTTTGTCTGCCCGACAAAAGCTCCACATACATTTGGTTTCTGCGCTGTACCTTGGGTATCTACTCTTCCCACATGCCAGACTCCTCCTGGTTTGACTGTGATGCCTTTAATTGAGCTCTCTCTAACACCTTCATAGATTATTACATAGCCAGGTCAGTATGAATCCCTTTGATCACTAGCACCAAACCCTCTCCTTCAGAAAAAATAACTTTATAGTTAAAAAGCTTACAAAGATGCATAACTTCATTGCACCCTTTCGATTTACTGTTGCTGTTGCTGCAGAGCTGTGTGGGAAAAGAAGTCTGGTGCCCTGGAGTTCAAATCTACAGCACTGCATGCAAGATGTCTGAGCTCTTGAGAGCATTTGCCGGTATAGTGAATTAAATTTAGAGCTGTGCAAATCCGGCTTTGGATTTAGATTAGTGAGATTTACCTTTGACCTGGCTTTGGATAGAGATTTAGATGCCTGTCCTGTGCAAATACGTGGGCAGCGTGTGTTTTGTGCTACCTTTCAGCACACTGAAAGGATATAATTTCTATGCGGAGTATTTTACCTACTAGTTACCGTTTCAGGCTGTGGAATATACTAATGGATATATCCCCTCTGTTCTGTAGAATCAGGCTTTAAGTTGTCTGTGATAAGAATAATTTCAATTGAATTGCCTTGATACGAACAGTAAACTGGGAGAACACCATCAAACATTGATACGTTATAGACAAAGATCTGAGTAAGTACATTAATGTATAGACTGCACGTAAACCGTAATAGTCAGTCAGCTGTTAAGACAACAAGACAGACATAACTCATCAGGGAAGGTTAGGTTTGCTGGTTTTTGCTGGTTTTTGCTTTTTCCATTTCTTTTGTGATGACAGAGGAAGGTAGAGCGGAGGAGAAAGGTTCTTGGGGGTCCAGAAAGATGCTGGAAGACACCATGTTGGGAAAAACCTTTCCTGGGATGTTTAACCATTAAGAACTGAACCTAGCCTTGTGACAAGAGATGTCTCACAGACCGAGACAACTTCTCTGTGTCCTATATGTGGCTGGAACCTCCCAGCTAGTCCTTCCTCCCTGTAATTAGCACCCAGACATGGGCATCGATGTCAAAAGCTGCATTTCTTTCCTAATCCGGTTTCATAATACTCCACCATCTCAGCCATCCAGACTTCCTGTGCTAATGGTTGTCATGACAGGAATTCTCTCTTTGATCCTTTTTTGGGGACACCCTTCCATCTGCAGCAGTGATTGCACCAGTCACAACTTCCTGCTGAGTACTGGCTGTCTGCTAATAGGAAAATGGAAAGAAAAATGGAAAGCCAGCCAAAGCCTTTGCCATAACTAATACAGAGTAGCACTATACATGACCCCAAAAAAAAAAAACAAACCAAAAAAAAACCCCCCCAAAAAACCCAAAGTAAAATAAAATTAAGTAAAGCAAAGGAAACAAATAAAGTAAAATAAAATAAAATAAACCCAAAATGCTAAAAACTGATCTTGTACTTGTAAAAAAGACAAGAATGGCAATAATGTAGTTTTTCAGCTTGTATCTGCATCACAGACTGTGAGCAATAAATTCACCTTGTTGAATTTAAGAGGAATGAAGATGTATTATCAGTCTCTGATCTTGATTTGAGGAGGAAACCCATGGGGCAAAAACCTAAAAATGTTGTCCACTGACAGAAAATTTCTGGGACATTAGGAGATAAAAAGCACCTCCTGGAGCTGACCAGGCCCCATGAGCTGCCAGTACCCCTATGCTTAGTGCCCACCCTGGCTGCCGCACAGAACAGGGGGTTCAGCATGCCATCAGTGTTACCTGAGCAGACAGGCACCTCCTTTGCATGCACCAGAAAGGTGGCCTTTCTTGGAGTCATCTGCAGTCTTCTCAGTCTGAGCTGAGATCCTGAGCATCAGCAGGTCTCTGTGGTGACTTTGCATCTGCCCAAAGGCTCTTCTAACAGATTAAGGGGAGTGAAGATTCTCGATACCTTTGTCTGCTCAAACCCCACAGCCCTGGCACATGGGCCTCTCACCCCTCCTCATACAGTCTTTTCTGTTTTGTGGCTTTGCTTATACATTGTCATACTGTTGTTATAGAATATTTTCTATATATTGTTATAGTAGAACATTGTAATTATAGGCTCCAGGTCAGGCTGCTGTTAAACAAAAACCACCGCAGAGACTGCCAGGATCCTCTGCGACTCTGCAGAGTGCAATCCATGTATCTTGGAGAAACATGGCAGGAGAAGGTGGTAATTAAGTCATACAAATAGACATTTTGGTAGCTTTCATGAAGACAGAGAGCTCTGTGGATTCACTTTGGCTGGAGATCTGGATGGGGTTCAGCCAGAAAATGAGACGGGAAAAGGGAAAAACAAGAAGTGTGAGAAAAGAGCAGCTCATTGAAATTATATCCTTGTCCACCTATGACATACAGAGGGACGATGCCAAATTCAAGACCAGGTTCTCCTTGCCTCTTTCTCCCTTTCCCAAAGCTGATGTGAGAGCATGTACCCCAGCCGCAGGCAGGAATGCAGAGCTGGAGAGGATATGGAAAGCATTCGCTGAGCTGGTCCAAGTGGAAAACTGGAAGACATGCAAACACTCACTGTGATTCCCAGGCATTATAGGCTCACAGAGACACACAGACAACCATAGGTAGGAAGACAGCTTTTTGGCATGCTGAAGGCTGCAAATTCCTGTCTGAGCTTTCCAATTTTACCAAAAGCTCTGTTGCTTTCAAGCCTGCTTTTTCCATGCTGCTCCTCCTTTCCCTTGGGTTTTTTTCTGCCCCTCTTCTCTGTGTAAATACCCTGCCAAGGGAGTAAGTAAAGGCTCATGGAGAGTGGTAACTGCAGCTTCTTCCTCTGTGGATTTACCACTTCCTTCTGTCTTCCTCTTCCATCCGCTGCACGTTTCCATGTGGGTTTGGATACCCAGGGCTGTCTTTGCTTCCAAGCATAGTGGTGTAACAGCTCACAAGGAAATATTCTAATCTGAGCTCGCTGAGAACTGAAAGCAGAAGATGATGTAATGCACATAAAAATTGTCAACTGAATGAAGAATCTAGAATGGGTTTTGGATATCGTGATGGCCCACTAAAATGCCAAGAGCAATATGAAATAAAGCAACAACTGTGAAAATGAGAGGAAGAAACGTACATTTTCCTTTCTTCCTGATAGACTCGGTTTTGGACTCTTCAGTGACAGTCTATTCATTTTCTGTGTGTTTTGGCATCAAAATCTTATGAACACACAGAGATATATATTCTGCTGAATCTTAAAGCTTAGTTTTAATGTTAAAAAGTCAAGGGCTTTCACATCAACAGCTCTTTGCACACATTGTAAAAATATAGATGTTTTAAAACGTCTTTAAAGCTCAAGCTATTACCATCCCCATCTGGATTCCCCACAGTGAAGCAGAAATGCAAGCACTCATCATCACACATCCATGCTGGTCGAATCATCTTGCCAGAGGGAGATTCTGGGGAACACTATGGATTCACACAAGACGGGGCAGACACAGTGGCTCTGTTGGATTTTGAACTGTCACTCAGCCACACACTCCCTTAGACCAAGGGCCACACGTTCTGTTCTTCTGGCATGCTACAGCCAAAGCTTAAACAAGCTCCATGAGAGCTCCCTCTTCATTCCCTGAGGTTTGAATTGAGGATTGACCCTGCTGCTCAAGGTGGGCTGGTGGCTCCCCCAGAGTGCCTTTTCTTCTGCTTTGTTTTGGCTCCTGCACCCTGCAGGCACTTGGGCTTCCCCTCTGCTGCCTCCCCTGCACCCACATCTTGGCTCCCTGAGAGGGTGTAAGTCCTCGTGTCCATGCTCTCTTGTTTCCTCATGTGCTCTGCTGATCTGTACATGATTTCTGTTTGTTTGCCGAAGCATTTTCCCCTGTCCCCATAAAGCCTGCCTGCTGAGTCGATGCCACCACCCGCGGAGCTCGGCCACCTCGCCCCCTCCATTCCCACATGGTGCAGAAAGCAGCAAGCCCGATGTCTGAGCAGACGGCGACGGACCGTCCGCCGTCTGCTGTGGTGGCTCTTGCGAGGCCAGGGGAGCCGCTCTTCCCACGGCCGGGCGTGCTGTCTGCACTGCGCCTGGGGCCTGGGATGGCGTTGCCCAACATGCCTGCCCCAGGCACAGTTCACCATGCCTTAGTTAGCAGACTTGCACAACCCTCCCTCAAGTGCCATGGAGGGCATGCCGTACCTGCACTGAGCAGACAAGAAAGCTGGCGTGGCTCAGGATAGCAGGGCGCTGGGGAGCGGTGCAGGCAGAGGATCCAAGTGCTAACAGTCTGTAAGAAACTATGACTTCCAGACAGCTGGCTTTGCCCTGGATACTGCATGGGGAAGGTAATGCAACCCATACTTACGCCGCAGAAATACCCAAAGACCTCACTCAAGTTCAGACTGATCCTTGTCATGGCTCACTAGCAATCTGAGGACAGTGATGAATAGGCCTGCAGTCAAACACACCTTTCACAGACCTACCTTTGTTTGCTGTTTTGCTTGGTAGTCTGACATCTCTTCCTGGCTACACTTAGACATGTTAGCAAAGGCAGATTGCTTTTAGATCCTATCATCCAGTCTTGAGGTGATTGTCTATTCACCTCACAGAGCAACATGAGGACAATCTTTTGTGTATAGGAAACACTGTGAAAGAAGAGGCAGACATCAGATCTTCTTTGGGAAAACAAAGGTCCCTTGTGTTACATTCTCCAAGTTTTGAAAGAAATTAATTTATTCCAAATCATCAGAAAAAGGTAAATTATGAAGAATGAGCAGAAGTAGAAGCTCCGTAAGTTTTTTTTCCACTCAATACCTCAAAATAAGGCAAGTGCCTTCTTCTTCAGCAGTAGCTAGCTGCAAGACAGTCATCAAAATCTGGCAGGCAGCAGGGGATGGGATGCCGCTGTGGGTAGTGGTGGGCACCTCCAGGAAGGGCTTACCTCCCCCTAAGTGAGGTGGGACTCTCCACCTGGACTGCATGACTGCCTTTTCGAGGGCTGAAGTCCCATGCCCCAGGGCCCATCACAGAGGGCTTTTGGAGGGAGGCACAGTGTCCTCCACGTGCCATTACTGCAGGCAGTTTGCACAGACATCGGTTTTGCTTCAGCAAGCAAAGGCAGGAAAACAACTGTCAAAGTAGAAATACAGTCAAGAGCAAATGCAAGTAATTTCCAGTTTGGGCAGTGCTGTGTTTACCTATTTTTCATATATGTGCTTTCTTTATCACCTAAAAAATCTCTGTTCAAAAAGTTGCATCCAACCTCCTAAATCTCATAAAAATATTTGTTTCATGTCCATTTTCCAGCCCTTTTTATTACCTGCCTTCTACAGAGACATTTTACAGCTGTAATCAATCAGATGTCCTATTGCCTATTTCCCTATATAAAATCCCACATAAAAAAAAACCCTTAATAGGAGCTGGACTGTAGTATGTGCTCGTTTAGTGGAAAGCCAGTCTTTGAAAAATGCAGTCATGACTTCCAGCTACTGCGAATCTTGTCTCCAGGTTTGCCAGTTGGTAAGTCTGCATGTTCAACCTGTGAATCTGAGGGTCCTTCAGGAACCATCAGACCTGTTCAATAAACTGTGATGATCTTTTCATCTTCTTGATTTCCTGAGTCATCCCAGCTCTGGACCTCAGCTGCCATATGGAATCCTGCTTTGTAATACAATCTGAAACACACTTTCAGTTCACAAATGTGTTTGTGTTTAGAACTACAAAGGACACTTCCTGGCTGTTCAGTAGGATATATTTTTTTTATAACATATATATTTATGAATTAAAATGTCAAGCTACTTTTCATGCTATTGTGTTCATAGCAGTTTGATTCTCATGTGTTTTCTTATGAATAGTAATGAAAGTACTGCTTTAAATAGAATATGCACCCTGATCCTCACTTAGAAATCAGTTTTAATGTCTTATTTTCTAGATAATGCTTTGCTAAATATATTTTTCTGCTACTTTTAAGAGAAATTTTCAAACCTTTAAAATGCGTGCTACTGCATCACACTGCAAGTTAAAAAAAAACAAACAACAAAATAGCTGCCAATTAACGTGTCTCGTTCCCAACATTGGTTTTGTACAAGATTTTTTTTTCTTCTTAGGCTCTGCCTCTTTTTTTGCATCTTCTAGCAACACCAAAATGCTGTTTTTCATTAGTCAACTATAGCTGCTTGCATATTGGTGCCTTCAGAGTGGGGTAGGAGATCACATCTGTGGTGCTTGCATATCTTGGTGACTTTGCAGCTTGGACTTCAATGAATAATTTGAAAATTGCACACACATAGATCTAACTTATGTTGCTTCTTTTTTCTAAAACATTTAAGAGCTTTCTGTTGTATATGCCAGAGATCATGAGAAGTGGAGAAGGGAAACTTGGTGCATACTGTACACACAACAAAGCAAGCTCTTAAAACCATGATTTGTAATACTGCGGGGAGGCCCAGGGGGTTTCTGATGCTCCCCAGTCCAGCTCTGGCTACAGCTTGCCGGAGCTGAGGCAGTACTGAAGCACAACACAGGACTCGGTGCTGATGCCACCTGTTCAGGAGCATCCAGCCAGCCTTGGAACCTGCCTGGATGGTAGCAGGGACGTGTGCCAAGGACTTTCAGCCCCTGTCTGCCATAAAAATAGACTCAGAACAGAAAATACCTCCCCTGCAGACAGGCAGCAGGGAGTACTGTGGGATGAGAAGACACGCAGGGAAACCCCTGAGCACCTGAAATGCTGTCCAATGCCCAGCCTCACTGTCCCTGACTGGGCACGATACTGGGACTGTAGCCAAGGAGGCAGATATGTCCCAGCAGCAATTTCACCAGCTTTCAATGAGCACCTGTTTCTTTCCTAGGTGACTGCATCAAGGAGTTCAGAAACTTGCTTTTCCTTCTCTGAGATGATGCCAGCAGCTTGCTTCTGTCTGTTGCTTCTGAGGGACCAGTTGGGTTGTTGCGGGGAGCAAACAGGGATCCCGTTGCTCTCTGGAGGTTTTCCAGAAAATCAGAGGGGCTATGCTGTGGGCAGGGTGGTCATGCAAGGAGCTGAGGTCTCCTTCTAGCAGGGTACTGGAGCAGGCGGCTGGATGGGAGTGAAATAGGTGCTGCCCTGGAGGGGTCCTTCTGACCCCATCCTGCCTCACTGCCTGTGGCCCCCCACAAGCTGTGGGTGCCACGGCACATCATAGAGGTGCTGGGCTTCTGTAGCACAGATGTGGTGTCATACTGCCTTGGACCCACAAAGCGTGGAAGGACATCAAAAGACCATATGCCTCAGCAACGGCCCTTTCCAGCAGCCAGCTGTCCTGCCTGCTCAGAGCCATATGCCTGCCCAGCCCCCCAGGCCCTTCTGGAAAGAAGCTTTATTTGAACTGGGACGGACTGGGCACAACGGTGCAGCCTGCTCTCCTTGCACTCCATGCTGCCTGTGTCTTGCACCAGATGAATTATTAGAATGGCAGCAGGGGATACNTCAACACAGAGTAAGGAAGATGGGGTGGTCAGAGGTGAGGAGTGGTTAGCAGTTAAAGAGAGGTTAAACAAAGGACTTTGTGCCTGGAAGAGAAGCAGCGTAAAGGTGGTGTGGCAGAGGCATCAAAAATAGTGGAATGGAAGAATGGGGATCACTTAATTCATCGTGGCTCATAGCACAAATCCCAAGTGGCACAAAGGATGAACAAAAAAACCCCAGAGCAAATCCCCTTCTGGCCAGCACCAAGTCAGAGGATGGTCTGACAAAAGGCATAAACAGAGCAAAAAAGTGTTAGACAAAGAAGACGTAAAGCAAAGACTATGCAGTCTTAATCCCAGGATGTCTTGAAGATCTCGGATACTAGGGACAGGTACTCCATTGTTTTTCACTTTCATAAGCATCCAGTACTGTTAGAAACGGGGCAGTAGACTAAACAGATCTGTGTACTGATTCAGTACAGCTGTTTTCTTGGCATGTGCACAGAACGGTTGCAAAATTATTTAATATTTGTTATGAATTATTTTATATTTCCAAACCATGTTTTTTGCGAATGTATATGAATGAACTAATTCACTACCGTAAAAGCAAGCAGTGATCGTGTGTTTGAAATCATTGTGAAGGTAACGAGGAAGAGGTCTATTCCTCATTATATCAGGATGAGGAAAGGACAGAAGAAAACAAACAAAAATGCAAAACGGTCTAATTGCCAAGGAGGCAACAAATCACAGCATGTTTGGGGATTTTTTGGTTTTTTATTCCTGGTGAAGTAATGCTATCTAAATGCAGTTAGGATAACAACCCCCAAAATGTCATGCAGTAGGGAATAATCAGTTTTATTCTATATTATGTATATCTTGTTCCTATACTGTAGCTTTGAAGCTCCAAAACCTGGAAAGATGGGAAGCAGAGATGAGGATGTGCTGGTCAGATGGTGACAAGTGATGCAGTTTATGGTGGTTTGTCACACTGAAGGAATGGAAACTAACCTGGAGAGCTTTGTGAGGCACAGAGTTTTGAGCAGAGGATGGGACCTGCATTTCTGTTAAACCGAGTGGTGAAAGCCCTGCACACTCCAAGCAGACTTTAATTAACTCCTGTGATCTGAAGCTGTTTCAGCACAGTTTCTGCTTTCATCAGTTTTCTTCTCTTTTTCTCTTTAAAAAAGTGATGTGCCAGTGTGGATTATTCACTAGTGGCAAATATATCTGAAGCCACATAGGAGGTGGGGAACAGCAGTCAGCTGGGTTGTGCATTAGATACCTCAAACTGCTGGTAGTGGTAATGCTAGGTAAAGGCGCTGAATAAACCTACCTACCATGAAACGGCCCTGATCTTTGTAGTGGGGTTAGCATCACAACTCTTGTGCTTACTCAAGTCTAATCAGGCTTTTCAGACTGGCTCTGGCCGATGAAACCATAAGTTGGGACAAGTTGAACACCAGCATCAATTTTTGCCCTGTGCTTTCTTGGCAGTCCCAGGGCAGTTGTCAGGGTAACCTGCAAAGGAAAGAGGCAGGATTTTGAAGAAGGCATGTGGGAACAGTGCCCCAGCCAGACCTGCCTAGTGTGCTCCTGGCACCAGGCCCTCTCCTGCCACCACTCAGCCTGCAAGGGTTGCCAGAAGCATCCTTTGAATTACACCTGCCGAGGTAACCTCCATGGTCAGATGTGGTGACATTTGAACAGTGTCTGTGTGTACTGGTGTAGTTGTAGAGCAGTGTCCTGGGGAAAGGTGGCTTGTCTAAATGCTATTCCTCCTCGGTGCATGGCATTAAAGCAACTGCACAGAAGAGGCTGCAATGTAATTGCCCATTTCCTTGCCACCACTGAAGAGTTCCCATTAATCCACATTTTAAGGAGCAAAATACAGCTTTGTGACTTGTTCTTGGGCTTGACCTTGCTTTGAAGCACTTTCATACATCACTCGTTGACTTTTGTGTATCAGAGGCAGGACTGGAGCACACAGTGCATCTGCACTGAAGCTGCACAGATACTATTTTCCCTGGGGGAAAAAAAATCAGCAAGAGCAATTTTCATTGTCAGAATGCTGAGCAAAATATCTGGCACTTGAATGGTTTTTCTGAGGACCAAAACCTCTTTGGCTTTGGGATGCCCATTTGAATGGAAATTAAGCAGATGCTGTGAGGGAGTGGACAGTTCCTGTGAATCGTTGCTTTCATGTAATGTGGCTTCATACTGAAACATGATTAGCCATAACATTTATCGACCATGTGTCCTGGACCATATATTTTAGAGTGAATTTCAGAGATGGCTTACAGGTCCAAACAGTATGACCAGTACCTGATTCAAAGGGGCAGCAACCCCCCAGCTGTGAACTGAGCTCTAATCTCACTACAGACAAGTTGAACAAACTAAGCCCCAGCTATAAGCCTTGGGAACATTTTCTATTTCTCAACTTTAAATCATTTCCTGTAAAGCAAAGGGTGGCACTTTATTTGTGCTAGAAGTGGTAAATCCCTAGCTGCAGTTCATTAATTAAGGAAAACGTTCGTACTTCCAGACAGATAAAAGTATCTGCAGATAGCAAATAAAATGACCCTTTCGGCTGGAATAATGCCCTCTGTAATTCACCACTCTGACACACCACATTTGCAAATCAAGTTGGAAGGAGGAAAAGAAGGGATGCTATTCTGTGCATTACTCACAAAATAAATCCATCTGTACAGGCAGCTCACCAAAATAGGTCATAACTCTTTTCAGACTTGTAAAGAGTCGCAGTTTGAGTACATTTTATTATCTCCATAGAGATCCTTGAGCTTGGCTTTCCCACAGTGGGAAAATGCTAAGCTTTTTGAGTTCATCTCCTTCCTTTCCCCACTGGGGCTTAGATGCCCTACTGAGTAATTTTAAGCTTTTGCTTGAAAAATACCCATAGAATCATGGAATATCTCAAGTTGGAATGGTCCCATAAGGATAGTCAAGTCCAACTCCCTGCTCCTCATAGGACTATCTAAAACAAAGTCATATAAGACCTTCATCCAGACAGTCCTCAAACTCTCACAGGCTTGATAGCATGTCACCTCCCTGGGGAGCCTGTCCCAGTGACCAACCACCCTCTCAGTGAAGAACCTTTTCCCAGTGTCCAATCTGAACTTCCCCTGATGCAGTTTCATTCTATCTCCTCATGTCCTGTCATTGCTGGTTACCAGAGAGAGGAAATCAGCACC
>VZTU01005528.1:6667-20575 GCA_013400835.1 Zapornia atra | reverse complement strand
GAGCGGCTCGGCAACCACATCAGTTCTTCCGCATGATGGTGCGTAACTTCCTATGTCACTGTATATAGTCAGTATAATGCAAACAGTTTTTTGTAGCTTTGTAATAATGTTCATTTCATTGAGTACTAATGAAAAACAATAATCTTGGTAGAAGTGCTGAGTGTATAGAATGTATAGAATACTGCATGCTAAAGAATCAGAAAAATTGTGCCATAGGTGTGTTGAATCGGGCAGTTGAAGATAATGCTGTTGGGTCTGTCTTCATGGTAAAATCAGGGTAATAATACATCTTTCAAAGAGACGTAGCCAGAAATAGATGTTGCTTAATTAACAGAATATTCTCGTACTGTTATTATAAAAGGTAAATAGACACTTTATAAAATAAAATTTTAAAATTTAGAAGAACTTTAGATTGTCATAAGGTAAATAAAACCTAGAGATGTACATTGAATATTGGGGAAACAAGAGAGGAACTGCTTATGAAGGGAACATTGTCCATGTCATGGGCATAATAGGAAAAGTTCATGTAAGTAAAGATGATATCAGAGTTTATATAAAAAGGAAGATTAAATTTAGGTTTCCGAAGCAAATTTCTGTCCCTGGTCTTTACACTGCCTGATTTTGAAATATTGATATTGAGTTGAAACAGATGAGTGTGTTTGTAGAGGTTTATAGCCACCACCATTAGACAGTTTTATGGTTTCATTTTCTTTCTTTTTACTGATGACATAACCAGTAGAAGTAAATAATTTATTAAGAGATTTGCTTCTGGAGAGGATTTTACATATTCTTATTTCCACCTATTTCCTCTTCACTTAATTGCATGCCCTTCCATTAAATATATATGCAAGTTGTTCTCTTCATGTTTTCCAAGCAAAGCAATTGACTCAGCATTGATTGGAAATTTGTCTAATGTTTGCTGAAGTTCTGGGAATTCAGCCTGTATACAGAGGAGATCTCAAGGAAATTATGTTTAATTTGAAGGAGAAAACTTGTAAAAACTCTGCTAATAACATCTTTAGTATGAGTACTTGTCAAGTTGATGATACAAATCTAGATACAATTCTTGAAGTTAAAAGGGTTGAATTACCATCATTCCTGATTAGAAACATATAAAGATTTTCTTATTTAAGTATCTTTAGAGTGTACTTATTTTTGCATTCCATTCAGTTACATCAGTACTGAGGTTGCGGTTTTGTGGGGTTGTTTTGGTTTGGTTTTGCTCTCCACACCCCGTAAAATGTTTCACTTTATAATACATGTTTCCTGAGATGGAAGAACAGATTTCTGAAACTGATTTATGAGTTCTCAGGTCCTTATGGTTATACAGAACTTTCCTATTGCACTATATTAGACATATATTTATGTGTATGGTCACAAGCTGCTAAAGACACATTCAGTATAGTGAAAAGTTTCTAATTTTTGCTTTGATATTTTGTCAAGGAATAATACAAAAATTGTATACTATGTTATTTTCATGCCCAAAAAGCTAATTCAATTAACTTTTCAGTCCACTTAATATTTTTTTCTTTCTTTCCAGGAAAGTAGTGTATACATGCATATTTCTTACATACAGTGTTACCCGTCAGTGTATATAAAATAGGCAATGAGAAAAATAATGTCATCACTGCTTTTTCATGTAGTGGGGAGCTCAGACTTTATGAGCTTTATTAAACATCCAGAGTGGGGGAAAAAAAACCCAACCCAAACAAAAAACCAAACCAAACCAAAAAAAAACCAACCCACAAAACAACTCTGATCTTGTTTAGTGAACCTGAAATTCCACCAATAGACAGATCCAGAAGTCGGTTTGAGTACCTATTAGAATCCAAATATATTTTCAGAAAGTGTGATCAAAGTAGATGTATTGGGTTTTGGGGGGAAGGGAGGGTTTGGTTGGTTTTTTTGTTGGTTTGGTTTTTTTTTTAAATTCTATTGTGAAAAACTAATTTGTTGTGCTGTTGAAACTATCTTGATTTAACAGACTAGGAGAAAGACACATAGTTAGGTGAGGTAACATGTCCAAGGTAGTCCAGCAAACAAATAGAAAATCTTATTTATGTGTACCAGTCCACAGTTCTGTGCACTAGGAAATACTATTCCTCATTAATATCTATTCAGTACTTTCCCTTCAACAATTTGTGGCAAATACACAGATAATATTTTTTTAAAATCTTCTTTTTTTCTTATTCTTTCACAATGAAAGAATAAATCTTCTTTAACACTAAAATCCGTCTTATTTAATTAGCCTAATATTTCTTAATGGGTTCTCAAATAAGTAAAATTAGCAGCAATAATGGACTAGCTAAGTGGTTTTAAAAGGGAAAAGCCCGAGAAATTAAAAACATATGCAAAGATACAATGGAGACAGCTGTAATTAAAGTCTTGTCATGCTTTCCACTATCATAGCAATGCTGAACTAAGAGGATTTACCTTAGAATGACTTCAAGCATTTGAAGGCAGGGAAGAAAAAAACCCAAACACAATCCTTGAAATACATGCTAAAAAGCTAAAATTATACTAAGGAATAGAACAGATAAAAGGACAAAAGAAAGAGGGCAGAAATTGTGAGTAATTGAACTCTGTGAAGTATATTAAGAGCATGATGAGATCTCATTTATGTCTCATTTTTTGCTGAATGAGCAATATTACAAAAAAAAAAAGAGACAATTTTACATGGGTAAGGGCATTTTTGCCTGTAACACATCTACCTGTCTTACTTTATCTGTAAATATGTGCTTTATTTTTTTTATTTATTCTCATTTTGAAAAACATGTTCAGGAATAGATTTCCCTCTTTCAACTAACAAGACCCATATATCTCATTATCAGGATAAACACAGCAAAGAATGGGCACATAAAATAATTTGTCCTTTCCTTCTCATGTATCTTACAACACATTCAGAGTACATTACCAGATTTTTTTGGAAACACACACAAATTGTCACTAGATGATATGTGTTGAAGGGTGGATTGAATGACAGTAAAGTGATAACTTGGCTGCTTCCATAAAACAGGTTTATGAATAGAAACATTTAAAAAAAAAAAAGCCAAACAAAAAACAACAAAAAAGCCCAACCCAACAAAGTGATGCACTAAACTTATGAATTATATGTTAATTCTCCACAGTAAACACAACTTACTTCATAACATATTTTTTCTTCAGTTCTTAATTTTGAATACCTAGTTTGCTCAGTTGGGAGGAAAAGGTTATGACCTTTTTTTAGAAAAAAAATCTCCGTTAGTGCAAGTGTGTTTTTATAATTAAAATGTATGTTTCTCTTTCAAATTCCCATACTGCTTCGGACTACTGAGTATAAAAGTCTCCAACTTGAGATAGAAAGTATAAAAAAGACATTCCTTTTTCTAAGCAACCAACAGAAGCCCTGATGGTTGGTGTTTTCATAGAGATCTGGAGAAATTGTTTCCTGGCTTGGGGAAACTTGTAGACCTATAGGTATTGAAAAACAGAGCATAAGCACTGTAACCTGAAACATTGCCTCCAAAATAATTGATATAAATATAGCCTACACTGATCTTTCTGTAACTGAGTAATTTTCATTCCTCTAATGAAGAGAAATAGATCACACTTGCCTTTGGTCATTGTTACTGTTCTATGTTATGATACTGGAGTTATTAATAAATAAACATGTTGATTTCTAATACTCTTCTCACAGCTGACACTTTATCACTTTGGAACAACTTTTATTTATGCTCAGAAATAATTAAATGAATAACATCAGTTGGAAAAGAAACCCCAACAAACCAAGCCAAACCAAAAAACCAAACCAAACAAAAAACCTCAAAGAAACAAAAAAATAACACCACCAAAACCAGCCAAACTTCAACAGTGCCTTTAACAGGCAACAGCATTTGTAGCAGTAGAAACTCAAGTATGCAAACTCATTATTCACACTCATCTGTTGTATATGATTAATCTTGTTTCAGTCATGGACACATTAATTAGATTAACAGTAGATTCTGTACAGAGTATAGAGTGAGTTGGTATATTGAAATATGTGATTCAGTTGCTTATGTTCAGACATAGAATATTACTTTTGAGACTCCTTAGGTTATTTGATGCATTCGCATAGAGCCAGCAGATAGGGCAGAAGACACAGTTTACCTATGATCATCCAGAGCAGCAGTTAGAGGCCAGATGGAATAAATGAGAACATCTAAAATGGCCTTAGGAAACTGTGTTTAAATAACAGAGTCCTGCCACAGCTAACTATATTCAGGTTTATAATGTAGGGCAACTTAGTAGCTCACAATGATCACGGTAGGAGCTTAGACTTCTGACCTGCATATAGCTGAAGCTTAACCCTATCCAAACAATTTTAACTCAGTTTCACTTGAAAAATAAGAATTTATCAGACTACTTGCTAAGAAAAATAAAAACTTCTAGTCTTTTGCACTTACTTCTATGCAGAATATTTCCGTCTACTAGGATTCTCCAGCTTCAGCAAAGGAACTTAGTATAAATGTCCCAGATGACCTCATCCTCTGAACTGAGTGGTAAGTGGTCCTTGTAAGTTAACTAATATCTTTATTTGTTGCAATGCTTTCATGGTTAGGAATGTTTCTGGAAAAAAAAATTTTAAAAAATTACACAGTGAGTACAAGCTGCCAGTTGTGAGGTAGTGGGAAAAAGAATAGCCTTATCTGGTTTTGATGGCTTTCTTCAGCCAGATTAAAATCATTCTTGTCCACTCAAAAGAATTCCAAAGCACAACCTAAAACACAGCCTCTTCTTTTTTGTTTTCTCCCCACCCCCAATTTCAAAGTGGTACCATTTAAATCTAATTATATACTACTTGTTTTGATATCCATTAGTGACTAGGAAGAAAAAAGGACAAGATAAACAAATAAAACCATTACATTCATTAATCCAGGGTATCTCATCCCAAAGACATAAGCATTCTTTTTTCTTTTTTTCCTTTTCTAACTCTTCCATTTTTTTCTTTCCTCTTTTATTTTCTGCTACAGTATTAAAGTTCAGTTATCCTTTCACTTTCCTCAGTTTCACTGCACTGAGTGCCTGCGAGAAAGAGTACGTGGTTCTGTATCACTGCATGTATACTTCTCTTGGTTATATTTCATTATTCTTCATATTGATCTGAAAAAGTCACAAGGCTATGAGTACTTTTTACCCTTGAAACTATTTGTGAACACTTTGACTGGAACT
Source organism: Zapornia atra (assembly GCA_013400835.1). Taxonomy (NCBI): domain Eukaryota; kingdom Metazoa; phylum Chordata; class Aves; order Gruiformes; family Rallidae; genus Zapornia; species Zapornia atra. The sequence continues at coordinate 15,388 of VZTU01005528.1, read as the reverse complement.
GTACTGCAACATGAATGAAACACATTCAGCTCTTGAGTCCAGCTGAGCCAGAAGGTAATTCTACATTCGTCCCACCCTGACCTCAAAAATGCAGGCTAAACATAAGTAAATAATTTCTCAAATCATGTAAGTGACCTAAGAACACATAGATGTGTCTAATATTAACTAGTAGCTAAATAATAGACTAAATGAGAGGGATGCATTAAGTCAATCAAAACTAACAAAGCCTACACAGGACAGCTGATATTTGAGAAAGAAAATAGAAAATGTCCAAACTGACAATCTGAGACATAAAGCAGGGTTTTAATAAAAAATACTGGTAGTGATTGGCATTTGAGTGTGTGCTCAGCATAGGTATAATGTAATTACCATTTTACAACTACATATGGTACATCATCCTTAATATGTAGGCTTAATAAAAAGGTCTATAAAATATTAAGTAAAGGAGAACTGCAGCTTATATTCATTGCACTTCTACCACTGGGTATTTGGGATCAACTTTGGGAAGCTACTGTTAAAAGTGAGACAACATGAATGACTAATTCAAGAACAATTAGAAAGATTGTAGTGGGAAAGAGAAATTGTTCCTTTCCTTTTCTTTACTATATTTGGTTTATATGGCAAGGGGTGCTTCTGTGAGAAGATGCCAGAAGCTTCCCCTGTGCCCAACAGAGCTGATTCCAGACAGCTCCAAGGCAGACCCACTGCTGGCCAAGGCTGATCCCATCAACAACCGTGACCATGTTCCTTAATGTAGTTAAGAGAAAAAACTGCTGCACAACAGCAGATGGAGGAGAGAAGTGACAGTATGTGAGAGCAAAAAATACTGCATACACCAAGGTCAGTGCTCAGCAAGGAGGTGCTCCAGGTGCCAGAGCAGAGATTCCTGTGGTGAGGATCAGAGTGTTGCAGGTTGTCTCCCTGCATCCCATGGAGGCTAACGGTGGAGCATATATTCACCTGTAGCCTGTGGAGGACCCCATTCTGGAGCAAGTGGATATACCCTGATGGAGGATGTGACCTTGTGAGGAGTCCATGCTTGAGTGGGCTCTTGTTATGACCTGTAGATCCATGAAGAGAGGCATCCACACTGGACCAGGTTTGCTGGCAGGACTTGTGAGCATGTGGGGGGCTCATGCTGGAGTAGTCTATTCCTGAAGGATTCCCCCTGTGGAAGAGACCCATGAAATTCATGAAGAACTGCAGTCTGTGGGAAGGATTCATGTTGGAGAAATTTCTGAAGGACTGTGTCCCATAGAGTGCCACCATGCTGGAGTAAGGGAATAGCGTGAGGAGGAAGGAGCAGCATATTCATCAACATGTGATAAACTGACCACAAACTCCATTCCCCAGCCCTCTATGAAGCTCAGGGAGAGGAGGTAAAGAAATCATGAGTGAAGTTGAGTCTCGGAATAAGAGATGGATGGGGGAAGGTGTTTTAAGATTTGTTTCTATTTCTGTCATTGTTTAGCCCCAGCTGAGAGTCAAGCACCATGCAGTCACTCCCTCTGTAAGAGGGTATGTGTGTGGAATTATTTTTGGTTTTTTGGTGAGGAGGGGAGGAAAAAGAACCCCCAAAATGTCATGGGTTGGGATAAGGACAGTTTACTGCAACAGGAGAGAGAGAGAAATAACTACAATAGGACTTCACAGCAAACTATACAAAACTAGGGACAACACAAATACAGTTTCTAACCAAACTGCACAACTCAGGCCACACAGCTCAGAGCCATCCTGAAAACGGACCGTCCCCAAAAATACATGTGTCCTGGAGCCATGCGTTCCGTCCCTCACCAGCCCTCCTTTTATGCTGGGCATGTCATTGTCAGGGAATACCCCCTTTGGCCAGTTTGGGTCACCTGTCCCGGCTGTGTCCCCTCCCAGCTTCATGTGTTCCTTCTCCTTAGCAGGGCAGTATGAACATCTGGAAAGTCCTTGACTGCTTGGCAGCAAATAAAAACATCAGTGTGTTATCAGCACTGATCTCATCCTAACTCCCAAACAGGGCATTCCACCTGCTGTTAGAAAGAAAATTGACCCTATCCTAGCTGAAACCAGGACAATTTCTCATTATTCTATTCTGATTTTAGATTGGCAATGAATCAAAAGAGTCTGTTTTGCCAGTGATGGTAATTGATGATTTCCCTGTCCTTATCTTGAGCTACAAGCCTTTTTTCATATTTTCACTCCCCTGTACAGTTGATGAATGAGAGTGTCTTTGGTGGGAATCTGCTGGTCAGCCAAGATCATCACACCACATTTACTGAAAAATTCCCATCACTACTACTGCTGATAGAGTTGATCACTTTATAACCTGTTAGTTAGCCAAGTTTGAAAGCACCACTTATTTGAACCTCTAAAGCCAGTATTATTCATTTTGACTAAAGATGTTTAATAAGAACTTGTATCTTAAGCTTAAAGTTTATTGGTACTGGTCTTGCAATCAAATTTGGTAGCTTGAAATGAGAGGACAATGGTGCATGTTGTGTCAAATTGCTGCTTCTGTTCTAAAAGAGGAGAGGGAGGAATGGAGTGATGTGTACAACTGTAAGCAAGGGAGCATGACAGAGAACAGGGTGTGTTGCTCTTTTGTCCATGAAGAAATAGCAGGCAGGGAACTGCTGCTAGCCATTCTCCCAGATGATATCTAATAAGTTAAATAACCCACTGAGATTTAAGTTGACGAAAAGATGTTACTAAAATGGCAGAATGCAATAGCAGTCCACTTTGTAAGACATAGATTAATTAAGCCATTTGGGCTCCATACATAAGGAAGTATTTATTAAACGTGTTGGTTTCAAATGTATATATGTATGTATGAGAACGTGGGATTCACCTCTCTAAGTATAAATGTGGAAACATATATGTGTTTTATTTGTTAGAGAATGGAACTAGATGATTTTTGAGGTCCTTTCCAACCCAAGCCATTCCATGATTATATGATTGTCCTTGTTCAGATATTAGAATCTTAATAGATCTATGTATAGTGTTACTAAGGGAGATACCATTTTTACTTATTCCCTAGGGGAAAATAGAAAGAATGTTATAATTTCCGTGACACTAATTTTTAACGCAAATGACGTCATGTCTGGTTTTCAAAGGCCACTTATAGCAAATTAATGGAAAGGAGTAAAACTTACAATAAAATGGTATTATAACACTGAAGTAACTGTACTAAAGATTGTGTTAAGATACAGTGTGAAATGTTGTTCACAAAGTCTTAATTTAGGGTTTTTTCTGGATTTTTGTTTTGTTTTTTTAATCCCTTTGAATCCCGTCTCAGAGTGACAAAAGTCAAAAGACTGTATGTGAGTTTTAAGTATGATTCATCAGTGAAAACTATAATAATTTATTTAAAAAAATCCAAAATGCTATGACAAATTACTTTTAAAAGTTAAAATTACTTTTTAAAATTTAAACACAAACCAACTCAGAATGACCCTGCTAATATAAGTAACTTATCTACATTAATTCATTAAATTAAGTGAGTGACATGGAAATTATACAAAACTATTCCTGGGATTGTATTTCAGATCAAAGTTTACTTATACTTGGATGCATATTGAAAGGTGGTAGATGATCTATGGGGAAAAAAAAAAAAAAAAGAAACATAATTGCAGAAGATTGATTCAGCTGCTAAAAATAAAGGCATCTAATACAATTTCAGATGCCTGACCTCCAGCTGCCAATGCAGAAGGGCAGTAAGGTCCTAGGTCCTTTGCCATATCTGCCCATTGCAGGTGGATGTCCTGGATATGACTGCATATCTCGAAAGACATTAGACGTCCATGATTAGACAATAGTCACAAATTGGGTTTTTATCCACTAAGATTATTTCCAACTATCTGAATTTTAAAAATAATTTCAGATGAACACTTAAGAATTTTTTTTTTTTTTAATCCAGAAAAGAAATGTATGTCATCAAAACCTATCAAGAAAAACTCTGGTTTGTTTTCTTGGGATTCTTTAACCAAAGGTTTTGGATTTTATGCATTTCAACAAAAATCTTCAAAATCTTAAGCTTTTTGTCTAGAAATTTGATGAAAAGATAGATTTTTGACCATTGGCTTGACTTAAAAACATATATGATCATATATTATTTTCATAATCAAATTATTTAAGTTCAAATCAAATTATTTATGCTAAAAATTAAAATAATAGTCTTTAATAAAGAAGCATTTCAACCAGCAAAATAATACTGGACCAAAAGATCTTTGCTATTTTGGATTGATTTTTTTTTTTTAATCAAAATGAGTCATCACTAATGAAATCTATTTACAAGCATCTTTTATAAGCTTATATCTATTTTCTTATATAGAAGACTGAAAATATATGTCTATAGATTAAAAAAATATATTTAAATATGGAGGGGGGCGGGGGGAATGGTCAAGAGGAAGTTTCTAAAAATTTTGTCCCTCTTCATCTTGGGTTGAAAGAATGACATTTATCTTTTTTATATATCCCAATATTAAAATAATTGTTCTGTATTACATTTGCTTTTGATGTTTCTTAACTGTGGAGGTTTTTCTTTTAAAGCGGCTAGCTTAGATTTATATCCTATTGCATGGTGACTGTAGCTTTGTTTTTTGGTTGTTTTTTTTTTCCTTCTACTCAATAAAGGAAAATAATTCATTGCAGTTAAACTGATGCTAGATCTCCAGAAACATGAATGTTATTATAATTATGTAATTATGCATAATTGTAATTACACACATGCACTTACAATTATACATAATTTTAATTATACATTATGTAATTGTACATAATTGTAATTATGTAACTATGCCAGAGAATCGGAGATTTTCGAGATCAAAAAGACCTACTGTTTTGGGTTCCCACTCTGTTTTGGTGCCTGTACAGGATTGTTGCTTATGCTATACCAGTATTTCTTACCGAGTCCTGTAATCCATTTTAAAATGAGTTAGAGGTCTTAATGACAGCTCTTTTGCCAGTGTTAAAAAGCTAATGCCTCTAATCTTTGAATATATTTTCTTATATCTGGTGTCTTCCCTATTGCATAATCATCACAGTATTGCTCCTAAATATTCAATAAAGGATGGAACATCAGACTGAAATCATAAATGTTCACACACAAAATTAGCTATGTTTCTAACTCGTCAGTTCCATCATAGTTTATGTTCAATTAATTTATCTCAAGTATTTTCTTGTTTCCTCACAGACATATTCTGCTCATTTAATGAGGTGCAGATTCAGTCACAGTAAAAGTACAAAAAAAAAAAGTGGCCAGCTTTTATAACCAAAAGCATTTTTTTCAGCAATGCATTTCCAATAATTTAATACAGCTGAATTGATGCAACTGAAGTTACATCTCTCACTGTTCAAAATCCTCAAATATTTGCGGGCAATGATAATTTTTGACCAAGCTTAAAAAAACCAAAAAAAACCCCAAAAACCCAAAAAAAACCCCCAACAAAACAAAAGCCAAATCTGTTTATCTTGTTCATGTGGATTATATCACTGAAGTCAATGGGACTAGTAGTGTGAATAATGCAAATCTCTTGAGTCGTTGCTGGAACCAGAGACACAAATTGTTTGTGCCCTTCCTCCAAGAAGTTTAATCAAGCTTAATATATTTTATATTTGGAAGAATGTGCTTTTTAAACTTTATCTTCCCACAGTACATTGGTTTTAGAAATGTTGATATAGTAACAGCATAGTTTCCATGGCACAGTGAAATGAATTTTCAGTTTGCATTTCTAAATGCCAGGCAAGTCAATGCTGTTTTCATTAGGTATCTATATGGTTTATGGGCAATCTTTGAGTATCCCTAATTAATTTATTGTTATCCCGTTACACAGTGAGAGAGCACTAACACAATAAAAACCCCTGTTTTTCAGGTTTGTAATTTCCTTCAAACACACTAAAGACAGTATTTTGCATTATCACAATTCAACAGATGAATAAATTAGTTTTGTCCTCTGTCAGGGGTGAAGGACTCATGAGTTCTACATTTCAGGAGATAGTCTTCATCCATACAGAAAAACTATTTTAAGAACAGGCAGACACCATGTGACCAGCTGAAACCCAGATACTGATAAGTACAGAATACAGAATTTTAGAATCCAGAAGATGAAAAAGCAAACCATCAGGAAGTATGTCAATGTGCAGCTTCATTTTTCAAAATCCACTCAAAGCCTAAGAGGAAATACAGAAACAGTTCAAGAATCAGAAACTCGAGTTTTTATACTCCTTGATTAGGATCCTGTCCAGTAGAATAACACTCCTTTCTTTAACAGAATTGTATTCCTGACTTCTTTCTGTGCTGACTGTGAGAGACGAAAGAGAAGAAGGCAGGGTTAGTAGGCAATGAAAGGGTTATGCAGTTCTGGGGTACACAGGAGCCATCTGCTTTTAAAGAATATAATTTGCCTTTCTGAGAAGGGTTTGCCTTAATTAACTAAGAATAAAATAAACAATTACTGAAATGACTAGAGCACTGAAAATAGTATTGCTTTTATTAGAACATCTCTCCTAGAGCATAGGAGGCTCAGTATACTTAAAACTAAGGAGAGTTTAAAATAGTTTTTCTCTTCCAGGAAAACTATGTAATCTTAGTTGATATTTCTGATTTCCTGGTTGAATTCAATGCAATGAAGGCCAGCTAGACACAAATAAAGCCAATCTAGGAAATAGGATTTTCCAAATAATCAAGATTTAGGCATTGTTTTCTCAAGTTTCACATAGTATTAAGCAAGAGGCTGAAATTTAAGCAATGAGCACAGAAAAATAGAAAAACTACTGGACAGTTTTCTGAGATTATGCTAAGGAAATACTAATGGGTTTTTATTCTTTATTTCTAGAGCCTCTAAGACAGGTTCTGGATTGATCTCCAAGTTGTCACTTTCAAGTCTGTGATGTTCTGCATCACATGGCTTCAGGAGAGTAATCTAGAGTATGTGAACTAAGAAAATACTATCATAGAATATGAGTGTTCAATAGATAATTACACACAAAACTACAACAGCTTGTTACTGAATTTGATTATTTTTTTCTAAGTTGAGTCCATTTTTCTTGTGACACTAATTGTGGAATGATCTCTCACTGTCCTTATCTCGACCCACTAGACTTTCCTTACATTTTCTCTCCCGTGTCCAGCTGAGGAGCGGAGTGGTAAAGCAGTTTTGGTGATCACCTGGCCCCCAGCCAGGGTGTAGCCACCAGAGTCAGGAATTAAGATGACAAAAGGAAAATAAAACTGTAAAGCTCTTTCCGAATGTAAGGATTTATCAGCGATTAATAAAAACACCACTACCAGAAAAAACCAAAACCTAACTAAACACCAAAACCCAATAAAACCTTTCACCGGCTACTTTTGCAGCTTCACAAAGAAGTGTACTATTTACCTGTCTCTTTTGTGAGCTATCAGGGAATGCATCTATATTTATTCAGTCATAGATTTCTGCTCTATTGCTCAAAATCTTCATTTGTTTATGAGTGAACTGATTTATGTTGGGTGAAGAATACAAATTGAGACACGAAAAGCAACGGTAATTTACATTTATAAACAGTGTCCTGAAAAAATCATTAAATTGCCACTTTGCCTACAACACATAAAATAGATGCTAACGAGTATTAAATGTAACTTTACTATCTAGTCCAGTAATCTAGTCTGAAGGGATAAGGTTTTGATTTGTGTAAATAGTTGATAACTTCACCTTGTTGATTTTGTTTGTTTCCTTGTTGTTATTATTTTCTTTTTATTCAATAGATCACTGATTAGGATACTTTTTTACATAACTGAAATATGTATAAATTTGCTTTTTGTCAGCTTCAGAACAGGTTTTTATATGTTATTCATCACTAAAATGAAAATTATCTGCAACCTTTATGACAGCTTTTCTTGATCTTGGATATCAGCCTTGGAGCTGTTTCAGAGATTAGCTAGTGAAATGCAGCAAACATGTCCAGAAGTTCGTGGTTAGGATATAACTTTTGTTTCTAACTCTAGTACTGAACAATTTGTGTATTTTTTGTTAAATTGAATGGCATTATTACAAGATTTATTCCAAATAGATGATGGTATGATGTTTTATGTGGTCTTCTGGAATGTAAACTTTTAGGAGGAAGCTAGCAAATCCTATAAGGGAAAATGTCTAATATTCTAGTGAGCCTAGCACTGCTATCAGATGCCTGTAAAAAGGGGACAACTGTTTCAGAATTTACTTGAATTTTATTGACTGGCACTATGGTTCTTCAATGATGTTGCAGTTTTGTGTAGCTGTGCTGCTTCGGGGGCTTTTGTAAGCCACAGTTACAGCTTTCTGCAAGCCCCGTATTTTGAAAACATTGCTCCATTCAAGGCCAAATTTGAGACTAAGCCTATCAGAGCTGGTCACAGCGCCTCTGTGAATCACATATAGGAGAAAAAAAACTGCTGGCAGGAGCACTTTGCCACTGGATCAGGAGTGAGAAGATGTAACAGGCTGCACAGACGCCAAGGCCAGGCCAGCAGGAGGGAGGGGCATGAAGAATGCAAAAAGAGAGTTTCCCCTGCTGCTCATGGTGAAGACCATGGTGAAACGGGTGTTCCCCCGAAGCCCATGGATGAGGATGGGGACCAGAGACATCTATGCCCTGTGAAGATTGATCCACGCCTCAGCAGGTTTGCCAGGGGACTTGTGACTTTGCGGTTGACCAGGCCGGGGGGTCTGGACCCGGACGTCAGCACCCTATGGAGGGGAGAGTCCTGCTGAGAGGCCT
>VZTU01005527.1:0-67627 GCA_013400835.1 Zapornia atra | reverse complement strand
GGGGGGGGGGAAATGTACTTGAAATACCTAATGAGAATCCAGCTTGCGGCAGAAATAAATTGATTTGCTCTTCAAGACAGCCTATATGCCTAGACAAATACAGGCTGAAAAATAAGCAGAAATTCTGAAAGATTTGTAGCTCCCAACAGGAAGCACATTTAAAAAAACCAAATACCCCACAAAAATTAGTTGTAAAAGTGCTATGCTACAGTTTATTAATGACTTGATGATCTTAAAGGTCTTTTCCAACCTTGTGATTCTGTGAATATTATTGTAGGACTCCCAGCAATGTAGCATATATGATAAACTAGAAGTCAGTAAAAGGGAAGTTTTGTTATTACATTAACAAAACATTGGAATAAAAGCTGTCTGGTTAGACTACAGGTTTTGAAACAGCATCTTGAGTGTGTCATAGTTACAACCTCAGGCTTTGATGCTGTTTTCATCTATAAGCAGAGTAATGAAAGCAAAGTCCAATCAGAAAAATAATAATGCCATCTGTCATTAGGTCTCTGAAATCATCACTTGTCTAACGATGGTGTTGTTAACTCTGAATGTCAACTTTTTTTTTAGCTAAGGTTCTTGCTGCTATTTCAATATCTTATTTGTGTACGTATGCGCAGCTGAAGTATATGGATGAGCCAGCTCAAGGGAACAAAACATAAACAACTGTCCTCTGTATAATTCGACGTGTCCTTGTGAGTGTAGCTTCTGAGACTGTTAGAAACCAACATAAATAACAAAAGACTACATCTAAATGGGTCATGCGATGCTGCCCCGTCTTTCCACTTTACTTGCAAATTGAAGTTGAATACAAGTTTAACACCTGTTTCTTTTCCTGAAAACTGAGGTGTATGATTTTTTCAAACAACATTATATAACTATAGATACTATACAAGTATAACTACTTGTTGTATAACTTCCTAACACAGTACAAAGGCATGAACTATGTCAGTTGAAGGCATACATACAAGGATTTACCAATAATTTTGGAAATTAAGAAAGAATGCAATATGAGATCAACTAGAATGTTACCAAACCAAATACGCAATAAAAACTGATCTTGGTTAGGATTATGGACTTTAAATATGTAGTTATTCACAAGAAATGTATTTGTTTAGATTTAGCATTGGAAAATGTTATTGAAAGGTTAAAATCTTGACTGGGAAAGACAAGAATGTCAGACATGAATTTCTGCTTATCACTGCAAGATTATGGGAGGGGGCCAACAAAACAAGTTATGTCAACTGGTGATGTTTTGATTAAATCAATGAGGACCAAATATGTCTTAGATGCTAGTGAGTGATGCTAGAAGAACTGGGAATTTTCTAACAAGAAAAAAAGAAGGGGTGGGTAAAGCCAAATAAATGTATTCTGGAGTCCTGAACCACTGACCTCACTTCCAAACAACAGCTATACCACTGTTTGTGTTTCTGATGGACAAGCCAGGTCCCACAGGCAGTGTTTAGCTTAAATTCTAGGTTTGGTTTTTTTGATGCATGCTGTCATGTGCTTCTGAATCCTTTTCCAGATCAGGCCCTCGTTATGAACATTTCATGTTCCTCTGTGAGCCATTCATTTTACTTTCCTTAGCATAGAAACGGAAATATGGAGAAGAGAGAGGGAAAAGGGGCATCTTAGTCACCAGCACCGTAGTCTATCAGAGAAATGGGATGTGGTTAGGGCACATTACCTGAACACAGAGAGCAAACATTCTTGAGAGTAAAGATGCAGGCCTCTTACATTACAAACAAAAGGGTAGAGTTTGATCACAGTCTGGACTACCCTTGTCCACCCTGTCTGAATCAAGAAAAGAGCCCACTGTAATAACCCATAATTTCTGAAAGATTTAAACCTAGCAACAGCAGCTCTTTTTACAAGTGGAATTGACTTTTTTCTAGAATCTTTTGTTAGATTTAACAGGAAATTGCTTATGAAATTGAGGGGTCCTAATGTGGGACATACCCGAAGCTTCAGACTAAAAAGTGATTATTTTAAATACCCAGTAAGAGCCTCTAAAATTATTAATGCATGTGATCCCAGAGAACAAGTTTTTGTTAAGCATGAACGTCCATTCACATATCTTAGGAGACTGACTTGATTAGTATGTTTGGCTTTACTGCTTGTCTCAATAAATTAATGAAAGGGCTGACTTCATGGCTGCGGTACTTTTAACTTGGCCACCAGGGATGCACTGAAGTTCTGATGCAAACTTCTTAGGAAAGACTATCAGTTTATTAAAGCTGGCCCTGTAATCCCATTAGTCAGACCGTAAGTGAAATAATCACTGAAGCTGTGCCTTGCTAAGCCTGCCTACTGCCTGTGAGCCAGGAAGCAAGGCCAGCACTAAATTAATTGACCCCTTTTGTTGTTTTAGCCCTTCAGGACTGAAGGACTTTTATTAGACTGTTTTTGCCATAAAAGGAAGTTAGGAATTGTTTCTCAGAAATGTTTAAGTATAGCCTTTATTTCTAACTCCTGAGTGTTGGTCCTTGGAAGTGATACTCACATGCATAAAGAAAAGCATGTGCTGAAGGGTTTTGTTGAGCTGAGGTGTCAGGACTCTACCCAAGATTTTCATGAGGAGTTATAACTTACCTCTGAGAATACTCTCCACAGAAGAGGAGCAAGGATGTGATAACAAAGAGAGGAGGCAGCCTGAATCTTCCTTTTCACTGCTTCTATTGAAATCATGAGTGTATTTGATTTGAGACACAATCATAAATTTAGCTTCTGTTTTCCAAGATGCAGACTAGACAAGTCCTTAGTTGCTGTATACTGCTTTGTCACATCCACCTAAGCTGTCACTTAGACTGTGTAGAGCATCCTCTTGCCAAAACTACCATAGATATATATATATATTTAATAAGATTCTAAACAATACCCTGGACAGCTGCCTATTACCACTAGTATTTTTTTATCTTCCCTTACAAAACTTTTCCTATCATCCTGATTCTTTAATTATTTATTTATTCTGGTAAAATATGTCCAAAGTTATGCTCTGATAACCTTAAATTAAATTAGAGTTTGAATCTGTCTCTGCTGTGAGGCCTCCATACATGTAGTACTGAATGCCACTGTTCTTTTTAATGCTAGGTTCTCACTACCCGTTGCTAAAGTAATTTTCTCTTTACCCGCAGACTGAAGCTAAGTTTGTGTGCCTCCACCTAGCTAGACTGTTTCCTTCAATATTCTTTCTCATTTTATAAATCTTCCTAGTCTTGGGCCTCCAGGATGTACCACCAACTACAGACCATCAGCGGTTGCTGTGTCCTGCTGCTGCTGCCACCTCCAGCTCTCCTCAATAGTAGCTGTAGACTCCCAGAATCTTGTAGTTTGATCCTGCCTTCCTTTGGAGGGGAATATTGCCCACTGTTATACCAGACCAAAACCAGAGTTACACAAGATCAAAAAAAACTTACTGTCACCAACATTTTGTTTTCATTGCTGGGCAGGATCTTTGAAGTTATGCAGCCATTTGACTGAGTGGTAGGGATTGAGAACTTTCCTGTCTACAAGTTCAGAAAAAACGGAGATACTTCAAAGTGTCTTGTCTTGCAATGATAGGCACTGGCAAAGCACCCATTGTTAAAGAAAACTTGGAAGATCAGGGGATGAAAAACATGAGTTCATCTTCACCTGAATTCAAAGGCATGAAGAACTTAGATAGTAATGGTGCTTTACTGCAATTTGTAGGATTATTACTATTTAACAAAAGTGTATTGACCAACTCAGTAGGACAGTTGATAATATCACACTCTACCAATGTAAAAGGAAAAGCTGTAAATGCATTTACAAACATGTTTTAATTATGTGTGATATCTTCCATCTCATCCTTTTTGTGTTAGGTTGTGCCTGTTTGCGTTGGCAATCCAAACGTGTAAATCACATAACATGGCCTGATTTACTCCAACCCTCTGAAGCTCAAACTGTTGAAATGTCAAAACCAAATCATTCTAGCAGCCAAGAGTGTCTCCTCTTTTCCAAGGCATAAACACACAGCACCTGCATTACCCAAGACCTTATTCCTTCATCCAGATAATTCATCCCTGTGACAGTTGCAAATGTTATTGCCATGAGTATCCAAGCAGGGTGTTGCAGGTGCCCCTCAGACCATTTGTCCATCAGAGCATGTCACAGCCTCTCCACTGAAGTGTCACCTTCCATGCCAAGTGGGCTGGAAGCCCATGCTGAGCTTTTACATCTGTCTGGATCCTGCACAGTCCCAAACAGAATGGTCCAAGTCTACAGTGTCTGCTAGGCCTATTTACACATTAAAGTGTGCTTCTCGTCTATCAGTTTCATCACACAGCTGGGTAGACCTTGGGGTATACCAAAATAGTCTCAACACCACCAGCTACATACTGAGAACAGCGTGATGCTTTTTTTCTTTTGCATCAGCCCGCTGTTTCTCACAGAACTGTGACAAGAAGTAGCAGAAGTCATGGCTCCCAGGAGCAGAGGGCAAGCAGCAATCTGGAGGTTGGGCAGGGATGTGAAGAAGAGGCCCTGGCCATAACAGCAAACCCTTAACCCACAAGAGTGCCCTTAACCCACAGGACACTCCCTTAGTGCCGTAAGATATTTTGTTGGGTACAGTAGTGCTCTGTCAGGTTATTTAAACGCAACATTCACACCCAGAAATTTGAAGGACCTTAGACTTGGAGTTTTGGAAAAGACTTAAGCGGAAGACAAAAATCTAGCTTTGAATCCCTGAATGCCCAACCTCTGGGAAGTACTTGGATGTAGCAATATTTTTTCAGCTCAAACAAAATACATGATAATTGCAAATACTCCACTCACAGGCAATTTTGGGTAGAAAGTTCAATGTGAACAAAAAACTATGTTCTACTATTTCAATATTGAAGATGGAACGAGTATTTATTATCTTCTCTATTAGAGATTGTATTAAAATTTTTTTTGAAACCAATGGGAATATACATGCATTTTGCAGAAAATCCTCCAGGAAGGAATTTTTTGGATCATGACTAAATGATGTGAGAAGTTTTTACAGAGGCCAAGAGGCCGTTCTTTTTTGTTCATGTGAATGCTTAGTAGTAGAAACATCTTCTGCCAAGACAAATGACCTTTTAGTAAACTAAGAAAACAATGCAAATAAGAGAACCAAAGTCTTGCAGACATCTGAAATCTGCAAAGATACACAGAGAAAAGCCTTTATGTCATTTTTTAAAACCACATCCTTTGGCTGAGAAATGTCTATAAGCATCTCTGTATGTAAGGCATTTGGATGAACTGAGCAGAAGTGACTGATTTCTGTATTTGTTAAAATACTTGTGCTGAAAACTGAAAAGAGAGTTCTGCAGAAGTTTCTGCTTGAAAAAGGCACCACAAGATGGCACCTTCTGAAGAGAATATCTAACTTTTAAATGAAAAAAAATGGTCATTTTATAAAGCGCTGCTCTTGAGCAGTTATAGTGGATGTGAATGAGTAATGCAACAAAGACTAGGCAGTAAGATGTGGAAGCCTAATGTAATCTTTGGCATATATAGCTGTGCAGTCCATGGCTGAAAACATTTATATACATGTTTAGCTTTGTGCCAGTAACTATACCACATGTGTATATGTTGCATATTTGTAAGGAATTTCAGGTCTTAAAACACAATTTTCACCCCTACATAGAAAATTTGGGCATAAGCTACCGAGCCTTCAAAGTCTAATCAGAAGATGATAGCTGCAAAATACAAACCTGCCACAGTTCTAATTAGGAGATCAGAATTGTATTTTGGTTAATGTTGCAACTTAACTGGCAAGGAGTTGTAAAGGAAAACAAATATTTTTCCTCATTTTAGCAACTTTTTCTCTCTCTAAACAATGCAGCTGTAGATATGCATGGACAAACATACCTCGTATTTTGCATATACATCTGGTGAGTATGCATACAAGCACACTTCTCCTTGAAAGGCATTTATTTTTTCACATTTTTTTCTGTGAACGACTATTACCAGTGTTCCTGAATCAAGAAATTTTTTTCAAGATAATACAACTTTTAAAGTATTTGAAAGGAATACAAGTAAATTAATCACCTTCCTTACAAAACATCAACAAAATTTTATTTGGTAGGTGTGCCTTAAAGCATTACCATTTAATGTCTCAACATTTAGTGGTGTCTAATCCTTTTGCTGAGGGAAGCTCTCCCACCTCCAACAGAGGTGTCAGGGAAAGGATCTGTGCTCCTCGAGATTGGTGCTCAGTCCCCTGGCTCCCCTACAGCAAACTGAGTAACAGCCCTCTGGTGTTGTGGCTCCTGAAATGGAGGGTTGGGGTGTCAAAGCAAACCTAATTGTACACTGC
Organism: Zapornia atra; assembly: GCA_013400835.1. Classification (NCBI taxonomy): domain Eukaryota; kingdom Metazoa; phylum Chordata; class Aves; order Gruiformes; family Rallidae; genus Zapornia; species Zapornia atra. Next base: position 61,314 of record VZTU01005527.1, on the reverse strand, counting down.
CCCGGTTTTAAAAACTGTCCAGGGGAGCAGGGATAGATGAGATTCAAGAGTGGCCTATACAAGCTGATTTTCAGACCAAAGGAAGGTTTTCAAGAAATGTACTTATCAATAGACTGGTTCAGCATTTTTGTCATGGATTCCTTTTTTTTTTTTGGCTCTGAAGCTCCTTGTGCCTTCTCACAAGTATGAAGAGGATAGATGGTTTCCTGTTGGCATTGGTGTCTGTTTCTATTTGGAAAGCATTTTCCTGTGTTAGTGGTGGAGCAGAAGTTGGCATGGTGTTTCAGATGTTTACTAGTGTGGCTGTCTGCTTGTCCGATGCCAGGAATGATGGCAATATATCTGTCTCCAGAGAAGGAACTGTTTGTTTATTTAGTTTCCCCTTTTTACTGTGTACTCCCACAGAAATAAACCAAATGGTTTGCAGTGATACTTCTTAGATAATTGACCCCTGGGGATCTGCTGCACAAGCTGGTAAAATGCACTTGATTACCTCAGTATAAACCATTTGAAAGACCTTTTAAGCCAATATTATTACATTATTGAATCGGAGTACAGCATGGATGCTGTTAAAATTGTGTTATTCTCCCCACTTCCATGTGCAGGCTTCTAGTACAGAGCATTTCAGAACAATAACCCTCTATGGAATTTGTTATATTAAATTTAGACACTGAAGAACGTACTTTGCCTAATGATGAGATGTTTGAAATATTACAAAATCTGCAGCTGATAATCGCTTGCTTCATATAATTTAATTGAATATCTCAGTTCTTAGCATATACACTTGCTATGATGTTATGGCATAAAATCCAATTGCTTCATAGAATATTTTACTGGTAAATTATCTTTTCTAAAATTGTGAGATGAATAGGGCAATAGCAATTCCACAGAAAGCAGTTTTTCTGAAAATTAGTTATTAAGCTATGTTACCACCACCTGTGGAATGATAGTCTTTTTCCAATATACTGTAATCTTACATTTCTGCAAGACTATGCAGATAAATAAGATAAATCGTATTGTGTGTTTTTAAAGACATTGCATTTTTACATCAAAGTATCAAACACAATACTTAAATGCTGATCACTTGCCAAATGGTTGAAACCACACACCTGGCAATTGTTCCTTAAAATTAGCAGAGGTCTTGTCCAAGTATGGAATTTATGGTTTCTGATAGTATGATATTTTCATTTGTGTCAAATAATTGGCAAAATGTGCATATATCTGAATGAATAATGAAGGCAGAGATAAACAGGGAAATAGATAAAGGCCACAATGTTGCAACCAAAACATGTAAGAAAGTGTCTGGTATAATTTGAGGTTCCTATCAGTCACACTGACCCTTTCACAAACTTCTAAATTATGTCAGCCACTAAAAATGGACTGCTTCACTTTCTAGGTAAGTCAGTGATATGTGAGTTCACTGAGCACAATGCCTTTATAATCACCATTAATCTTCATGGAAAAAAATACTCTATGTGCTCTGGAATGCACTGCATCCATTCTCCTCTGAAACCTCATCTTTGTTCCTAGTAATTACCATCTGTTTCTAATTTCTGACATTCTGTGTTGGTGGCAAAGACTATTCAAGCTTCTGTACACAATATGAGCTAAGATAGTTAATATATTTTAATATAGTAAGGCCATATTTCTAAAAGCAATAAATAAAATTTAGCTTGTAAAGGAGAATATAATGTACTTCTGCTGATGCCAGTTTAAGCAAAAGTAGGAACTGGAGAGCATTTACAGATCTTGCTGTGAGCACCCCATACATTCTGCTTGCATGTGTGTCAGGATTACGAAAAGTCCTTGTAGAACAAAAAAAAAAAAGCCTAAATCCTTGTATCAACCTTTTCTTTTTTTCTCCAGCACATGCAACTAGTTAATGTAAATAGCATCATGCAGTAAAGGAGTCAAGATATATTTTGGTCCAGCAAGAAAAGATTGGACACTCATTGTGAACACTCCAAGATTTGCACTTTCTGATCTTTGGCATTTGAATCAAAAGGAGGACTCTCAGAATCTGTATTTTAACATAAATCAGATGGCTAATGGATCACACTTGGAGCTGTTTTGAGATAGATGCTTCTCTCTTCTCTGGATTTGATTTAAACTCCTGCAAAGCTTTCAAACTTCCAAAGAGTTTTCAAAAGGATAGTATGGCTTAAACAGCAGGTGCCTTCTATCCCAGGGTTCCTTACCCTGCTTGAAGGTTTATTTGACTTGTTCATTTTAACCCCAAATGGTACAGACAACTCTCATAAAGTTACCTTCTAACCTACATGCCATCAACTTGGAAGTAGTGATTCTCAACTGACAGGATATTGGGTCATGGTTTGAGGAAAACTTCGCCCCCCAAAGAGCTGCTTGCTTCACTAGAGATTCCAGGAGACATTCTAATTGTTAACAAAAACATTTTAAGAATATGAACACTGTGGTTTTGGGGGACTAGGTGGAAGGACTTCATCTTTGAATACAGCTGGCCAATAGTTTAAAAAAAAAAGCAAAAAAAAAAAAAGCACTTCCTCTATCCAATGAGCCAAGACCCTGCATCACTCTGGCATGTCAGGTAGTTTTGGGGCTTTATCCAAACCCAAATGAAATAAATGGAAACAATCCAATGGTGGATTTCCCAGTTGGCTCAATTGATCCTGACTGGCCCAGATATCTCATGACATACACACACATAAAGAAAAAAGAAGCCAAAACCAAAAGACAGAACAGTTCCATAGCCTCCAATTGATAACATTTTATTTGGTCTTAAGTACATTCATTTCATACAGGTCTAGCATGCAGCAGCTGCCCATTTTGATATGCTGATGGATGCTGGCTCTGCGTTGAATTGACATCTGCCTCCCATGAAGAAAAGAGCTCCAGGTCCTTCTGCAGGATCCTTTCCTCTGGCAGCACTTTCCAGTGTTCAGGAGCACTCAAATACTGCTTTTTGGAGCAGGGAAATGATGAGTAGGGTGGATAATATGCATAGGTAGGAATTTGCCAGCCCATATATTTCACTTGTTTGTCCCAGCTTGACAGTGAGAATATTTTCTTACAGAGTATCAGCTTATTTTGGTTTTTCTCTGAATTAGGTTCTACATAATATATCTTTGGAGAAATACAACTGTTGATAAAAGATTTGTTTATTTTGTCCTTTTAATTACTGACTATGATTACATCAAGAGATAAATAATATGGAAAAGGAAGGGATATCTAAGTTAAAGAACAATATTGGCACAAGAACTATCATCTGTAAACCAGCCAGGAACTTGGTCTGGAACCCATAGTAATTCAAATAATCAGAGCAATGCTATTCTGTAATTACTTTCCTGGGGCTATAGTATGGACTAGAAATCTAACCAATTTTAAGAAAAATTTATGAACAGCATTAGATGAAGTGGTTTCTGAAGTAGCAGGGCACTTGAATCAATGACACAAGAAGTACTTTCCAGTGCTGGATTGTAAAATCATAAACTAAACTTCTGTTGCTCTATTTCTCTTCTTCAAATAGCAGCATGGACCAAGAAATTAATTTCATGTCTCTATAGTTAATTGTCTGTTGTCCAATATGTTTTGAGATTGATTTATCCTGGATAATGGTAGTGGAACATGATGGCCAGACCAGATTAAATCTGAATCTGGCAGAAACTTCTGCAGTGAGCTTCCTGCATCCATATCCTGAGTAAATAAAATTGACAGACCAGAGCAGAGCCCTGGAGCTCCTGGCTGCTGGTGATGGCCTTTTGAATATTCCATGTTGCTGTGAAACTTAACATGGGCAAAACACTTTGTAAAGACCAGTATCCCTTTAAATACACTGCTATGCTCAAAAATGCTTGGAAGCTTGGTGCAGGAACCAGTTCCGAAGGACTGAGCTTCTTAGTTCTGGCTTAATGCCAGTCATGCCAGACCCTGCTCACTTGATAAACAACAATCCAATTCTTCCTGTGTTTCCCTTTTCATGATCTGCATTACAGAACCCACTTTTGGTCTGAAACAGTGGTGGCCCTGACCTAGCTGTGTGCAGCTACATGGCTATAGCAAACCCTCTTAATACACAGCGTAGTCCTTCAGAGACTAGAAAACACCATTGTAGAATTTTCTGGTGTCCCGTGAGTAGTGTTAGGAATAGATTGCTTCATTGCTTGCAGATAATGATGGGATTTCTACAACTGTGATATATTGATCATACGGCATGCGTACATACATTATACACCATACTTCACACAAAATTTTAAAGCTGACATTCAACTCTGAAGGAACATCTTAAATTTGCCTCTTACTCGTCCTGCTCAATGGCATAGTCTTTGTTTCTCTGCTCAAAATTGTTTTCTTGATTCCCTTCCACCCTTAATTACCTTGCCTCATTCAGTACACAGGATGAATGGGTGCAAAGATGGATGAGGTATAACCAGCATACACAAACACAATATTTTTCTTCATTCTTGGGAAAGACTGGCAGGTAGAAGTTTTTCCCTTTATTTTTGTTTTATTGACGTAAATTACTCTTTTTCTCATCATCCTTTTTTTTTCAGCAACAGCTGAAGTGTTTTTTTCTGACATTTTCTAAAATTATTCAGGCAAAGGAAGACACCTGTCACAGAAAATGTCACATATAGGGTTTACATTTGCAGCATTATAAATTTCTATCAGAAGGGAATGCATCAGAAAATCTGACAGTCCTCCCATATGCTTCATTCTGTAGCTGCTCTCTCAGTTTACTTCCAGTAACTCCAGTTTTGATCAACACTTTGATCAAAACTTCAAGAAAATTTATTTCTCTTGGGAAAAACTTTTTTGCTTTTAAAGGTCTGTTCTATGAAGCAGAAGAAAAGTTAATTTTAAAAATATTTCCCTGGAAATAACTTTCTCCTTTGCACTGCCAGTTCCTCTTCATGGATGACGGTGCCTGGAAGCCTTGATACCCCTGGCCCTAGGACCAGAAGATAGATACTGGAAGTCCAGAAATTCCCAGTCCTTCTACACAGCAGAACTGCTTGTGAAATGTGAATTCTGGAAATTCAGAATTCCTGAACATGATCTGACAAAAGAAATAGTTTTACTGGCAGAAATCCTAGCTGGCCCTATTTTTATTGGCAAATGAAGGCACTGGGTCTGAACTGTCCAAGACAGCAGGTGACTGAAGATCATATCTCTGGTCAAGACCCACAAAGCTGGCTGTTCATGAGATTCAAACTGAAGAGCAGGTCTGTATTTCTCTCCATGGGAAAGCAGGTGCTTAAGGGTAGCTGACTGGAAATGCTAGGCAAAGATGATTGCTGGACACACTCCTTGCTGGATCTTGGCACTGGGAATCCTATTCTGAGGACATGAATGCTGACTTCAGCAAACAGCTGCTCAGTCTTACGTCACAGACCTAATTTCTCTCTGAGTCTTGAGAGATTTGGCCTTAGAGCTCCTACTTCCCAGAGGAGCACCTCTAAGGGGCACCCTCCAAGCATTTTCTGACGCACAAGGAATAAGCATCTGGGTAAGGGGGTAACAGGGTTGTGCTGCACAATGAAAGAAAGGAGGACGGTGCATTGCTTCTGCCCAGCATTGGTCTCCTGGCACCCCAGTCGATTCCATCTTGGGCTGGTCAGAAAACCCCTGAGGCTGACTAATGCCTGATATGCTCTAATGGCCACAGCTATCCTCACACAGATAAACTTTAGCTGAATCAAATCCCAAAAGCAGGCTTCAGCACTTCTGTAGGACAATATTTGCAAAAGATGCCTTCATTTGTTTCATCTGGCTAGAATGTGAGAGCAACATATGTGAATTGGAAGGACTAGATCAAAGGTCTAATCAAGACAGGCTTCTCTGTTAGCTAAATAACAGGTAGGTGAAGCTAAAAGTCTCTAAACAAACCTGACAGATTTTTATACATTTCCACAAAGAGGAATTTTATCATGTGTGCCTAAACTGGCTTCATCTTTGGTAACTCATGAAAAATGATAGGTAGATAGTGAACAGTTGGTGCCAGAATCAACATTCTTTCTTTTCCTAGAAGCTGAATATTTAAAGATTTTCCCATCGGAAGGATTTATGTAAGGATTTATGGAACTTGAAAAAATTGGCTTAACCTCTGTTATTCCTTTGTCTTTTGGAAGTTTTATTTTTAACTAATTTTTTTAATATGAAAAATAGTGAGCACTTCTTCATGAAGTCCATGAGACCACATTGTAAGCTTGCTCATTATATTTTCCTTTTATCTAACATGTTTTTCAGGAGTAGCAATACTTTAATCAATAAGGAAACCTAATCGCACAAAATCCACACATTCAGAGCTCAAGATATTGTTATTCAAATTAGTTTCCTTTCTCTGGAAGCTGTTTCTGCTTTACCTCATTTTAACAATAATTACCTGGAGAGCATGACTTGATCTCTTCTGGTGTTAATGACATCAGAATTATGTCTTTATGTATTTATTTGTAAAAGTGTTAAGTTTTCTTGTCTCTTCTGAAACATTTGAAAGGGAGATAAACACTAAAAATCTAATGAACAATGGCAGTAAGAAAATGTGAGCCACAACAGCACTGCTTTGTCATGCAAAGATTACCTGTGGTCAGAAGTTTATCACAAATATTATCAGTAATAAAAGAGATGAGTTGAAGATAGAGTAAGAAAAAAAAGTTAGACAAATTCGCATCCAACTAGGACGTTGTCAAATCAGTTGGCCCTGCTCTGATCCACCTGAGGACACTTACAAAACTGACTGAAATAATTTCCAAGCTATTGATTGTTTTAAAGAACACACAAGGGAATGGTGAAAGTCTGAGAGCCTGGAAAATGGCAAATACAGACCCTATCTTTAGAAATGGGAAAAAGAGTCAGAGGAATAACTTTAAATTCAGTTCCTGGAAAAGTACTGGAACAATAATCAACTAAACTATTTGTAAGCATTTGGAAGATAATGGGGTGGTAAGTAAGAGCCAACATGGATTTGTTGAGAATAAACCTCTAAAAACTAGCTTCAATTCTACTTATGACGGAGTAGGAAGCCTTGTGGACAGAAGAGAATCAATAGATGCCAGATATCTCTTGACTCCAGTCAGAATTTTGACAGTTTCTCACATAACATTCTCAAAACCAATTTTAAGATATATTGTCTTAGCAAACTGCAGTAAGCTTTGAGTAAGGCTAAAATGTAATGGCAATTAGGATTTCTATTTGTCTTTAGAGCCGATGTAGGTGTTTGTATAGAGAGTGATATTACTCTTTTTACGGATAATACCAAGTTGGGGTGATCCTTAAGCAAACTAGAAGGCAGTAGTACAATCCTGACAAACTGCAAACGCGATCCAAAAAATGACATGCGTCAATAAACATACTCAGGCATATAGAATAGTCTAAATAAATAATGTGATCAACAGCTTGGGTAGCAATTTGTCAGGAAAAGCTCAGAGTGCTATAATACATCACAAACTCTACATGAAACAGTCATGTGGCTGAGAAAAGGCAAATATTCCGAGATGTATGAACAGAAATTTTGTCTATAAGGTATGTCTACTCAGTTTGATAAGACAACAGCAGGAGCACAATGTTATGCTTTTGAGGTCTTTATTCAAGGGATATATAGACCATTTGGGAAAAGTACAATGAAGAAGAATGATCAGAGGTTTAGAAAGTATGATCTATGGAAAAAAATATGCCAAAGGAATTTGGAATGTTTAGACTGGAGAAGGGGTGGCTGGAGGCGGTGATAACACTCTTTAAATATGTAAAAGGTAATAAATAGAACAAACTGTTCTGTCTTTAGCAGGCTGAGATTGTAGATGCTGTAGCTCAGACCCAAGTGACAAAACCCTGTCAGTGAGCAGAGTGAGAATTGAAACAGGCTGTCTCAGGACACTGTGGACTCTGTCACTGGCTATATGGAAGACCAGCATTAGACAATCATCTGCCAAAAATTGTTTGGATATAGCATTTGGATATATGCTGACCCTGTGAGGTTCCTTCCACTCTGTTTTCTATGGGATATGATATATATAATATAACAAAAATCAATGTGTTTTGGCTGTTTAAATTCAGTATGTGGATGGTTCTTCTGAAACAGGAGATTTTTATAGTATCATCTTGCTAAAAAGACCACATTTCAGGCAAGAAAAATGGGGCAGTTGAAAACATCCAAAATGTCTTCAGTACCTGCTGTGTTACACTTACAAAGAAAACAAAATGTTCCCAAACTAAAGAGTGCAGCACATAGTTTGGTTAGTTCATTTGGATGTGACTTCGAATGAGAAGTTACATACCTCATACTTAGTGGTAGTTTCTTAAAAACTTCTGAGGTTTTATTAACCATAAGCAATAATTGGACTGTGGTGTTGAGGTAATGCCCTGTAGCAAGGATTCATTACTTCAAGATCATAAAACCACCATGAATGATGAGAAGCAAGGTTAATGGGAAGCCTCTAACTTGATTTTTGGATCAATTTTTTAAAAATACATTTTTATAGTTATCTCAGTACACAACACAATTGTTAATGATTATTACATTTTTTATTGCCTTTGTAAAGGTTTTACTGAAGTTTATAATGCAATACAACTCATTGGTGCAATGAAAGCATGCAGCCCCCAGAAGGGGGTCAGTGCCTTGGTACTAGACAGTGTGGTGGCATCTGTGTCCATAAAGCCTCTGAGCTGGTGGCACCTGAGCCCTGTAGCAACACTGGGAAGCAGTGGTGGGAGAATCCCTGCTTCAGGGCAGAAGTCCCTGTCTGCCCACCCAACCTTCTGCCTGGAGGGGTTTGCTGCATGCCAGGAGGTTGGATCAGGGACATTCTGGAAAGATTGATGAGGTTTGTTGAGCCCTGGGACTGCTGTCCCATGCTGCTTTTCCACCAAGGCAACAATGACATTGTCGGGGCAACCTGGAGCCCCTGGCAAGTCTGACTGCACGGCTCCAAATGTGATGGCCAAGATTAAAGGGTGTTTGCAGGTGAGAGTGGAGGACTTGAGGACTGGACTGATCCTGCAAGTAAACAATGATTTTCACTGCTGTTTTCAGCAACAATTGAGCTTTCACAACCATGGGACCTCCATTGATGACCAGGGACTGCTTAGAAGAGATACAATCCACTTAAGTGAAACAACAGGCTGGCCACCTTGGTGAGGAGCACTCAAAACTAAGTTGGGGGGAAGCAGAGAGTGATGAACAATGAAGTGAGGAAACAGTGAACTTGTAGGCAAGCAAAGTGTGCAGGGTGATATAAATGCAGCAGGGCACAAGCAATCCAGGAGGTTTCTGGAGCTCATTGATGACAGCTTCCTAACACAGGTGACCAAGGAGCCAATGTGTCTATATGTTCTGCTGGACATACCTGTAAACAAGGAAGAACTCCTTGGGGATATGAAGGCTGGGGGCAGCCTTGGCTACACTGAGTATGAGATGCTGAAATTCGTGATATTGAGAGGAGAGAACAGGACAAAAAGCATTATTGCATTCCTGAATTTAGGAGAGCAGACTGCACCTGTTCTGGTACCTGCTTGGAAGAATCATATAGGAATTCCTGCTGGAGAGAAGAGGGGTTCTGGAGAGCTGGTTGATGTTTAAGGATAACCTTCTTCAAGCTCGACAAACTTCTACCCCATGTACTGGCAGTTAAGCAAAGGCAGCAGGTGACCTGCATGGCTGAGCAAGATGTTCCTGATAAAACACAAACCCAAAAAAGAAGAGGTGAAAGCAGGGTCAGGAAAGAATATGGAGGCACTGTTCAAGCATGCAGAGAGAGACCTAGAAAAGCCAAAGTCCACCAGGAGTTGAGTGTGGTGAGGGATGTGAAGGGCAATGAGAAGAGCTTCTACAAGTACATTAGCCAGAAAAGGAAGATCAGGGAAATTCGAATGGAGCAGGAGACTGGCAGCACCAGCATGGGATGGCTGTGGGGTGTCCTCTATGGAGATATTCAAAACCTGACTGGACATTGTCCTGAGTAAGCTTCTCTAATTGCCTCTACTCTGAGCAGAGTGGTTAAACTATTTGGTACCCTGACATCCCTTCCAATCATCACAACAGGATGATGCTGAGCTTTAATGTATGTATGAGAGTATTCTCTCTGGATATCTCCATAGAAATTCGTTATCCTGAAAATTCCTTTAATATGTAGAAAAAATTCTCACTCCACAGTTCAGCTAGTTTGTGGTATTCATATTCAGTAGGACATGCAGTTTATTTTGTTATAACCAATGAAATTTTTCTTCTATGTTTAAAATATGGTATCCTAATCCAGAACACAGTAACCATTTAGAGATTTCCTATACCACTTAGCAGTGGTATAAATCACTTTTCATCAACAATTATTTAAGTCAAGCTTCTTTAAGAAAAGTCTTTTAAAAGAAACATAAAGACATTCTTTTATTCTGTAAAGAAAAACTGTAACAGAAAAACAGTGTAAAAATACAACACAAAAGTGTAACAGAAGATGAAAGCTAGAATCTAAAGAGAGAATAACTTAGTCAAAAGTAGTGTGCTGTTTTGGCAAGTGAAACAAGTTCATTAGTGGTAGGATTTGCTATCATGAACACCTTGAAGTCAAGACTGAGTAGCTTTCTAGGGTAGTTTCAGATACAATGAAAAGGTTGGTAGGTGCATGACTTAGCAATTTAACGTGCTGGAGTGGTTGTATTTTATGCATATTTTCCTTTAGGCTCAATCTCAAGAATGAAACAGCTCTTCTCCCAGTAAAGGCCATACAACAGCGTGCCAACAAGATCACACCAGTTGCAACATAGACACGAGATCCTCCAGCAGCTGACTCTATACACACATAATAGAGATATAAGACCACTATTTGGCAATAATTTCATTACCAGAAAAGATGTTTGTCAGCACATGGTTAAGGAACTGTAACACACTACAGTAAATCAAACCCTCTTCATTTTCTCTTTGAGCTTAGGAGCACTCAGTAAGTAAAATGTTACCATGTTTTTGGTCCTGGAACAAAGACCAGCTGGATTCGCTATGTGCTGGGCTTTCTGAAGGCCTTCAGAGGCAGGTTTCCTAAAGGAGAAGGGGTATGACATTTTCCTGTTTTCCTTTGACAATTAATATCTCTGTGATTATCCAGAACGCCCTGCAAGATCTTTGATTTATGTCTCATGAAGCCTTGTAGGGCTCTCTGTATATCAGCTACAGTAGGTTACATTATGTCAATAAGTCATTGTTCTACTACTTATTGTGTTCAGTTTGGTAAATATGACTCATTGAGTCATCAGCGACATCTCAGGATTTATAAATAGTGCTCCTTATGAGATCAGACAATGTTTTCTTGCCATCACAGCAGCATTGCTTTGATCTCATTGGTGACTGTAAATAGCTTTGTTTAAATCACATCATTTGCAAAGCAGGTTATCCAAAGGCTTTAAAGTCTGACTTCTAGAGAGACCATATCTCATTATTCATTTAAAAGGTTTTTGTTCTTTTCTTGAATTTCAAGTGATGTCTCCGCAAGCAAAGTCACTTCCCACTGATCTTTCTTATGTGACATCAGCAAATGGTTTAATAAACGTGTCTGGAACCAAATTATGCAGAATAGATATTTTGTACATGCTTCTTTTTGCTTCTCCACAGTGTTACAGCATGTCACTTCTCTTTGTCATCTTTGGTCTTCCTGCAATGACTCTTCAGAAAACACCGTTTCTGATGATATACGTGATTGGAATACTAAAAAAAGCATGTAAACTTTTCTAGGCATCTCTCTACTTTGAGTACTTATGTTTGAAGTATTGCTATTCATATTAGTCTCTGTCATTTCCTCAGGTGAATATATTATTTGGCTAATTTGCACTACGTTATTCACCAAAATGTAAGTTCCAGTCTTGCTAGAACAGTATTTTCCCTTTTTAATTCCTTGCCATAATTTGAGAACTCTTTAATATGCTCCCCTGATGATCCAGGCCCGTCTTCCAAGTTGTAGCATCATTTCCATCTGCTAGCATGTCTGCCATTTTCCTGTAGAACACTTATGGTTCATCTGAGATACCACAAGAAAGGGTCTTGTTACCCAATAATATATCACATTTACCCATTTACCCATTAGTGATGTGAAAATATGTCAAGTTAAAAAACCAGAACCACAATGTTTCCAAAAGAAGACCCGTCAGAATCTGACACCAGCTGAACAGAAGATAATGATCTGAATCACACAGTGAAACATAACTTTCCCCCTAGTGGGTTTAAAACGTTTATAAGCTCCGTGAGTCCCTGTAATTAATTCAATTACTAGCTTCCCCCCGTCTCAAAGGGCTGAAAGACTCTCACAAGACTTGTGATGCATGTTTTGATAGGAAAGCAGTTCGCAAGTGCAGAGGCCCCCAAAGATGCATTTATTGAAGAAAATGTGAAAGCAATTAGTAAGGAATCTACTTGAAATGCAATGCACTAAGACCATGTGTGGCATTGACATCAGGAACACTTGCAGTGTAGTCAGGGTGTTTCAGAATTAGACAACCTTTGTATCAAAATCAGAACCTCAGACTGGACCTCTATTATTCAAAACCTTGTCCCTGCGCTGCAACAGCTACATTAATATTGGGGTTTTCTTTTCTCATTTTCTACTGTGTTCAGTATTTAAATGAGATCCTCATCTACTGAAGCTGCTTTAAAATGAATGACCACAGCCTCATCAAATTATAACCTGTGAGAATCTGCTCAATAACATTTCAGCAGAATAAAGCAGTTATCACATTTTTCAAATACACATGCCAGAGAGTACGCAACTTCCCTTTCCCTGTTTTTTTTTATATCTAAAGTCTTAAATAGAATTTGAACAGTTTTTACAGTTCTCCTTCTTAATTAGGTAGCACTATGTGTTATGTGCCACTGAAGTTATGGCTTGGCTGGTGAGCTTGTAATTGACTGGCATCTTCTTTAATGCACTAGACAACCGTACCTATACTCACCAGTATCATGCAGGTGCACTGGGAGTATCTCTGGGGATATGTCCTGTATCAATATGTTGAACCACTCTGTTGCTTTCCCAGTGGGCAGTGGGAGGATTTGCTTTTTTTCTGGAAATTCTAGGATAATGCTGGAGTTACAGCATTTGCTTAATTTAATACATCCACACTAAAATGGGGATGTATTACTAGTCTTACCAAAGCAGCAGCTCTCAGTTTGGATACACTTGGATATTTAGCCTGATCTGAGGGATCATTTGTTTGAGATTTTTTTTTGTGCAGCAAAAGCAAGGTTGAGGAGTAGCACTAGAGCAAGAGCTCAGGCTACTTCTGTGAGAACATAACCAAAAGAACAGAAGCCAGTAAAATGACTGCAGATAGACTTCTTTTAAATACACAAACTCTTAACAAACTGCATCCAAGCCTAGAAAACAAATCATGGCATTATTTAAAGCCTTGAATCCCTTTGGGCTAGAATAGCCTATACATTAACAAGTAGTATAGCTGGGATGTTCCTTTAGACCGTTGAGATGTCACTCTGACAGCAGTTTGTCAGTCGGGCTGAGGCTATCAAAATCACATCACAGAAGCTTGTGGTTCTGGTTTTTTTTCTCTAGCCTTTGAAGCTGAACTATAGTTATACAGTTGGCTGGATGTACACGCACACATAGTACAAGCCAAAACATTTTTTTAAAAAAAGGAATTTCAATGGTAATGATATAGCTATCTAGGGAATGAGAATGTAAACCCCAGACAGTAATAACTAATTGACCTTAATGCATTAACCACTGCAAAGAATAGTGCATGTGCAATTGCTGTAGTTGCTTTTCTCTGTCTCCTAGACACAGAAATCCAGACTGCCACAAAATCAGTGAAATGCTTAGGAATGTGACTGTTTGCATCACTCCTGGCTGCCCAAGCCTGAAAGGACAATCTTATACCTAGCCCGTGAGGATCAGAAGGACAGGAAATGTTTGGCAACCATTTCAAAGTGATAACATTTTGGGAAATAGTATGTCTGGGTAAGTGGTATATTTTGAAGGAGGGATACACAGATGCCAATTTTGTTGCTGACCTGCTGGGTAGTTTTCAGGAGGTCCTTTCAGTTCTCTGTGATATATATGCACCATCTGTACATGGAGATTAAAATGTCTCTCCAGAGTGCTTTAAGATTGATGAGATCTGTAAAGATGATTTTCACAGTATTTGCCCTCAAAAGATACATTACAGGCTAAGAAAGAGGCCTCAAGCCTCCAATGATGCCATACTAATCAAGGGTCTATTCCAGCCACAACTCGTTCCATGGATTTATAAAATTACACCCAGCTGAATGTTTGGATCCTATGAAAATAGGTATTTTTTTTCCCCTTATGGTTTCATTGCTTGAGATTTCTTTAGTCACATAAAGTTATAAAAATATATACAGCATCTTATCAATTTGTCTCAACAAAACCTGCCAGCTAGTGCTAAGATCAGTGTTTATAGCAGCCTCTTCATTTCAAATTATGACCAGAACTTTCTATTGATATATCTTCAAAAGACAAATGGACACAACTTTGCAGGTGAATGTGTTTTAATAGCATAAGGTACATACCATATGATGTTAGAACTTTCTAGGCAAAAACTTGGTGGGTATCAAATCGTAAGCAACAACATTTCACACTTTAGAAATACCTTGATACTGTTTAAAAATGTTCCTTTAAAAGAAATAAACTTTTTTTATTCTTTTAAAATTGATGGGAACAAAAATATTTGTTAATACCAGAATGATGACCCCAAAACAATAAGGTTCTTAAATGTGGTACTGAGGGCCAGCCACAGGTCTACGCTAAGCACAAAGAGAAACTGATCCATTAGTGTCAGACAGTGTGCTCACAGATGAGGTCATTGAATGGAAGAGTTTTCCTGTACATGCACAGCTGCATCCAGCCTCTCTGGGCTGCTTTGATTTATAAAGGGTAGTTCTTCCCTATTAATTTTGTGGTAGATTGTGTTATTCTAGCCAATTTGCTTTTTTCAGTTCTGCTGGTGTGCTAGTACAGAAGTGACACAACACACATAAAATAGCAGCAGTAACGGGTTAACTGAAGAGCTTTTGCTTTAGACTAATAAAACCAAGAAGTATTTAGGATATCCCTGGATAAATGAATACAGAGTGGGTAGGCATTGGAATGGGTTGCCCAGGGTGGTGGAGTCACAGTCCCTCGAGGTGTTCAAGGCAAGGCTGGGTGAGGTACTTAGTGACATGGTTTAGTAAGTAATATAGGTGGTAGGGGAATGGTTGGACTAGATGGTCTTGGAGGTCTTTTCCAACCTTAATGATTCTGTGATTCTATTATTATAAAGTAGTATTCATTATAAGAGAACACTAAAATCGATGACCTAGCAAGACCCGTTGTGTTCAAGGTTACTGTGAGACAAGAATCAAGGCCAAAAATTTTAACAAATAGGTAAAATGAGTGCATCTCTTAAAATGGTTCTCAAAATGTGTCTCAAAACCAGCATTTCGCATATCCTTTTTCCATCATTAATTCCAAACAAAATGAATATTTATGACATTTAAGTCTTGCCAATTACAGTTCATGCATGAAGCCCTGGTCTATTTGTCTGTGATTTCAATAGGAGTAGGATTTCACCCCATATTCTTGACATGCTGTAACTCAATCCAAGGTACACCCCAGAGTTGTCATTTAAAACAAAAATAAAATAAAAAAGAACAAGTTTTCTGCATTAAAAATATGTTTCTATTTTCTAATTTTTCCCATGTTAACCAGAATATTACTGTCAGCGTTTGCTGAAGTGCACATAAAACTGATTAATAGAAAGAGTGGTTATTTTAAAAATCTAGCTCTAATCGGAAGATATCACTTCATATTATTTGGCTGACATTTCAGCAGAAAATAGTGAGGTTTCTTTAATGGAGAAAAAGTGTTAAATATGTGTTTTGTAGACTTGTCAACAAAAATTGATTTTTCTAATTGTATTGTGATCAGATAATAACACTAAATTTGGGCATAACGTTCTCAAATGTCCAGTTTCTTAGGCTCTCACATAGGACCTCTGGACTTTCAGAATGGCAGACAAAATTTGAAGAGCAGTTAAAACTAGAGAAAGCAAACTTAAGCTGAAGGAATTTTCTGGGAATACAAGGCCAGATGTAGGATGATGTCATGGAGCAATGAAGCTCTTAAGAGGAAGAGATGATAGATCTAAATGTAGCAGCGTACAAAGACACCAGCTGAGGTGTCAGAAGTTGTAAAGCTCTGTTAGGTGGCACAGAGCAAAACCTAATCTGGCTGAGCAGGCTGAGCACATCCCCAGCTAACACAGCCTGGCTGCTTTGTCCTAGAGCCACCAAATCACTGCTAGAACCATATGTCAAGGCTGGGTGACACCTCTGGAGACCACCTAGTTCAATCTGAAGTCGGCTACAGCATCTTGCACAGGGTTGTATCCACAAGCTCTCTGTTTCAGTGCTCAGTCACCTTCACATTAAACCCCACCCCTGCCCCTACACCTAAAAGGAATTTCCTGTATTTCAATTAGATCCCAAAGCCTCTGGCCCTCTCTCTGGAAATCCCAAAGAAGATCCTGGCTCCATTGTCTTTACTGTGTTGTGCTCCCCACCCCCACCCCCATCATATTCATAATACCCACCCGGAGGCTTCTCTTCTCCAGGCTGAACAGCCACAGCTCTCTCTTCCTCTCCTCATATGACATACCTCTGCACAATACTGCATTGTACTCTATAGCATAGCTGTGCCCTGAAGGAGATTGTTTAAATTGCATCTTACAAGAATCTTAATTTTGCAGCCACGTTCTGATTGCTAGGATCCATGTACAAGAATATCATAAATCCATTTTCTTAAAATATCAAGAGAGCATTATGTGAAAAGGAAGTGCAAGTTCAGGACTCCTGCATCTGACAGACCAATATCAGGAACCACACTGGAAGTAAGTGATTTCCTGAGAAATGTATGCCTGAAGCTGAGGATAAGGTTTCATCCTGTGCACATATGTAGACTCCTTAGTCCCATATGTGAGCAAGACTTTTTTTTCCTTAAGTGATGTCCTGAAAACTCCTTTTCTCTCCACCTTCTTCTTTCACTCTCTGGATTATGGGCTTTTCCTTCAAGCCACATCTGGCTATGTCTTCTGGATGAAGTTCAGAGACTGGGAAAAGAACCAGCTATGCTGGTTGGTTAAATCTTTATTGTTCTCTCTCTTGGTTTCAAGTCCATGTACGGAGGCCCTGAAATGCATTATGAGCATATGTACTGTATGTGAATGAATGAGGCTAGACGGGCAGTTATCCAACAATGACTGTGCCTAAATGCAATTCTGACCCTAACCACTTCACTGCAATGCTATAACAGAACGGCATCCTGTTGGCACAGGACCAACACTTTAAAAAAAATAAAAGAAAAGAAAAAGAAAGAAAAGAGTCTGGTTTCAACCCTTTGGGGAATTCCAGTTCTTACCAACCTTTAGTCGCTAGATGTCGGGGCTCTTTCTGGCAGTACCCATCCTAACTAAAATAATTGTGCTTCTGTAGTTCAGCATACTGCAGGCATTTTTTAACTGCTCTGGACCCCAAATGAATGGACAGAATATGATGGCGAACATTATCAATGCAAAGTTAAAGGAATTATTTAGTTTATTTGACTATGTGACAAATGTAAGAGCCTTCACACAAAAAATTTCCCTTTCAAGTGCAGTGCTTAATGAACTGATTAAACAAACTCATTGAAAATATTGAGCACTCTGCAGCAGCACGCCTCAGCAAGTGTAGTGACTCCAGTACTTATCTGAAGAGTACACCATGCACCAAAGGCAAACATCCTTGACCCCAGAGCTTGCCTATGTTATGAGGGCTTCACTCTGCACCAGTGAATTCCCACAGTAATTACACAGTTGACAGCGGGGTCCTCACTCCCTCATGCAGAGTGTACTCTGATATGATGATGCTAGTAAAACTAGTAAAAAACAGAACTAGGATCATTCTCTGTCCATAAGACCAGAACCCTAATCTGTCTAATTGGACCTCTTTCCCCTCCCAAGCCTGGGAGTCCCCATCCAAAGGTCACACTTGGGATGGAGCCTGGCAGGGGCTATGACTCCCCAGCAATGTCTGGGAGATGGATGGTGGTACGAACTAGACAGTGTTATGCGGTAGGGCCAGGTAGGTGCCAGGACATGTGCTTTGTATTTACCAAATTAACTACTAAGAGGGGCTGTGACAGGCCTGGTGTAACAGCCTGGCCAAAACAGGCTGGTGGCTAATGCAGGCAATGTGTCATGCAGCCCTTGCAAATCTCAAGCTACCCTGGTGGTGGGTGGCCAACACACAGCCTGGCCAGATAAAGCAGAAGGGACTGGAATTGCCTTTTAAACTGTGAAACATGGAACTGGGTGTCCTCCTGGTCTCTGCACTGATAGCTTGAGTTTCTGCCTCCATCCTGGCTCAAGTGATCACACAGCTTGTTCCCTGGCACCTCAGACACTGTGCCAGCCCTCAGTAATGTTTTTTTCTGTGTCCAGTGTCACTGAGCAAGGCTAAGCTGTTCTCTGACAAATATGCAATTTGATTCTTAAGGTCAGAGAGCTCTCTGCGTGTCAATAGCCTCCAATCCTACTTTGGAAAGTCAATCCTTTTTCCCTTGATTGCTTCTATCATTTTATTCCATTTGAACTTGGATTTATCCTTATATCACAGTCATAACCTATTTATATGTATTTAACATTTAGGTTTTAATTTCTCAAATAATTATTAAAATTTACAGCAGTAGTGCTGTTTGGTTTTCATACCCATCTAATCTTACAATCCCTGTTGCAAAATACATCACTATGATGCAGATATTTGAGTTTGATTTGTACTTTTGTTGAGAAGAGATTGGAGCATAACTCCAAATTAATTTCACACAGGCTGCTAAACAAGTGACACATCTCCCACACTGATCAGGACTGAAGCAAAGCCATTGACCAAAGAGTAGAAGCTTCCAAAGCCTGGTGTCATTCCCATGAGTCACTCATGGTTTAAACACTTGCAGGCTATATAGCTTTGTATATTTTTCAGACTGAGAGATTCGTCCTTATTCAGCCTGGAGAAGAGAAGGCTCAGGGGAGACCTCATGGCGACCTCATGGCGGCCTTCCAGTAACTGAAAAAGCCTACAGGAAAGCTGGGGAAGGACTGTTTGTAAGGGAATATAGTGATAGGATGAGGGGCAATGGTTTAAAACTAGAGCAGGGTAGGTTTAGATTAGACACGAGGAACTTTTTCACTATGAGGGTGTTGAAACACTGGAACAGGTTGACCAGAGAGGTAGTGGAGGCCCCATATCTAGTGACATTCAAGGTCAGGCTTGATGAAGCTCTGAGCAACCTGATCTAGTTAAGGTGTCCCTGCCTAGTGCAAGGGGGGGTTGGACTAGATGACTTTTAAAGGTCCCTTCCAAACTAACACATTCCATGATTCTATGATTTTTATACATGCACACGCATATAGCAGGTCAGAACCTGTATACATTCTCAACAACAGTACATTTAGATTGCTCTTGCACTATGTCATTTGAAAACTAGCTTTTCCTGACATAGTAAGACATAAATACAAGTAGTGAAAGAAGAGATGAATAATACTATGGAAAGAAGTTTTGTGGATTTTAAATAAACAAACCAGAAACTTTATAATAGGCTGATATGTTTTAAAAAGTCTCTGAAATTCAGTACTGGAAACGCAGCCATCAGGCCTTATGGGACTGTCATCACTATGCATCGGCTTCCCTTCCCTCTCTAGCACATGTGGTCCTAATTGCTGTGCTGGCGAGACCATGAAGCTGGATTCTTCATGAACTGGCTGTAACATTGGCAGACATTTACTCATCCACTGCTAACAGTTTTTAATGGAAAATCTGTATCCATTCATGCTAGAAAAATGCTTATGCTAAAGCAGAGGAAAATTAAGCAGAGAAAACCAGATATCAGTAGCTTTTCCAGCTGCCAGTAGTAGACATTCTACTACTTCATTAACATTTATTGTATGAAATTTGAGAACAAAACAATGGATGTGATCAATGATAAAGAAATATTTTGCAGATTTTCAGGTAATTTTGACCATATTTATTATTCTGCATATGCTATAACTTGAAGATTATACAGCACATGAGTATAAATTCAAAATTTGTTTGCACCTGACTCGAACTTATGAGCAAGTTATACTGGAAGTAACTTTGTGCTTGCAGAACGGCAGCTGCTACAGCAGATGGTTAAGGCACATATTCTTAGGGACATACAAGCACTTCACTTATGTTTGCTGTACATAATGTACAGTGGTTTGACCAGTGGAAAACTCATTCTCAGATGCCCCACTTGCCTTTGCAATCAGACATTTTCCTGCGCTTTACAGCTCCAAAACCTTTCCTGGTATTAAACACTGGTTACATCACTTCTGCATAGACAGGTATTTCTGCACCTCCAAGAAGATGGGAGTTATGAAATCTGTAATCTTCCAGGTCGGTTACTCAGTGGGATGTGGGAGATCATATTCAAACCTCTGACACTTTTAACTCGGAGCAGCAGTTCATGTTCCGTAGTTATACCAGAAGTTGTGTCTATATTGGTATATAACTGTTATATTATATATGCTGCATATAATAGCAGTATATATACCTTATGTACTATATATACCAGTAAGTAAGGCTGGAACAGACTAAATCAGAGTAATTAAGACTGTTGCAGAAAACTCTGTGTGGGTGAGAGGAAACACAAGTAGAACGTGTTAAAAAGGGCAGACCAGGCTGAGAATTTATGGCTGGACCTTCTCAAGGATCAGTGTCCAGGCCAGTTTTATTTCACATTTTCAATACTGAACTTGGCACAAAGAGCAAATATGGTCAAATGAAGTCTGTTGATGACACAAGCATCACCAAATATATCTATATCTATATCTATATATCTATATATTTATATGTCTATCTCTATATACGGAAAAATCAAATTACTTGAAAATTGAAGCAATAAAAATGAGATTAAATTTGACAGTAGAGAATTAGGGTATATAGTTATAGATCTGAAGCAGAAAGGTTTCCTCACCTTTCCAGTGGTTCATTCACCATCAAGTATAAAAAAGAAGAGAGGACCAGGGCCTATGAACAAGTTGCATACAGACCCAGAATCATCAGTGATTTTCTACATAAGGAAAAGTTGAGGGATCCTAAGGTCCATCAACCAAAAAAAAAAACCCCAGAAAAAGATAGAGAAGTATTAATGCATATATGTGATGAAAAAAAAAGTCACATTGGAAGATTTATGGAGGAGTGTTACTGGAATTTACCACAGAAACTTTATTTAAAAAGGAATAGTAAAAGGCATTAGCTGTCTAACTAGGAAAAGCAAAGTTTAGAATGGGTATGAATCCTGCCTCTAGATACATCAGGTGCACAAATTCCAGTGAAGAAATAAGATAAGTCAAAGTACAGCATTGGCAAATAAGTATAAAGTGATAAATTAATATGTTTTGATGAATGGATAAAAAATGCTGTTTGGAAATAAAAGCAGTGAGGTTCTGGAACTGTTCCCAGTCATGTATTCTCTTGGGTAAAATAGCTTTAAAATGTAGTTTGACTGTTCTTTAAACAGATCAGAAAGACAGAGTGGCCAGGTGCTCGATTCAATGGTCCAAAGTCTGCAGCCTTGGGAGCAGAGTGCAAACCTGAAACTTGGTTGCCCTCAAGTTCTCAGCATCTTTTGCCATCAGCACTCAGTCACAGTGTATTTATTCCCACCACTAACAAATGCATGTCAAACTGTTATCTTATCCACTGATGGTCTGTAGTTGGTGTTTCCATATCTTCTTGTGACATGTGCTCTGGACTCTTTTTAAGATTAGACCATGCAGTCAAACTGGAAAAAATGTGCACACGTAGTGGGCTTAAACATTCAATTCCTTTAAACAATCTGGATCAAAGCAGCTTGTCCAAGATAACATGGGGAGTCTGTTGCAGAGTAGGAAATCAAGTCTAAACCTAATGGTCACCCTCCTGTGGGAATTCTTTAAGGAACTAGAAGAACTAAGTTCAACTCTCTTTGTAAGGGTACTTTTATATCTTGGATAAGAAGTGTTGACCTAGCTCTGAAAATTCTTTTAATAACATTGTGATAAATTGTTCCCCGCCGCTCCCTCCTCCCCCCCCTCCCATTTTAATGAACTGCTGTTTTCCAGCAAAATACACTTTATTGAAAATCTAGCAACTTTTACCCAATGTCCTAACCACTGGGGTGTGGGCTGTTTTGGAGAATAAGCAAGACTGCCTCTTGTATTTTAAATTAAATATTTCAAAGGATGTAATTTTTATTCTATTCTAAAATGAAACCAAATGTTCATACTTTACCATTTTTCTTAAATCAGGATTCTTATTTTCCATCCAGGAACCTTCCAGATGCCATTTAATTCACTGGGCCATGCTTCTTTTCAGTAGATGAAATAAAGTAAATTACAGAATTCTCGGCAAGGCTGGTATCGGTATTCCTGCAGCATCTTTGTGGCCAAGGCTCGGCACTAGCTTCTTAGCGAAAAGTCTTTTTTTTTTTCTTTTTAAAAGCTAATATTCCTTTTAGTCACAATTACTTTTCCAAGGATCAAATCTAAACATAAAAAAAGAGAAATCTTCA
This sequence comes from Zapornia atra, assembly GCA_013400835.1. Taxonomy (NCBI): domain Eukaryota; kingdom Metazoa; phylum Chordata; class Aves; order Gruiformes; family Rallidae; genus Zapornia; species Zapornia atra. Next base: position 38,752 of record VZTU01005527.1, on the reverse strand, counting down.
GAACTTGTAGAAAGTTATACTTTCCGCTTCTCTGTCTCTTTTCATTTGTACTCCTGGCTTTTGTCTCCTTATAAATTTATTGTCAATCATAATCTTTTTTTTTTTTTTAATTTTCCCAAAAGGTGAAATGAAAGCATATTTAGTAATAAAATAATCCCTCCAATCCTTAAGTAGAAAGCTGTAGAAACTTTGAGTGCTGTCTTGATGTAAAAAGTGAATGTTAGTGTTTGCAGAGTTGCTAGCAGGTAAAACTCATAGAATCATAGAAACTCAACCTGGACAGAGGGAAAGAAGAAAACCCTGTTGTACTCTGTACATTAATAGTTCTTCCAGTGAAGCTTGGGGTACTGGATGCTTATTCTGAAGACCGGTTTCTTGAATCATGAGGATTTAATTCTTTATTTCTAATGACAGATCTAGCCTTCATAAGAAATAAGTAATTTTTGCTCCTCAGTGCTTTCCTAGATACTAAATTAAGCTTGGTTAATGGATTTTTTCTTTAATATAGTATCCTTGTCAACTGATTCATTAGAAATCATGCAGTCACAAACTGCATTCTTGTTGCCTGCAACAAGATAATTTTACCTTAATCACAGTCACATAATTATTTTATGATATGTCTATATGGAAACTGAGAGATTATCTGACTATGCAACAATGCATTTCTGCAATTTTTAAATATCTATCACAGTTAAATTTATTTCCAGTATTATCTTAATTCTTAGGGCTCTGACTTTGGTTTTATTTTATTTCTGTATTTTTCCTTGTGCATTTTACCCTCTAAGATATGATACGTGCTTCATCTTCAATTCTTGTTTTTGAGCAGCTGGCTTTGATACGGTACAGCAGTGCTAGGTAAGAGGTGGTATCATCTCTATGAACTCAGGAAAGGATGTTGTTTCAGTGAAATGCTCTGTACAACCACTTTCAGCCCAAGAGATGCCTGCCAGCTTCTGCTGCTGCACTCACCCCTTTTAGTGGCCCTCGGTGGCAATGGTGAGGCATAACTATGCATGTTCTTCCCTCTGTTTTGGAAGCTTAATTCTTCAAGGGAAGCAACAAGAATGTAGTGCTTGTACGTCAAATCCATGGCTAAGCTTGAAAAGTCTGGAAAACTATCATCTTTGTGTCACTTACATTATCAGCTCAAAGAATCACAGAACATACTGAGTTTGAAGGGACCCATAAGGATCATCAAGTCCAGCTCCTGAAAAAGGGGCTGCTTAGCAAAATACACCTCTGCGTCATGTTTCTGGGTTTGGACTACCTATGGGCATTTTCCTAATGGTAAATATAAAGAAACCTGCATAGCAGAAACCTGCATTATTCAGTCTTTGCATCACTGCTGTGGAGTCTTCAATGATATGCCATGGTCATGCATCATACATTTTATGATGTCGATAACCTAATTTTCCTGTCCAACAGAGTAAACACGCACAGGTAGAAAGTGTCCTTGTGGAAGCATAAAAAAGATCAAAAAATTACCTTCAGTCATAACAGTTTTGATGGAAACTTCCCAACACATCTTTCTCTTCTTTACATATTTGTTGAAGTCACCGTGAATGTCCAACTTTGTAAAGGGCTTTCCAAAATATGGTGTGGGTGTTGAATATAATCAGCTATGCTGCAAATGATGGGCAAAGACTGGTTAAAAGAGAATCTTGCTAGTGAAGAGTTGTCAACATCAACTGACTCTGCTCATGCCTTCCAATCTCACAGGTTGTCCTTGCAAGCAGCTGAATATCTTTGTCAATGCAATAGGGTGGTGCTGAGTAAATTATACACTGAATTGCCTAGTATTAAGGCTTGAAACATTTCCTGTTAATAAGACTTAGTTGTTTATACTTTTGCCAAACTAACTGTTTAGGTTGAAATTTTCCATGCATGGCATTTGCCTTATGAAGAAATCTTTTAGAAAATTTCAGCCAAAATGTTTCTGCTGTGAAGCAAGTGAAAAACATGCTATTTTTTACTATTTAAAAAACCAGTCTTTTAACCTTTACTTTGGCGGCTCCTGTGCCTTCCTTGTATATTGGAGCAGGAACTTGACATCTGGCAAAAGGGTGGTCTCTGTGTCAGTGATGTGCTTTTTCTATCCGTACAAGAAACCAACCATGATGTAAATCTTGGAAAAGTCCGATTTGTATGAATTCTCTAGATCTTTGCTAAAGCTTGACCACAAAAATCCCAGAAGTTTCTGTTCTTACTCATCACACTCTAATTCCCCACCACTTTCTGAAGCTGTTGATAAGTCATTCCTACAAAACAATAGGCTTGTCCTGCTGCTTCTCTTATTCAAATGGTTCATTCACTAACTCCAACATGGAACACGACCCCCCATATATATTTGAAGGTTATTCCTAGACTGGTATCGGGTCAGGCATCAGAAGGGAGAGAAAGAACCTTTTGTCTCTGTGTTGTGAATAATCCACTTGCTGGCACTGAACAAGTGTCACAGGAGAAGATGCCTTATGCAGAGGCACACAGGACAGGAGCTGAATGTAGGACACTGCAAATACAAGTGAGGAAGGTGGATGGTGGTGCAGATCAGAGCCTCCTTGAAGATGGGAACTCAGACTGGCTGGTCAAAAATCTATGTCTTGAAACCAAGGAAGGAAATCTAGAGGCAAACCAAAATCCATGTGAAATGTAAGGCAAAGGAGACTGGTTAGTAGAGTTGCATTTCTTATTATGAAAAATTAACATGCCAGATTAGAGGATATTTTGGTTAAAAATCAGGAATTTATGAGTCGTAAGGTCTTGATGAAAACCTTACAAAGCAGCCAGACATATGAGGACAGTAACGTTTCTGAAGAGAAAATAACTCCTTTGGTACCAAAGCACCAAATAAGAGGTCCTAGAGTGACCTGTCAAGGCCACTGCTGTTCTATCTCATGTTTCTGTACCATACCACTGGTCCACACTTAGGATAGCAATGTATTATTGATTTCCATCACTTAAGTAGTTCAAGCATCAAGCTTAGGGGAAGAAGATTTAAAGGTGAGAGTGAAAAGCAAAAGGCCTCCTACCAGCAGGCAAAACATATTGTGCAAGAGTCCACATATCAATGAGGAAAAAAATGTTAGGACTCACAAGATGAAAATGGTTTAAAATTTCTGATCTAAAGGTTGCTGCTTTTCTCACCTGCAAACACATAAGCAGGATCTTTTCATCCCTTTCTCTCTTCTCCAAATAATAGACCAATTAGGTTAAAAATGTAAGTCCAAAGATTAAAGTAAGTATATAATCTTATCTCCCTGATGCTGTGTAAATAATGCAACAAAGATTTTTTTACCACACAGCCAAATATTGCTTTCAAATATTACATAATATTTCTGGATTTATGTTACCTAATGTACATACAACCTGAGGCTTTTACTTCTTTTCTTCTTTAATTGTTTTGCTTGTCTTTCTAACTTACCCACTTCAGCATCTGTTGTTCACATATTTTTAGAATACTAAAATCCATAGCTTAAAATTTTAACAAAATTTTGATCACAGATTTAGGTGGATCTACCTTTTCATTTACTGTAATGTAGCAATTTTGTATATTTGTAAACTGTGTTTGTTTTGCAAACTTTCAAGACTAAAAACTGTCAAAATAGTGAGGGGGGAAGAAACCTCAATTGTGAGGGACAATGTCATATAAATCCTATACAAATTTTGTGCTAACAAGTATACAACTGATTTGGAAAGTAATATGAAAATCTTATGGGAATTTACGTCAGTGATAAGAATATGGAGGTTTGCGGAGTTTTTTCATAAGGATTTTAACTGTCTGTTGCAAATAAATGTTATATTTGATTCATTTAAAACTCAGTAAAATCTTGGTATCCATGTGATATATATGATAGATGACAGTGGGGTACAGACCAGCAGCATATATTCCTAGACTGCTCATTACTGAGTATTTTTTACAGAATCATAGAGAGGTGAAGGTTGGAAGGGACTTCCAAATCTCATCTGGTCCAACCCCCTGATCAATCAGGACCATCTAGAGCCAGTTGCCCGGGCTTAGATCCAGACAGCTTTTGAGTATCTTCATGGACAGGGACTCCACGACCTCCCTGGACAACCTGTGTCAGTGCTCAGTCACCTCACAGTAGCAAAGTAAAAAGAGAGGGAACCTCCTGTGTTTCAGTTGGTGCTCATTGCCTCTGATGTCTTCACTGGGCACCACTGAAAACAACCTGGCTCTGTCTTCTGTAAACTCTTCATTCCTATAATGTATTTCAATACCTTAATAAGATTTCCTGCATACATATGAAGGGAATTGTTCTCATCTGTGCATTAAAACATAAAGGAAAAGTATACATATGTTTAGAATGCCACATATGCTGTACCTTTCAAGTATTTTTACCATTCAAGCGTATGATTTTCAAACATTAATAACATTGTTACACTTCTGATAGCTTTTCAGAACAAAAACGTAGCTGGCAGATTCAATCTATATATAATTTTGCTTCTCAATTTTATTATGGCCTTTTAAGCAAACATTCAATGGAGGACAAATTTGCCTTTTCTATTTAAAATTATTTGTAAATATCCTTATGTTGAGAGTTTACTTCAGTGTTTTTAACAAAGCTGTTACAAACTAGCTTTCTGTCTACAAATATTTTAAGAGCTAGAGTAGAGGCAATGGTTTTAAACTCCAAAAGGGGAGATTTAGGTTGGATATTAGGAAAACATTCTTCAGTATGAGGGTGGTAGATCACTGTAACAGCTTGCCCAGAGACGTAATAGAGGTCCCACCCTTGAAGATATTCAAGGTCAGGTTTGATGGAGCTCTGAGCGACCTGATCTAGTGAAGATGTCCCTGCTTACTGCAGGGGGGTTGGACTAGATGACATCTAAAGGTCCCTTCCAACTGAACACATTCTATGATTCTATGATAAAGAGTTTCAAATAGCAGGAAGGTGTCTGGAAATGTTACCACATCCCCCAAAATTGTGTTGTGCTGGGTGTCTGCTTTCTAGAATAACAGCAGCTATCACATAAGTGCTTAAACATGATTTTCTTAAACTATATACTGACATGTTACAAATTACCCTTGCATATGACCACTAATACCTAGACACAGAAAACCATTTCTGACAGAAATTAAAATGATTGATTTGCTGCTTAAAGGGACAGTAAATATGTATGGTCACAAAGCATTCTAAACACAATGCAGGCACTGCTCCAGCCTGCGTTGCCATCCTCAGATTTATGTTTACTAATACTTTAAAATACCATCAGTAGGTCATAACTGGCAGCCTGATCTTTCTTATAACCCTCTCTTTTAAATTGTTTCAAAGAGACAATACATTCTTTTACTCTTGGTTTGGTTTTCCTTTTTTTTTTCCTGGTCCATAGCACAGTGACTCCACCTGCAAACCTAACTCTTCTGTGGCAGTTCCTGGGCTGTGATTGGATTCACCAGTAAGCAGCCAAACACATTCTTCTCACACAGATATGGAGAATGAGAACCCGGATCTTGAAACTGGCAGGGCAAATTTGCACAAAATCTGTGACAAATATGAGCCTACTGCATCTTCTAACTTAATCCTTAAGGTAGCAGAAGATGATTTTAAACCTAGAAAAGGTTAAAACCCCTTCATATTTGTGACATATAGATGCTGGAAAAAATGTTAATTAATTAAAATTAATAAATTAATTATTTTTCCTTATACCAATTCACACACGAGCACTTTGAATACTTTTTCCTCTGTCGATTCATAAGAATTTGTTGCAGTCTTCTGGAATCTAAAAGAGATATGTTAATGAAGGAGCTCCACAGAAATTCAAATTAAGAAGAAAGGAGAAGAAAGGAAGAAAATATCCATTCCTCATTGGTTGCACATGTTGTGCCATCTTCCCATATGGGCTACTTGAGAGGTGGAGATCCTTCCAACTTGGACCAGTAGAGAAAGCAATGCTGCAGAACTCATGTTTGTGTGTCACATTCCAAGAAAAGAAATGGGGCAGCCCACTTAAACATAATAAGAAGGACATAGCTCAAGAAAACTTCTGATCAAAGCAGCTTAAAGGGTGGGACACTAATCCTTCTGAGATTATTAACACACTGAAGCAGCTATAAAAGAATGTCTGACTTTTAAGTACAGGTATGAGTATGTCCTGGTGCCAGAGCAGAGATCCCCCTGCTTCTCGTGAAGCACCCCGCCCCAGAACAGAAGGCTGTGACCCCATGGGAAGCTCATGCTGGAGCAGGACCCTGGCAGGGCCTATTATCCCGTAAAGAGAGAAGCCTGTGCAAGACCAGGTTTACTGGGAGGACATGTAGCCCCATAGGGGGCCCACGCTGGAGCAACCTATTTATTGAAGGTCTATGACCCCATGGAAGCCACACTGGGGCAGTTTGTGAAGAACTGCAGCCTGTGCAGAGGGCTCACATTGGAGAAGTTTGTGGAGGACTGTCTCCCATGAGATGGACCCCACACTGGAGCAGGGGAAGAGTGTAAGCAGTCCTTTCTAAGGAGGAAGAAGCAGCAGAGACAATGTGTAAACCCGGAGGAAGAGAACTATGGAGTAAAGTTGAGACCGGGAAGAAGAGAGGGGTGGGGAGGGGTGCCTTTGTTGACAGATACACATAATCAGAGGTCTACCTTGCTCTTAGTAAAGAACAGAGTTGACACTGCACTGGAAACTATTTATAAACAAATAACACAAGACATGGGTTTGTTGACCCAACTCTCCTTCCTGAGAGGAATCATGCATCAATTCAACCACATGTCAATGTGTCTGAACAGTTTCTGGACCAAAGCTGGTTTGGACCCACCATCCCAGACTCTGGAAGAGCTGGTCTGTACATTTCTGCACCTGATTATAGATGCACCTTAACTCCTAGCTTAAGAAGAATAGGATTTTGAGTGATTGGGGAAGTAGTAATGTTTCCTCCAGCAAATTTCCTATTATTCTTTGCTGCTGTGTTAAGCAGGTTTACTTGCTCTTCCAGGCACCTGTCTCAATAGGCAAGGGTAACCAGATGCAGAATGTGTATCTTTGAGTCAATAGAAAAAAATGTTTCCGTTGTCAACAGGCAGTCATAACAATAATTAAAATTCAAAACATTTTAGTGAAGGTTTACGTTAAGAGTAATCTCACATATGTTCTTCATAGGGACTTCAGTATTTCACTTCTCTCAGCCAACTGACTTTTCAAATTAAATGTTCTTTATAGGTAGCACTTCATGGCAAAGCCTTGTGGAAGGTCTTTGGGTTCATACATGACTGAAGGTCAACACAATCCCCACTCCTAAGAAATGAAGGACAGCATGATAGCTTAGCAAGTTAAAAGGTTATTCTGAATGGCAGCGATGGCTGTACTAGCTGGCAAGCATAGTAATTCATGTACCCTACACTTCTTACCTACTTCGATTTCTAAGAGTTGAGCCCAGGAGTGGGCACACTGTATGTTCAAGGACAATGTTAGATATGCTGATAAATAAGGCATAGCATCATATATTGAATTAGAGAATGGATAGAGCATTACTACTCCTCTGGCCTGCTAAAGGATATAAGGATCCTGATTAAAAACTATCACAGTATCACAGACTGCCTCCACAAACAAAAATAATTCTGCCTTATATAAATTTCAACTACTTGACTTTGTGATAATAATCTTTTGAAGTTTGAATATGCTAGTAGTGCTCATGTGGGATATGTATATTTACCATGAATCATTGCAAATATATATAATTTAAACCATTAGAATAATCATGAGGAAATATATGTAACTATGATAGTGTTACATATATATACCAAGGACTACATGTGGTTTTACAATATTTACAAACTAGACAACATTGTTGTTATATGAAACAGAGACAGTTTACATCTCTAATATTAATAATATACATTTAATCCAACATAGGGCTTAGTGGGAACGTCTGTGAAAACAAGCCTGTATTAGATGCATCTTTTTACATTCTGGAGAAGATTAAAATTATTTCAACAGAAAAATGGATTTTAATTTCTCCATGGCTCATGCGAAATAAACATTGCTTGCTGAGGAATAAACATTGCTAGCTGGGGAGATGATGAGAAGGTGGAGATACTTAATGCCTTCTTTGCCTCGGTCTTTACTCCGAAGACTTCTCAGGACCCACAGATCCCAGACGAAAGTAGGAGTGGTTGGGGAATGAATGGCTCCCCTCTAGTTGAGGGAGGGGTGGTTCAGGAGCAACTCAAAGGAATGGATGCACACAAATCCATGGGCCCGGATGGGATACATCCACGTGTGCTGAGAGAGCTGGCAGAGGTGACTGCAGAGCTGCTCTCTATCATCTTTGGTAGATCCTGGACTACAGGAGAAGTGCCTGAAGATTGGAGGATAGCCAATGTCACTCCAGTCTTTAAAAAAGGCAAGAAGGAGGATCCCAGTAACTATAGGCCAGTCAGCCTCACTTCTGTCCCTGGAAAGGTGATGGAACAGCTTGTTTTGGATGCCATCTCCAAACAACTGGAAGAGAAGAAGGTCATGAGGAGTAGTCAGCATGGATTCACCAAGGGGAGATCGTGCTCGACCAATCTCATAGCCTTCTATGATGTCATCACCAACTGGGTGGATGGAGGGAGAGCAGTGGATGTCATCTACCTTGACTTTAGCAAAGCTTTCGATACTGTCTCCCACAACATCCTGATAGAGAAGCTGAGGGAACAAGGGATAGATGAGTGGACAGTGAGGTGGGTTGAGAACTGGCTGTCGGACCGGGCTCAGAGGGTCGTGATCAGTGGAGTAGAATCTGAATGGAGGCCTGTGACTAGCGGTGTTCCCCAGGGCTCGGTGTTGGGTCCAGTCCTGTTTAATATCTTCATTGACGACCTTGATGAGGGAATAGCATCCACCCTCAGCAAGTACGCCGATGATACAAAGCTGGGAGGAGTGGCTGACACGCAGGAACACTGCGCTGCCATCCAGAGAGACCTGGACAGGCTGGAGAGCTGGGCTGGGAGAAATCTAATGAAATTCAACAAGTGCAAGTGTAAAGTCTTGCACCTGGGGAGGAATAACCGACTGTATCAGTACAGGCTGGGGGATGACCTGTTGGAAAAGAGCTCTGTGGAGAAGGACCTGGGGGTCCTGGTTGATGACAGGTTGGCTATGAGCCAGCAGTGTGCCCTGGTGGCCAAGAGAGCCAATGGGATCCTGGGATGCATCAGGAAGAGTGTGTCCAGCAGGTCGAAGGAGGTGATCCTCCCCCTCTACTCTGCCTTGGTCAGGCCCCACCTGGAGTACTGTGTCCAGTTCTGGGCTCCCTGGTATAAAAAAGACAGGGACCTCCTGGAGAGAGTCCAGAGAAGGGCGACAAAGTTGATTAGGGGTCTGGAACATCTCCCCTGTGAGGAAAGGCTGAGTGAGCTGGGTCTGTTCAGCCTGGAAAAACGAAGACTTAGGGGGGACATAATGAGTGTTTATAAATATCTTAGACATGGGATGCAGGGGGAATTGGCCAGCCCGTTTTCAGTGGTCTGTGGGGACAGGACTAGGGGCAATGGCTGTAAGCTGGAACATAGGAAGTTCTGCACCAACATGCGGAAGAACTTTTTCACAGTGAGGGTGACAGAGCCCTGGGACAGGCTGCCCAGGGAGGTGGTGGAGTCTCCTTCTATAGAGATATTCAAGTCTCGTCTGGACGCCTATCTATGTAATATGAGATAGGGAGCCTGCTTTGGCAGGGGGGTTGGACCCAATGATCTCTTGAGATCCCTTCCAATCCCTAAGATTCTGTGATTCTGTGAAATCACAGAATGTTTGGCAACTCAGCTTAGGTTGAAATACCAATACCAACCACAGGCATGCATTTCATCTTCTGCAAGACACTTAGTTAAAGAAGAAAGACTGAGGAGTACTTCTGAGACTGTCTTTATAGAGTCTTTCTTTTAAAAAGAAATCAATATCAAACTTATGGTGCTGTGACAACCTGAGTGATTTGTGATTAAGCAGTTCAGGATCAGCAAGGTGTATTGGGTTTGCATGGCAAGGTTTCGGTAGTGGTGGGGCTACAGGGGTGGCTTCTGTGAGAAGCAGCTAGAAGCTTCCCTGTGTCCCATACAGCTGGCTCCAAGATGGAACCCATCAGCAATGGTGGTAACACCTCTGGGATAATAGAGATAAAAGGAAAAATAACTGCACAACACCAATTGTAATTGCAGCTAGGGAGAGGACCGAGATGTGAGAGGAACAACTCTGCAAACACCAAGGTCAGTGAGGAGCAGAGATTCCCCCGCAATCTGTGGAGAAGACCAGGCTGAGGCAGGCTGTCCCACTGCAGCCCATGGAGGATGAGGAGAGCAGAGATTCTACCTGCAGCCCATGGAGGCCCCCACTCCGGAACTAGTGGAGACACCCAAAGGAGAATGTGACCACATAGGAAACCTATGCCGGAGAAGGATCCTGCCAGGACTTGTAACCCTGTGGGGTTTCATACTGGAGCGGTCTGTTCCTGAAGGACTGCAGCTCACAGGAAGGTGTCCCGTTGAAGAAGTTTATGGAGAACTGTCTCCCACAGGTGGGACCCCATGCAGGAGCCGGGGAAGAATGTGAGGAGTCTTCTCTCTGAGGAGAAAGGAGAAGCAGAGGCAATGTGTGATGAACTGACTGTAACCTCCATTCCCTGTCCCCCTGTACTGCTTAGTGGAGAAGGGAGAGAATTTGCTGTTTAATATCTTTATTAATGATATTGACAGTGGGATTGAGTGCAACCACAGCAAATTTGCTGATGACACCAGCTGAATGATAAGTTAATATGCCAGAGGGATGGGATGCCATCCAGAGGGACCTGGACAGGATGGAGAAGTGGGCACAGGTGAACCTCATGAGGTTCAACAAAGCAATATTGTAATCTATGATGTGAATTCTTAATCACACGATTTTCTTTATTTAATTCTGATAATCTTTGCAGAGTTTAAATTCTGAATCTTGCATTATGATATCACTGAGATTATTTTTCCTAGATCTCAATCAAAACCAATTCTGTTACCCTGAATTCATGTAAATTCTCCAACTAAAAATGTAAGACTGTATGTTCAGCCTTACAGCAGTCAGGTTCAAACTCTTTTGCAATTATATATTTGTTTTGTATTCTCTTAGAAAAATAAAATATATACATACCAGTATATCTTTTTTATTTTGAATGCAGTACCCCACTATTTTTGCATCAGTGTAATGCTGGTCTCACAAATAATGACCTTCAAGGTGGGAGACTCGAACAGAGAGTTCCTCTGAATGAGTTAAGGACCTGGCTGAACAATTTTACTCAATAATATTCAGAAATAAGAACTGCAGTTATGTACCAAGATTTTAGTGGCTACTAGTGCTGATCATGATTTTTTTAACTAAAACCTTTTTTTCAGGAAATATGCTCTGAAATCCTCTGAAACTCAATATCACTTCTCAGGTCTCAGACAGAATTGGTTGTTAAACACAGCTAAGAGACCTGGTAGCCCAGAGCAGCTAACAGCCCAGTGGGTATACCCTTTGCTAGGTTGTGTGGGAAACTAGGCAGCTCACAAGCTGGGCGCTTGCCTCTTCCTTCCACTGTTTCCCCTTGATGCTCTTCTATACTCTGCTGTACATAGGAAATTTTCATTAAGCCTGATGGCTAGATCAATTGGTTAGCATGAGGGGGTCTTAGATTTACTTAGGGTCACAAATAAAACTAAAAGATATTAAGATTTCTGTATGACCTGACATATGGACTAGTGGTACAAGCTCTTTGTAAAGCTAGAGTCTTCCTCAGAAGATGCAACTTCATTAAAAACCCAGATGCATTGGATACAACATTTTCTCAGCTATAGGATGAAACTAGTTAATCACACTTGAGAGAAAGAACTCTATTTTTAAAATTATTTAATCTAACATGCACCGTTTTGACAGAGATGAATTAGGGATTGATTTCTTGTGCTGTTATACTGGCATTTAGTGTGGTATCCTCTAGTGGAGGAGTTGTGATCTGCCACAATAGAGTAGGCTCGAAGCAAGTTCAAAAATAAATTAAAGCAACAGCCCAAATGCAGCTAAAAAACCATGTCTCACTGGCATCTGATATCAATTATGACATCCTCTTTTCTCCCCCTTTCCCTTTACAATATGACTTATAAACTGCTAGCAAGCATAGGCTAGCTCATTTGATATGTTTTACTTACTGATGTAATTGCATTGTTTGCTGACCAAGGAAATATGCTTTTTAATATTTTTTTTAAAATAGTGATTACTCTAATTACAGATAACAATGTTGGCCCTAATTTTCTGGCACTCCTAGTAGATGTTGGCTAATCATTCATTCAACCCTACAGAAAATGGATATCATACACATTTTCCTTTACTTTCTGAGCCGTAATTCCTTGCAGTCCTCCTACAGTGGCTAGAAAAGAAAATTTCTTTAAGAATTGGTATATTATTCTGTAGAGTCAAATGACTTTTGGCTAGGGAAGTTCTTATGGCAGCACATAGACAACACTTTTCCATTATGCTGTGTTCCACCAGGAAATATAACATGCCAGGGCAAACTCCTGATTTTTCAAATGAAGGAAGTGACACTAAATATTTTAAAATTATAAGGTTAATTTCAGTGGATATGTGTGTATTGCTCTTCTCCGTTATACTCCAGAATTAGAAGCTGATTAATAAATCTATATTTTTTAAAAAGAATGTGTATTTTTTTAAAAGTAAAAAGATAAGGCAGTACCAGTGTATAATCAAAACAGTTAGGAGATGCATAGATTTCAATGAGGTTTTTTATGTTTACATTTTGGTGAATGTTCATTGAAAAAGACGTTCAATTTTATTGTAGTGTGTATGCTGACAGCAAACTACATGGCTTGTCTGCATGAATACCTAGGGTAAAAAATGTCATGGTTCTATCGTTATCAATACCTCTCAATGTAGAAAATTTGTTTCTAAAGAGGCACACAAGTTCCAACTACAATAAATATGGAAACCAGCTATTTTCTTTATTTCCCTAAATGTGCTGAAAAGCCCCAGAAAGAAATGAGACACAGAATAGTGGACTGAATAAAACCCACTCAGATGGATTATCAACAAGTTGATTATTATCAACTGTTACTATCACACATTGATACCTCTGTGCTATGCTCTGTGTACCACTGAGTAGCAGAAGAACCTTGCTCTGAGCAGATTATACTTTGAAAAGACTTGACAGACACAACAGTAGGGAAGAAAAGTTGCACATATCTGGGCCATACCATGGGATTTTGGTAAATATCTCCTTAGTCTCAAGACATATGTTGTACAGGTAGGTTTTAACAGGAACGTTTCAGACACAAACATGAAGGAGAGATGGATTTTTACTGAAAACAGTGCTGATAACACAGGGATGTTTTTGTTATTGCAGAGCAGTGCTTACATAGAACCGAAGCCTTCTCTGCTTCTTACACCACCCCACCAGTGAGGAGGCTGGGGGTCCACAAGGAGTTGAGAGGCTCACAGCCAGGACAGCTGACCCCAACTGACCAAAGCGATATCCTATGCTATATGGCATCATGCTCAGCAATAAAACTAGGTGGAAGATTGGCCAGGGGGCTGCTGCTAAAGGACTGGCTGAACATTGGTTGGTTGGTGGTGAGCAGCTTTGGGTTTTTTGCACCGCTTGTCTTTCTTGAGTTTTATTGAACTGTACTGAACTGTACAGAACTGTATCATCTAAACATCTGTAGAGGGCAAATGTACTCCCACACCTTAACCTGGTTTGGAAACATACGACAGAATGAGTTCTTCACTACATTCAATCCCACATTGTCTCTGCTAAATATTGCAAGGCCTGCTTAAAATGATCTAGGAATGTCCTAGAATTGTGTAATTCCATGATCTATATCACATATCCTTCATGTCTGTAACTTTTTTTTGCTCAGGTTGTAATGTCTTTTATTTCTGTAGGTAGCACAAAACATCAATAATGAAAATGAAATGCCTAGAGCAAAGCTTTCATCAAGTGTCAGGAATTTATGGAGACCAAGTTGAAAGTGAACATGGGCAGAATTATGAAAAAATAGCATTTTTATTGGAGCATTTAAAACTATTGAAAGCCAACGTTCTTCCACTTTGGTAAAGGTGGATTCAAACCCTACTCTTATTTTAGTAACAGATTTTTCATCCAGCAACATTAAAATATCTCCACACCTCACAAATCCTCTGCAGCACAATTCTCACCCTCCTCCTCTTTCCTGGATTCAGTGTGGGCTGCTTTCTCTACTGAGATGGTGTTCTACTTAGAGAAAAAGAAAGGAAGACTTCAAACACCCTCTGAAATTTCCTTTGGGTACCTCAAATGCTTATTCTAGCAGTAATTTATACAAGCTGAGGTGTGGGAAGGGGATACTATAATTCATGCAATTAGATAATGCTTTCAAAATATGTTCGCAGCATGTGAAATCAGTATTGTCTTACACAGCAGACCTCACATTGTTGCCAAGTAATTGAAGTAGGGGGGCATTTATTTCCTTATTGCGATCATGGCTGTGAACATATTCTGGTGTAGAGCTATCTAGGCTAGCTGAGAATCTCATAGGCTGCTTAGGGAATCAAGGGTGACGCAATCTCCATCATTTTGGAGAGCTACTGGGTGCATCTAAGAGTAATTACAACTAGGGTTAAAGTGTTGGATGCCTTAAAATCTAACTATGGTTTCAATCATTCTTGCAAAATTTACAATTTTACTCTGAGGTTAAGTGTAAGGACACTCCTGTGTAACTGCTTGGCTTTGCACAGACTATTTAAATTGAAACAAAAGAGTTATATAAGTACACGAAGATAGGAATTGTCCTCTTCTCTGGTGCTTCCGATGTTCACCTGTCAGGTGGAATGCCAAGGATTAATCTCAATTTGTTTCAAACATCCACTGTATTTACATGTTTCATGTTGCATTTGTCCCTCCTGTCAGGACTTGTTCCACGTTCAGGAAAAAGAAATAGACATCCTAACTTTAAACTGCTTGAGCTATTGTTACAACATGCCTAAGAGGAAGATAGTGGCCTCACTATCTGTACACCTCTATACAGAGGCCTCAACCCTGGCATTACACCACAGTGGAAAAGAGCATAACAGCAATTGTTCAGTCTACTTCAGAGTCAGAAACAAGCTCTGTTTAGATGTTTAAATGACACAAGTAAGTAGAATAAGTAGCATTTGTATTTCATTTTCTCATTGTTGTCTCTCAAAACCACCGGTAATTATATATATTAGATATTATGAATACATGTTTGCATCTGCATTTTATTTACCCTGGCTTAAATCTAACTGGAAAGTAGAAAGGCATTCCTCAGACAAGAGCATGAAAAATATATATAAACTGGACATCTTGGACACTTGGATAAAGGTTATATCTACCCAGCTCAGCATCCACTGATTTTAAAGAGTAACGAAGTGTCTGTAGGATCCGTATCAGTCAGGAGAAGATCTGACATTGTAGAAAGCAGTGTAGACAGTGTCTTCTGTGACGTTTAAGGTTGCCTAACATGCAGTAAAAGACAAAAGAAAGATATTGTGCTTATTTTAGATCTTAAGGTGAATCAAATCCTCAAATTGCTTTATTTCTTGCTTTAATTTAAAGGAAGCTGAGGATATCTAGACGCAGATGTCTGAATTTAATCACATGAATCTGACTTTTTTATAACAAAAAATGCTATTTAAAGTGGGTATAAAAATATCACAGGAAAAGAGATCACACCTTCTCTTAGAATGACATATAGCCTAGATGTTAAGGCATTTTCATGAAATTACTTCAAAACTAGTAGCTGGAACTATTTTTCAAAGTATGAGTGAAAAAGTCAGACCTTACATTAGTGGGATAAAAACAGGATATGGGTAAAAAGAAGACAAAGAAAACAGCAGCAGTTAGAGGAATTTTTATTTTCCTGAAACCTCCCTTCTTTGTTTTACTCAGAATATATGAAACAATTCATCTTGGGCCAAATGCAATGTGTTATATTGTAGTAAACTATTTTTACCTCATTTTCATTTCAGCAAGGATGAAAAAAAGAAAATATTTATAGTTTGACCCAAGCTTGTTTTCCATCTTGGCTGTTAAACAGAGAAAGTATCTATTCAAACAACAATAAAATCTTGATATTGATCTCATACCAGACTAAATCAGGAATGACTCAAATAAAGTTAGTTGTGTATGTTGATATAAAATGGTGCTATATAAACAAAATCAGAATTGTGCCTTGATAACAAACCCATGCAGAAGAAACATGGTGAAACTTCATCTAGACAGGAGGAAATGAGCAGCAAAGCTCATACCAAGAAGGTATTCCAGTAGAATTTAACTGTTCCAGACAAGTTCCCATGTGAAAAAAGAGAAAGCTTTATTCCAAGCTAAAGCTAAATAAAATAAGCTGATTTAACAGTTAATTGCAAAGGAATTATTCTGGATGAAAGTCTTTTTTATGTCAAATTAGTGTCCTCACAGCAAGCCATTATGCAACGGTTATTGTGAAGTTTTATGTGGGAACACAGAATTGTAAGAGTCTGAAAAACAAGACACAGATGAGTGACTAACAGAAACACGAGAAAAGCTGTATGGATTCAGATGGAAGGCCTGTTTTTCTTAGTGTAGTGTTTCCACCAGTTGCCTCGAACATAGGTGTGAACAAAGAACAGAGCTGCTACATATAACATTTCCAAAAGTATTCTAGCTGCTTTTTCTTATACTTAATGTGTTCTGTCTACCTAGTAAGCACAGCAGATCTGTATTCCAAATACTTGCTCGATATTTTTTGCCCTTTCATGGAGGTCTCTGTTCATGATCCACAGCCACCACTTTTTGTTTTGATCCCGACTACAGCTGGTTTCATCTGCAATCCCTGTCTTGTGTTAGAAGAGCTAGCAGTCAGACAGTTTGCCCTCCATGCTGTCAGTGATCATGCAGACCTCTTTCATATCATCAGTGACTTGTAACCACAGACTGGCAGTTCATGTTGCAAAAGCAATCATGAGCAGGAACTCCTGTAGCTACAGAGCTAATCTTTTCTTCTCTATGTTCAGCTTGTTTTCAGACATAACTTTAGGGGCCTGGGGGGAAAGCTGTCATTATAGGGGGAAGTCAGACACTTGAGAAGAAATCAATCTCCAGGACTGAAAGTTCTCTGAACTTTGTTACTATTTCTTGGGCCTGGATTGTTTTACACCATCACTATATCCTTTTGTCTTTCATGTGGTCTTATGGCATGTTAGACACCTTTCCTGGTTAATAAGGCCTACTAGAAGACACAACATTGTCTCACTCAGACTCCTCCATTACCATCTCTGAAAGAGTACATGTGGGTCAAAGAGTACTCCTTGCTGTTCTTTATAATGTGAATTGGGACACTGGCCACCTTACACTTTTTGATCATTGCTCTGAAAGGCAATGCTAATACACATAAAAGCCTTTGTTTTCAGTATTTTAAATAGACTGCATAGTCACGATGTTTAGGGGAAGAAGTGAACAAAAGAAAGTGATGCATCTCTTTAATTAGCATATGTGTGATTTAGCCCCACTCTATTGTCAGGCAACTGAAATGAGAGATGCATCTCAGAATTGCCCACTGTGCTTGTCCTCATCCTGTTTATTCACGTGCTTGCTGATGAAATAGACTTGGGGATCCAAACAGGCTTAGGGAACTACAATTCCTTTCTTAGTCTTGTATTTGGGGATGTATTCAAATTCAATTTTTGAATCACCAACTTATGGTTCACTGACTTGGCTGTGATCTGGGCTTTCCTCCCGTCTCTCCATTGCCTGCTGTGCCCCAATTTGGAAAAGTTAATATCCTTTGGGAAGGACCCTGTATGGTTCTTACCTGCTACACTTGAAGGCCAAATGAAGGGAAATGCAAGCAATAACTCAGAAGAATCCACAAAGATATTAGATGATTATATCTGTTCTAATGTAACAGAGAAAATAGGAAATCATGATTAAAATAAAACAAATGACAAAGAAAATGGCAGAAGGAATATTGTCTTCTTATACAAGAAGCAGAGTTCATATAAAAAGATGCAAATAAAAATGGCGAAAGAAAACCCCATTTGAGGCCTCTGCTACAAGAAAAAATGAGATTAAAAATGTAACAGGTTAAGGAAAAAGCACTGATTCAGATGTAACTAAGAACAAATAGAGTGGTGCATGTGTTAACCCTTTCTTTCTTCTTACAGTTTGGAACAAATGTATGTTTTCTTAAACAATGACGGTGTTCAGTGCCTGAACTCATAACCTGAGCATAAAAGATTTGCAGCTTTTTCAGTTGATAATGAGTGGTTACAGGATTAAACAATCCATGTTCTAATTAATTTTGGTATTTTCACTAAAAGATAAAAACACAACTCACTTTTGAAATGGCTGTAACACCAATTCAACTTTTCTTTATTGTAGGGATAAAGAAAAATGGGATCCTTTTCAGGCACTTCAATTAAAATTTCTTAATAATGAGGCACAAAAAGGAAAATCTTGGGAAAGCTCTCATACACATGATTCATGCAAAAGTTTTAACCAAAAAAGAAAGACTTAAAAATGTTCTCACAATTTATTTTTTTATTTCACAGAGCTATCAGATGATGCTAGTATACATTCTTTGAGTATGCTAAAATTGCACTAATTTACACCAGCAGACAAGCTGGTCTAGTGCTCTGGAAATCTCATTCAACTTGTTCATGTCCACAGTACAGTTCTTTTTCCAGAAAAATACATTTTCTTGACATTTTCTAGGCCTTCAATATACCTAAAAATAGAGGCAAAATCACACATTCAGGTTTTATAATATCTGCTCTTGTAATTTTAAGAAAAATAAGTACATATGAATCGTTCTCTTCAGTGGCCAACTTGAGATTTCATGAACAAATTGCAATATAAATATACTTGATTTAACACCTCATTGTCCCCCTGGTATGAAGATTTATGGATGTCATCACAGCTAGGATTGTTGTGGTTACATTATTCTGAAATGGACTTTATAATCTATCTACACCAGTGAGAGAAATCTTACATTTTGGAGTTGTCCCATATTAGCTGAGCCTGAAAACTTTAAAGCACAGAGTAAGAAGTGGAAAAGAAGTTAAATATGTATTTTGGTTTTACACTGCTTGTATGAACCTGAGATTTTTAAAGCCCTTTGTTTTCCATCAAGAAATGCCTTCCCAGCAAACAAAGTCTATCCTCATACAGGAAAAGAAAGAGAAAAAAAATCCATAATCCAAATGCTACCTTCAACTTTAATAGAGGCTGAATTACTGAAAATTTTGTTAAACTACTAGAATTGATAAAGACCAGTGCTTTCTTAATAAATATAATCAATTCCCGATTCAGGCTGTCAGCAGGCTCCTAAATAAATGTTACCTTATACTGGGAGCAATGGTGTTTAGTAGCGGAGAGTGGCCTGGGGAAGCTGTTTGATTTTGGGTCACTTCATGGAACAGAGGAAGTGAATAACCAAAGCTTATTTAAGGGCTATATTTGTCACTTCAGTGCTCAGCAGTTCCTGTCATCATTGAGAACTGTTTCTTGGTCCAATTGATGCTCTGGAATTGTCTTAAAGTGATTTTTAAAAATCTTACTTCATTTTGGTACGAGCTTGTCTGTAACACAGCAAAATTAGTGTCAGCAGTGTTTTAAAAGTGGAATTAATTGAGTTCTCATATGAATGGATGCAGGGTTTCTCAGTGAAATGGAGCAACCTATTTTTGCATAATGGAGTACATTACTAAAATGAAATACTCAGAGCTTACTCCAAATGAATGTAAAGAAGTTCCCTTTGTACTGTACAAGTTCTATTATGCTGAGTGCATGTTAATGAACAGGGTGGTTTTTTTATTGAGTCATAAATTGGAAGAGTGCTTTTTCTTCACGTAAAGATTTTCCTTTTCCAAAGTCAATCACAGTCTAGTTTCTGTTTGAACTTTCTCTCTAGAGTTTACCAGATGTTCTGTTTGGATTCCACGTTACTGCATTGTGTTCACTGGAGTTCACAGATGGGCTTTCCACTCAAGTAATGAAACCCTAATGAAATCCATGTATGCATTTAGCATTTGAGAATACTGTATAATATAATTTGTTCTGTTGCTGTTTGTCGTTCATGCTTAAATCACACGAGCAAATGCAAACCTCTAAGAGACGTGACTTTGCAAGCAGACAGGATATTTTGCTCCTCTTCTCGCCTACTATGTGTAGATGTGTCCCCTGCTATCTTGTCATAGCAGATAATTGCAGTTTCAGTGGTGCTTGAGTTTTGGTACTGTTTCAGCTAATAAAATAGGGAAGCTGAAGGTCAGGTAAGAGGAGTGTGCAAAAGCATGTGTCGACAGAGTTGGTTGAACTGGAGTGTTACTTCATATGAGTGAGGAATCTGTCCAATACAAGTTTATAGAAAAGATGAAGCCAGACTGTTCTTGAAGGTGCATAGCACAATAGCGAGGGAAAATTGTCACAAGTTGCAAATTCTAGTTAGCTATTGGGAAATAATTTGTCACACTAGATATTCCAGAACTGAAATGGATCACCCAGAGAGGTTGTAGAACCTCAGTGTTCAAGGGCAATTGCAATGCAATTTGAGGTGACCAAGCAACCAGATCCAACTATCTGGATCTAGCTTCAAAGCTGTCCCTGCTTCAGAAGTCCCCTCTGGGTCCTATATAAATGATTCTGTAGTTATATTTAGATCTTTATAATGCCTTCTAATGACACTCCTCTATTAAGAAGCCAATACTGAGGAAATAATGATTGGGGTCACGTTTTCTCTATCCTCAAAGGTACTCTGAATGCTCCCTAAGGAAGAAAGCAGTGTTTTGAAAGCAGGGTTATGACTTTACATTTGAAAAGGAAGATAGTTTTAATTTGAAAGTCTTTGCAAAATTCATTAAAAATGCTCCATAAATTATACTGAACAGAATCTATCACTTAATTTGTAAAATACTCACATATCAATTGTATTGTCTTTTTACAAAGGGTAATAGAAAGATTTCTGCATGCAATCCTCGGATTGTGACCTGGTAACATAGAGCTGTAACTATGTTTTCTTTTCCTCTATTACTGTATGTAGACTCTGGGCAGAAAAAACTCCTGTATCCCATCCTTGCTTCAGCATAACAACTGCAGTTTTTGTTCAGGGAAGATACACAAGGAACTTTTGTGACAGACAGTTTTCCCACGGGGAAATCAGGATCCATGACCACTTGGCTCCCTATCTTCTTGACAGAATGCGTGACAGAATCTGATCATTAGGTTCCTTGCAGTTTCCTGATCCTGTGACACCCCCAAGCAGACGCAGGCTGCCAGCCTCCAGGTCGATTCACCAGGTCCTAGGCTCCAGTGCTTCTCAGCAGGCTGTCATAGAGCAAAGAAGCCTGGAGAGCACAGTGCATTTCAGAAACATGGACATATTCGTTTAGTGCAAACAGATTCTGGCTTTTCATCCCCTCACAAAAAAAAATCCTTTTCTAAGTATCAAGTCATTTTTGGCAGAAATGAATTCAGTTTCCCAGCCAGGTAGGTGTCTGTGCTGAAGATCCAGTCAGTCTTGACTAAGCTTTTTAGTCTAGTCACGGGGCATGCAGTAGTGTCTGTATAGCTTAGGAAGGCTCATCTGAGGCAGAGCTGTCTTCATATTTTTCCAAAGCAATGGGCAGTGAGCATCCGAAAGATGGGACAGGTGTCAGAAAAATGCATTCTCCTATTTTTTAAAGAAACTGGTGACTCCATAGTACATTCCTACTGCATCAACTCATGGAAAGACCGGTAACCTGAGGAAACTCATGGAAGCAAATGAATATTACAGTTGTCCTGCATTCCCTGGAGAAAACATGTGGTTTTGTTGTTCTCCACTCATGGGAGTGTGTTTGGGGGAAGTGAGCACATTTGACTACTTACATCAGTGTCTGCACCCATTCTTTAAAATGTTTGTTACTTTTCTTTATACAAAGAGTAGGTTTTGGAAATTCTGAGGCAATATAATATATAGTGCAGATGATACTAAATATGATTAACATTTAAATTATTGCAGTCTGACAAGGAGGATTACCATAATGATGAGATGAAGATGTGCAACGCATAAATCAAGTCCAAGCATCAGCCTTTTTAAGTCTCAAGCAGCTCTAAAGGGAAACATACACATGTGTTAGTCATACATCTTTGAATTACAGACATATGTTTGCACACCTCTGAGAAAATAGATGACATTTCTATATTCAGTTGGAGTAATAGCATATATTTTTGTCTATGAGAGGGGCTCTACCTCATTTCGCCCACAGCATTTCTCCTCTTCGTTTCTTTTGCATGTTCAATATATAAATAATTAAGGCCAGGCCAAGAAAAAGACTCAGACAGATAGTAGACAAACAGAGATAAAAGTTTCTATTCTGACAAGCTAATTTTCTAAAAAAATGAAATAAAAACCCCCTATAAGATAAAGATATGGCTGACAGGCAGATCAGATTCAAACACCCAATTTCAGTGTATTAATTAGTTTGCGTGTGCTTTTGTAGGTTACATTGTGAGACACGGCTGTGAATCACCTCCATAGGACTTTGGTAGCTGGAAGATGGTGGAGATGAAGACAGGAAAAAGAAAATGGCACAAGGTCTGGCATGCTGAACATGAAACCTATGGGGACAGCAGTGCCTAAAGGTCCCTGCTGAATATCCTGAAGAACTGCCAGGTTCTTTGTTCCATTCTTTTTCCTGAAAGGTGTCTGGGAGGAGCAGAGGCTGTATGAGACTTACTTCAGTAGAATTTGTACTTAGGGTCTGCCTTCAGGTACATTTAGCTGTTTAAACACTTCCCTAGAGGCCAGAATCTTCTAATTCCTTTGGAGGTCTAATGGCACCACCAATATACTAGGAAGAAGAGTTTGGCATACATTAATTGTTTAAATAGGCTTTATCTTATCTATAACTTTTTCTTGACTGAAAAGGCCTTGACTCTATAAATACTGCTCAACAGTAACAAAGCACTCTTTTGTATAACAAAAACATCTTTGTATTATCAGCATCATTTCCAACACAAATGCAAAACACAGCCCCATACTATGTGCTGTGAAGAAAATTATCTCAGCTGAAACCATATACAGGACATTTCTTGAAGGACAGTGTGTTTTACCATCAATTTTAGGTGGGCAAGCAGTAATAATAAGACCTCTGAACTTTCTAGCCATGTGTAGTATACTGATAATTGTTGTGCAAAGTAAAGCAGAGTAACAAAGTGATTTGTGTTGCCCAAGCAAGGAATAGCTTCTTCATGATCATGTCAGATTTTTAGTCATGGGACAGGACAACTCCTTTAATTCACTTGGTGGTTCTTCAGTTCCCAAATTGATTTTCCTCAGCCTCTCCTTTTACGGTGTTTTTACTCTTGATTACAATACCATTAACATCCAGATGACTGTATTTTTGTCCTTAGCACAGAGGAACGCAAATAAAGCTAATTCCTGTTTATTTTAAATTTCCCCTGTGGGAAATTTTGCATCTCCTTACTTGCCACAGTATTGTACACAATTTAACATTGTCTCAGATTTCTTTACCATATCTCTTTACAGTAGTCAGTTGTGTGAATGAATTACACCTGCTTGTACATACCTGGAAGTGGTAAGAAAGAATGAGGAAGAGGAGAGTACATTCATTACCTTCTCATTTAAGCTGAAAGGAGCCTATGTACACAGAATGGCTTCATCTATGATCAGGTTGAAAGAATCAGTTGTTTGCTTCAAAATGGACCTAGAGAAAATAATCTAAACTATACTTGGGTGAAACTGAGCTCATGACTGGAAGTTGTAATGCGGGAAACAGAATTTGGAAATATTGACAATTATCTATAAATGTCAGATTAAAGTGCAAAGGTAGCCAAAACCAGCCAAAAAAGAACTGCTCTTATCAAGAGGACCATGGAAGAGGGGAAAAAAGCCATGAAAATAGTCCCATAGCAACAGAAAAACTCATCTCCGACTACATAAAACCATTGTGTGCTCACACCTTCAGTGCTGGGTGTGGTTCTGGTGCCCAGTCTCAACTCATCCTTGAGGAGATGCCTGATGCCCAGGCTGGAAATAGCCCTGCTGCTGCAGGAGATCTTGGAGGTAGGAAGTGTCACAAGGTTTAAAAAATGTGTGTGTCAGGCTGATACCATTGGGAATGCAATATCCCTATCATTGCTAATCCAGTGGCAGTGGATGCTGGGGTCTGTCAGGGGGTGCACTGCCAAGCTTAGGTGCTCCCCTGCTGCCAGAGGCAAAGTGGGTCCTTCAATGGGCCACTGGTTGTCCCTGTCAGGCATTTCAGCTCTTGCAAAGGTACAGGGGGCTACTGCATCTCCTGCAGAAACCTTTACTTATGTCAAATAGCTGATGGTTGAGGTCTTATATATGTTGTTCAATCTTGCCCTTGGCACTGTGGATTCAGGAATGCCTCCTCCCTGACATTAGTCCACCATTGCCTCAGTGTTGAACCTGTTCAGCTTCATATTGGTTTCTTTACCCAGATGGGATGAGTAATCTGCAGCAGCATCAGACTCCTAGCTTCAGCATGGCAGTGACCTGTTCAATTAGCAAGGAGTTCCTTTAAACACATATTTCTCCTTTGTGCTTCACCTGAGAGCAGAAGCAGGTGATTCCTCATAGCCAGAGGCAATCTGGTTTTCTGTTTCTTTACACCTCCTGCTAACTTTATTCCTGGAGAAGTGCATTGCAATGGGCTCCTGGCCTGAACAGGGACGACGTCTTTCTTTTAATCTCCTGGCTGACATTAGTGCAAACTCTGCCTTCTTTTTTACCATACAGTCTATAAGCCTGAAGGACCAGAAAAGGATAATCATCCATTAATGTACTTCTCCTCTTAGAAAAAAAACAAACACCCTATGAGTAATGGGGCATGCTCACATGCCCTGTCTGCACAGCAAAAGCATGTCACAGAACCCCAGAAGTCGTTGTTGCACAGGAAGTCTGGCTAGTTTGATGCTGTCCCTCCACTTCAACCATAAAGCTTTTTTCTGTATGTATAATTTGTTCATGGCAATTATAGAAACTTGAAAAAGGAGATAACTAGATAATGTTGTAAATTTCATCATTTAATCAGCTCTTATTGCTGAGCATTTAGAAGCATTTGGACTACTTTCTCTTTTTTTTTTTATTCCTTCAGAAAATCAACTGTGATATTTTCCACATAAAACCACAGCAGAGTAGAAGCTCTGTGGTTAATCTCCTATTCTTGGTCGACATGTATGTTGGCTCCCAGCTCACTTGGAGCCAACTTGCTGGCTGGCTAATGGGATTTCCAGACCTGCCTCCCCTCCTTGTGGTCGCAGTTCCTCACACACCCTCAGAGCTCCCAGAAAGCACGCCAGAGAAGGGGTTGCCCTTCAGAAAAGCTTATCAGAACAGGAGTTTAAGGAGAAAGATGAACCTGTATTTCCCCAGTTTAAAGGAAGACAATGACCTCTCCATCTCCAGGGCTGTCTTTTCTCAGCTCAACTACAAGTCAATGCTCTCATTTTTAGCACCGAAGTTGTCATTTGATAATGGCTTTGGGCAGTGCAATCAAATGAACCCTAGAACACATTTTGCTGTGCCAGATTTGGACTTTGAAACTATGCATATTGAGAAATCAGGTTGACCATGTGCCAATGCACTGCTCTACAGAGACACAGCCAGAAACTCAAAATTATGAGTTTGTGAGGGTTTGTGAATGTAGGAGAAATGGGCAGTAACAAAGGAGCTCCTGATTTGCTATAATCCTTTCAAAACTTTTCATAGAGCTCACAAGAATTCTACATTCTTAAATTACTCTAATGTATCTTTCAGTGTGCTCAATAACCTATTTATGGAATGTGAAGAGACAGCATTGGTCATTAAATGGTATTCAAAATAAACCACAAAAATCTGAAGCTTTTATACTTACACCAAATTCAAGCGTCACTTTACATTTCTGCCAGTGGCACAAACATTTGTCTTACATTGCATTCCTTTATGCCTCCTAAAGATTTGATGTGGGTTTAGCTGATTGCTCTCTCCACCTGCTGCGCAGTCTTACGAAAATGTTAATGGCACAGTAGTGGCTGGTGCTTTGATTCCTCCAGCAACCATGACCTCTTCATGCACAGATGAATGTCACTTCATTGGTGTATTGACATATTGACACAAAGGAAACAAACAAATCCTTGCAACCACTTTCAGAAGCACAAACTAGATACTTCCAGAAATAGCAGGCTGAGAGTCGAACTCATGAATTACCTTGTCAATGAAATAGTGGTAAAAGACGTAAATAATTTATGAACATATTACTGCAGCAAAAAAGCATACAGGAATTTTAACCTGCAAAGGGCCTTGGTAACTGCCTGAAAGTCTACGTGCATAATTCTTCATGTTAATAGCACCACAAATTATAGCTGACACTTCTACTGCAGCCTGTGCTGTTTTTTCCTATATGCATAAAATACTGCCAAAATATCAAAGACCCACATTTTCTCAACTGCAGCTTCCCAATAACTTGTTAACTCTGCAGGGTTTCCTTTCTGTAATTTTCCAGTGAGAAATGTAAACAGAGAAACGTGCTCCCAGTTGTGCTAATTGCTGTTTGTTTGGATTATTAGAACTAAAATACTGAGATCTTTCAAAAAGAATGTTGGTGAAAAAAGCGATAATTATTAACCTTAAATAAAAGGAAGCACTGAGGTGAGAAGTCATGCATAGTTACCATCAACTGTGGCCATAGCAAATCTTTGGGGAAACTAGGAAAAAGTATTTGACAAAGTTTTTCTGGAAAGTCTTAGAAAGCTTACGTGTGTCACTGTCATCCCAGGGAGTTTGTTTCCAATGGCCACTCCACACTCTCATGTGCATGCTTATTCATGAAATTTTAACATATGTAACCAAAACCATTACTTTTTTTCTTTTTTCTAGATCTTCTCTGCACTCTTTTCACTTATCTTTATTTCTTCTGAAATCCTAGTCGCTAAAACTGAAAGTTATTTTTCAACTGATCTCATACCAGCTCTGAGAATAGCAAAATTACTGTTTTGGTGTCAGAAGTATCATGGTCTTATGCATTTGCCCTTTTTTTTGGAGTAAAGATCACATTTTTTATGTATTTAAGCCAGAAATATGCACATACATATGTAAGTGGTCAAATAACATTAATTAGCCTCATGTGATACAGGGGAGGTAAATTTCCTTGTTTGTGTGGTGCTGATGACAGTATTGCTACAGAGTGCAGGAAGGGCTGTACTTTCTAAGATCCTGGTTAGTCTGGACATTTTTAACTTCAGACTCAGGGGGCAGGCAAGTATGTTAATCAGAGAATAAGCAGCATTTCCTTCAGCAGACATTTTTCAGAATGAACATGTCAAGGTTGATATGGCCATGTTTGACACTAGCGGTAGACCTTGAACTCCCTTCATTCCTTTAATTCTCTCTTGTGTTGATTTGGCCACAAAGGAGCTGTAATTCAGATTTGACAGCTCTCACACTGTTTTATATTAAAAAGATAATGCCTTTTATAGTGTATCTGGGCCCACACGACCTCCAGGACATGAAGTTCAGGCAAGAAAAACAGGCTTTTGAAGAAGATAGGGGCACAACTGTCTACAAGGCAATGTACTACAATGATGAAATGCAGTGTGGTTCTAAATGCTTATAGGAATTTTTCATATAAATCTGTCTACATTCAGGAAATGTTACAAACATGGTGGTAATACTGAATCAGGCAAGTTTCACTTAGTTTTCTAGGTGTAGCTGATTTCACCTGAGAATCCCTCTGCCTTTAGAAAGGATGTCAAGATACATTCAAGCATATCTCTGCATTTGCCATGTGAGCTACTTTGATTTTGGCCTTTTACGTATATTATGAAATAAAATCTTATCACTATATTTACAATGTCTGTGTACAGAGAATGGCATTCTTTATGTTGAATGCTTCTAGCCCAGGAAAGTTGGACCACTTGAGACACATGTAACCTGAGAATCAGGGGAGGAACTGACATGGCTTCCAGTGTGATTACAGTTCTAAGGGCAAGATGTAGGCATCTAGCTCCCCAAAGAATCGAGGAAGAGCAATAAGCATCTCCACCTAATTTTCTAGGTCTTTGGTTAAATGCCTCCCATAGTGACCATGAAACTGTGAATGCCCCTTTTGAAAAGAATGCAGAAGTATAGTCCCTGACAAAAGCTCATATTGAACTGATTCTGGAAGATAAAAGGAGTCAACAGAAACATATCAGTGTTTAAAAGATGTTTTCTTAAAAGATCTCAGATATATTCACCATTCCATTAAAAGAGTGATTTGGAAAGACCTTATTTGTACTGTCTAATTAATTTTCCCACGTCCTGCTGTAAATGCCATTCCTTTGAGAAAGGAACCCTCAAGTTTGTATCACTAGAATCAAACATTCAAGAAATGTGATGGGGGAAAGCAGAGGCATCAGAGGATGGCAGCTTGCTTAACCCAACTACTAGATGAAAAGCAAATATATTAAGAGCTCTGACGTCAAATGACAGGCAACTTTCCAAGAGAAATTCTGTCAGAACTTCATATAAATCAAAAGACAGATTGTGAAGCTTTTTATTGGCAATTGCACTTGTTCATGAAGTAAGATAAATGAATAGGGAGCAGAAAGGTAAGCCAAAAGGCATCTTCATTTTGCAGACCTTGCCTTGCAGCTCTGGAATTTCCTGAACTGACAATTGTTAAGAAAATACAGGGGTGGTGTGTGTTCACATCCATGATTAGCTGCAAAGAAAATTAAATTTCAATCACAAAAAGTGTTTCCTAACTAGATATTTAGTTGGAATTTGAGGCAAAGCATGGGGAAAAGGTATATTTTAGCCAGTTTTGCACTCCTCTAACAGTGGTCACAGCCAGGACCTTAACGCCAAGGAAATTTAGAGTAGTTCTAAACTCCTTATGCCTTTGGATGGCTTTCTCTGATTTTTATGGTGGCATATAGTTCAGCCAGGAATGCAAAATGTGGTCTCGGGTTCAAAAACTCTCTGGAGAGCTTTCCGGACTGTCACTGCTATGACAATTGGAAATCAGACAAGTGTTTCAGTAATAACAGTCCAAGGGACAGTCTGTCCTCAAAATCACTGCTGCAAATGCAACTTTATTTGCCCCAGCCTAGATTGCTTCTCCGAGAGAGATCTGACAGATCTCACAGACAGCAGATAAACACTACAGCCAATACGTCAATAATTATCTTGAAGAAGGCAAAAAATTTTCAAAATTTGAATGTCTAGTCAAGCCTGGCAGTTTTAAAGTACCTGAAAAAAATTAATGTTATGTAGTTTTCCCAGCACTGTATAATAAATATTCTCAAATCCACATTTTTTCTATTCAGAATTATTTCGGTAAACAAAATCCAGTAAAGAACTAGTAAACAGACACTGCCAATGAGTGATTTATCTTCCCCTCAGAGAGATATCCTCGCAAGATGTCTATTTGAAACCTGAAGTTAGGCAATAAACTTCAGGTCTGAAATGTTTTTTCAGACTATTTATGCTGGAAGCTACTGATGGAAAAAGATCATAACATTGCCTTCATGCTTACATGACTTGCATATACCCAGGTATTAACTAGTGGGTTACATTTGAGTTGACAATGTCATTATTGCATAGAATCATAGAATGTGTTCAGTTGGAAGGGATGTTTAAAGGTCATCTAGTCCAATCCCCTGCAGGAAGCAGGGGCATCTTTACTAGATCAGGTTGCTCAGAGCCTCATCAAGCCTGACCTTGAATATCTCCAGGGGTGGGGCCTCCACTACATCTCTGGGAAACCTGTTCCAGTGATCTACCACTGTCAGATTGAAGAATTTTTTCTTAATATCCAACCTAAATCTAACTTTTTCTAGTTAAAAACCAAACCCCTTGTCCTGTTGCTACATGACCTCGTGAGAGTTCTTCCCCAGCTTTCTTGTATTCAACTTCCAGGTATCAGGCATCTAACTGCTTTTGTGAAAGGACTTTTTCTTTATTCTAAAGAAATGAGTATTTGTATAAAGTTTTTACTTTTGCATGGTTTTCCCAGTTACATTGTTTTCATCCTAAATTGTTTATTTTGTTTTATAGAAAATAAACCTCAAATTAGGAGATATGTATAATGCTTGTCATTAAAAATTGTTGGGTTTAGGGAATCCTTGCTCTTGAGGAATACCTCAACTTCAGCAACAAGAGACATAAACCAATAAATATTGTCCAAAGAATGAATGTTTATGAAAAATCACCAAAATAAATTTAAGAAAAACTTGATATAACCATTCAAGAAATATTTTTAGAGCTAGAAATAATATTTCATGTTATTTTATTATTATTAATGAATATTAAATCTGTGTAACAGTTTAAAAATTCTCAATGAAGTTTCATCAGTTAAGAATCTGTTATGATTAAGTTAATTCTATATAATTTTATATAATAAATTTGCCGTATGGACTTAGTAAAAATCTCTGGTGTTTTAACACACAGGATTAGAGAAAGAAAAAAGATTTGCTAAGATTTCTGAATACATATCTTCCTCATTGTAAAGGAATGTGACCTAGATGTATACAAATATTAATTGCAAACTTTCATCAGAAAGATCACTGTACTTCAGGTGCTTGACATAAAGATGTAATGAAAAAACAAAAAGGGGGGGACACACTTTGGTTTCTTCATCTACCGAAGCATCAAAACAAGGTGTTTTTTACAAAACAGTCTTTGTGTACAACATGCTTGTGTGAGTTCATCTGGAGTCCCTGAGGTGGGTATGAAAACTTCCTAGGTGTTATCTACCTCTTAACAAGATGAGAAAGTAGAACAAACAATGCTGCATTAGCTGGGCCAACAAACAAGGCTTGACTCACAGTTAATGGTGTAGCTTTTGGCCTTTTCTCTTGCTTGTTGAAGAATGATTAAGTTCACAATAGCAGCATCTGAACTATGATCAAGGACCCTTGCTGAGAAGAACAGGCAATTTGTATTTTTTGGAACTGTTCCCTGGAGCTTTTAACATTCTTCATAGTTTCTTAGACATTTTTTACATCAGTTGTAAAATATATTTACCGTCTGTGTTTTGTAGTAATGGACTTTTAACTTTAGCATCTGTACTTCTAATGGGAGCTAGAGACCTATTAACATGGTATGATTTTCTGGTACAGGTAATTTCCACCAGAATGGGTCAGATGCTCCTAGTCAGCCTCAGGTGATAGTAAAAGCTCCTGCATGTTGATGCTGAGGCAAAGGGAGCCAGTGGGAAGCACTTTGGCTTGCATGGAAAGTTGGGTGAAGGGGACGTGATCTCTGATATGCACATCGGCTAATTCCTCTGTACTTTTATTCATTGGATATAAGCACCCAGAGAACCGAGATACAACTGGAAAAAAAAAAACCACCAACCAACCAACCCAAAAGATAAATAAAAAATCCCATGAACAAAGAAAAAAAACCCCAACAATAACCCAAGAGAGAAGGCAAATAAATAAAAAAAAAACCCGGTAGTGTTTTCTCCAGAATGGGGAATGTGTTCCTCCTCACTACCACCATCAGTAATAGTGAAAGTGAATAATTAGTGAAATGCAGGAATGACAATGCTGCTCTTCCCTACTGTTTCTGTGTACACTTCTCTTGCTTTAAATTTCACTTCATCCTCCCAAGCCTATATATAAAACACATGGCAAAACAAATACCTCCCACCTGGACAGTTAGCAGCATTGTTAAGCTCTTAGGGAGGACAGAATGTGATAGGATACTTACATATTTACACACTTGCACGCATGAATCGGACATGTCCAAGTCGGCACCAGTGCTGCAGTTTCAATCTCTTGGCTATTCAAATCCAGAAGATTCACAGATTCACAGATTCATAGGGGTTAGAAGGGACCTCAAGATATCATAGAGTACAACCCCCCTGCCAAAGCAGGCTCCTTAGGACAGATCACACAGGTAGGCATCCAGATGGGTGTTGAGTACCTCCAGAGAAGGAGACTCCACAACCCCCTTGGGCAGCCTGTGCCAGTGCTCTGTTGCCCTCACCACGAAAAAGTTCTTCCACATATTGATGCAGAGATTCCTATGCTCCAACTTGAAGCCATTACCCTTCATCCTGTCTCCACAGACAACTGAAAAGAAGATGGCTATTTCCCTCTGTCTCCCGCACTTCAGACATTTATAAACATTAATCAGATTCCCCCTCAGTCTTCTTTTCTCAAGGCTGAACAGCCCCAGTTCATTCAGCCTTTCCTTGTAGGGGGGATGATCCAGGGCCTTACTCATCTTTGTGGCCCTGTGCTGGACTCTTTCCAAGAGATCCCTGTCTGTTTTATACCAGGAAGCCCAGAACTGGATATGCACTTCAAGATGCTGCACTGCGTCGCACTTCCAGCCTGCTCAGCTGGGAAACAACATCTGCACAGGTCTCAGCTCAGCATGATGTGGGCATGTAGGCAGGGCATATGCAGAAGCCCGGGAGCCACAGCCCAACTAAAGCATAGGATAACTTTCCCTAGGCCTAGGTATCGATTTATAGATTAGAAACATTTTCCAGACATTCATTCATGAAGCACAGCAATACTGACATAACTATTTCCTTTTGCGGCTGCAGCTTTCAGTTGCTCATACCCTTCTGAGATTTACAGAATTAGCTTCTCAGTTGCACAGATAGGGAAGTGAGGAACAAAACTAAGGTTGTTGTTCCCTGAATCCTTCAGGCATTTAACTTTCAGCTGTCATGTGGGAGCAAAGCTGACAGACTGTTATATCGTAACTGGAGTGCCATGTTCAATCCCCCACTGGGTTTTTTTGTGGGTTTTTTTTTTCCTATAGCATATTTTCTCAGGAATAAGAGGCTGATTTCAGCTCTTTTGGGATCATTGACTTTGCATTAGGTTATGACTGCAGAGCAACTGTCTGAAAGACTATCTCTGAACACCTTCAAAACCTAGAGTATTCTTCTCTGGGCTGAGCACCTTGCAGATGAGATGTAAATACAGCTTTCTATAGTGATCAGTGCACTTCGTTTTAAATCTGTTTTCTGTTTCTTACAAAATCAGATTTTCACAATTACTACCTCAATGCAACCACAATCAAAATGCTACCAACATAGAAATGTTCCAGAATTTTTATCGTGTTTACCTGTTGTACATAATCATTCCATGCTAACCATATTTTTGTATTAGCTGGGATATAAATTTTTTCACAGGCAGAAATAAGAGTTGCTGGAATATAAAAAGGATTAGAAAAACTAAATCAAACCAAGTGACGCATGAGAGAAATTAAATAAATTTGTCTTTGCTTCATAATGAAAGCCCACAGTTGATAGAGAGGAGTTAAAGGAGATCGGAGTGTGAAGGAGACTGTCATATGCTTAACTTGGAAGGATTGACAGCTGTATAATGATGCAAGAGAAAACTTCTGTGGTGAAGACTCATCTCTGTGTGCAGCATTGGAGTGTAACAAATGGTGAGTATGGAAAAGAAAGAGATTGCAACCTTTTTTGGGCCATGGGGTTCCAAAAAAGCAGCTACTTACCGAGCTAGGATGGAGTCTTTCAGTTCTTTTCAAGATATAAGAAAGATACAATAAACTTTCTTTGCTGTCTCCCTACTTGTAATCTTGAAGACGTAATACACACATGTATCGTGAAACATGGATGTCAGGAAACATTGCTGCCCAGGCTCTTAAGTTCTAACAACTCTGACAATTTCCTAAACTCACCATTTATTTTCAGGAAGGATTTAAGATCAAAAATTAACACTCTTAAATGTGAACTTTGGAAAACTCTTAATGTTGTCCTTCTCACAAAACTGTGGGCTGCAAGTAGTGCTGGTCTGTGGAAAATTCGACAGACTAACAGCTGGATGTGCCCATGTTAAGCACTGATGGGCTATTGTAAAGCCTAAACCGTATTGTTACCTACATTTCATCTATAAAAAAGATTAGTATCTTCCAGATAAGAGTTTAGTGTTTTTCCTGACTTGATAGGTCTCTGGCTCAATCGTTCTTTATAATCAAGACAATTTTTCATACATTTATGTATGTCTAAATGGTTTCAGACAGTAGTTGATATCTGTGAACTGCTGGATACTATGTAAAATATATCAAGTCCACTATCATGTAAAAAAAAGGGACATAAAATACAAATTAGTATTAGTAAAAAAGTTTAAGAATAATATTGAAATAATTAGGTTATTAAACACTTATTAGGATGAATAAAAACCTAGCCGGATGATCAGGCTCTGAGGGTGGTGCTGAATGGGGCATACTCAGTATGAATACTGGTAACAGGTGAAGTATCAGAGGGGTCAGCACTGATGTGGTGGGTTAGCCTTGGCCTGCAGCCAGACACCCACCTATCCGCTCTCTCAATCCTCTCCTCAACAGAACATGGGGACTAGATAGGATGAAAAATCTTGTGTGGTCAAGATAAAGACAGGAAGATGGTTATCATTTGTTACTACCACTGGCAAAACAGATTTGACTTGGAGAAAAATTATTTGATTTAATGCCAATAAAAATAGATCTGTGCAGTAAGAAGCAGAACCTAAAAAACCCCAACACCTTTCCTCCTCTTAATCGCTGTTTGCCCAGAGAAATTGCCCAGTCTGCATAGTCAGAAGTTTTCAAGGCTCAGTTAAATAAAACCCTAAGAAGGTATGTTAAGGAGACTAGACTAGCAACCTCCCAAGGTCCTTTCCTTCCTGAAAATTATCCTTTGATTCTTTCATCCCAATAATTTAGTAAATTAAAAAGAGAAGCATAACAGCAAAGTGGTTATCTGTGAGTCATACTAGGAAAAGCTAGTATGACTCACACCATGAACCCATGCAGTGATAAGTCCCGTTCCCACCAACGTCGGTTGGAATCCTGCTTTTAGTTTAATTTCCAATAGTCTCTTACTCAGCATGAACCTGAGGAAATGCAAAATTTAAACTCCTGATAAATGTAGAAATGGCAAAATACATAGCCAAACAGATTAAGTACTGATAAAATATGTTCAGTCCAAAACTACTTTATGGTCTTATAGAAACTTTTCACATTATTGCAAAATGTACCATGACTTCCCAATTAGAGGAACATAATTAACCTTTCTATCAATAGAAAAGTTCTTTATGTTTGCTGAATAATATCTTATCTTCTTTGAGCTGTACATCTGAAGAATCAAATGTGCCTACCACTACCTTTGGAAACATCGAAATCCTGTAAAAGAAATGGTCGGTGAATACCAAATATTCTGTCTGTATATTCATGATACATTATTTCCTGTGAAAGAAATGCAATCACTCATTTCATTTTTTCCTCCTGTGAATAGTTTTAGGTTTAGAGAGATTTTTTAGACAAATTCAGCTTTAGTAGTTCCACGTTGTTCTTAGATATGTTGCAATCTCTTGGAAGTTATTTGTTTCCTAATTCTTGGTCTGAATGTTGAAATCTTAAGACAAGCATTGAAATGTGGATATAAACATTTACATACCAATACTCAAAGCTTTCTTTCTCCTTATATGGTTAATCACAACTTGAAATGCATAGAAAGTTTAAGAAACCAGATGGTTTGTTCTTGTGGACTTACTCAGTATAACCCATAAGCTCTTCACTCTATGAGCAGAGAGAGATGGAAGTTGGTGACGTTGCCAGATGTTACTTTGAAATTATGCAGTATACTGTATTCTTCCAACCTACCCAGAGTGAGATCCATTTCTGGGAGAGGAAATGGGGCTTTTATTCCTAACACATGCCATTCACTGGCAATTGTCAGAGCCATCCTTTACCATTCTAGGAACTGGAGTGGGGAATAAAATCAGTCCTATGCTCCTCCTTCATGCCTGTGTAAAATTACCTAGTCTGCAAGTGTCTTCTTGGTCTGTCCTAGGAAGTCTGTGCTCTCAACACATGTAAGCAGTCAAATACTGCACTGCTGCATAAAGGATTACTTTTCAATAATGTATGTGTCATATTATTTATGATGTAGAAATTGGATTTAAATATGCCCTAAGATTTATGAATAGTTGTTAAAGCAAGAATGTTGCTGAGGTGTTTTTATGACTGTAATACACTTTCACATATTAAAGAAGATAACTGCAATAAGCAGGTACAATGAAGAATTTATTTCTGAAGGTGCAGATGTTCATTGTGGTTTGCGTTTCTATCCCCAGAAATTCTTGAGGCTATCAAATGTTCCATTCCTGGCATTTATGAAGATAATCCACTTCAGAAAACGATGGCATTGTTTTTCAGCTTGTCTTCTGCTCTGGCACAAAGAATACATTTTCCCAAAGGAAGGATTTCCAGGTTTAAGAATCCAAGGAACGCATGTGGTTCTGGCAGAATTATTATATTTGCAACAGTGCATCTGTCTGAGAGATATTAACAGTATGAGTTCTGTAACATTGGATTGTTTTGTGATAATATACACATTTCTTTTCCTGTCACATTCTTTAGTAAAAAGATTCTCAATTTGTTTCATAGAGATATAATCCTGATTATATCAATACTTCTATGGATACCATACTTAACTACATTTATGATAGACTGCCTGACCTTTAAGCAACACTGGCATTGCAAGCTACATACACTTTGCATTTGACGGGCCTCTCAGTATCTGAAAGTGGCTTTAACTGGTCTCATTTCAGGGGAATACACCAAGTATGAAACTGCACGTCTGGACAGAGACAGAACACCTGGAACGTACTTCCAAACATCTGAAGTAAATTTGAAGTTTTTCATTGCCAGTGTTCGAATGAGAACTGAAATATGACATCCATGTCACAGAAAACATGAAGCTCACCTTCATGATGACCAAGATGAACCTATTTCCTGATCCAGTTCTTCTTTCTGAAAACATTTTTTTTCCTACAAGAAACTTTTTTTTTTTAAACTCATTTGATTTTACTTGGTAGTCTTTATGCCTGAATGTCCTGCTTTTCTGAAGGATGGAAGTAGCCACCACGGTAACTCTCATACGAAAGCTATCCTTAAGCATTTCCTCTCCAGAACATTTGCAGCCACCTTGAACATACTCAGGGAAGCTAATTTAAAAATAGTCTTTCACTAAGAAACAACAACAAAGATAAAAATGTCTCTTTCTACAAAATGGTGCTATAAAAAGACTGAAAAATAAGCAGCAGTACCTCAAACAGATTGAAGGTCAGCTTTTCCTTAGCTACTTGACTTTTCTATCACTGAATACAAACAGCAGTGTTGGATGCCTATTTTCCACAAAGAACATATGCATTTTTAAGTATATTTGAAAGAAACCATATATGCTGGCTCAAACTAAATACAGTACTGCCAGCATTCCTTTTCCTCTGCGAGGCAAGTCATGTCGTTCGAAGCTCAGAAGTGCCAATTTAGCAAGGATCACTGTGATGCATATTTTTGGTATGCCCAGCAATCTTCTTGCTCATCGCCAGCTAGGACTGTCAGCTAAGATTTGTCATCATAAAGAGCCAAAAGATCAGTCTTAACACAATGTAACAAACATAAGACAGACCCTGCCCTTAAAAAGATTTCTGCTTTTTCACTTTATCCAAAGAATATGACATGTAAAATGTATCAAATTTAAAGATATTTCAAATAAATCTCATTTCTTCTATTCATTTCACTGTTCTACAATTTTTCAAAATTCCCAGCTAGTCATGTATTTAATGCAGCCCTTTGTCAGATTCTAATTAGCTATTCTTTTTTTCCTCTCAGTTTTCTTTTTCATTTGTTTTCCATGTCATACACATGGTCAAAACAGTCAAACCAGTCTCCTGAAGTCTGCTAAGCATTCAGTGAGATGACAATATGTGCATGACTATACATGCTCTTTCAAATTGTCAGTGTTTACTTCCTTTGGAAACTGACATGCGAAGATCATAGGCAGGAGTCCAACACCAGCCAGAATAAAAAGAAAAAAAGATTAAAAATAAAAGAAGAGTAGCCTTATAGAATCTTGAAAATGGGTTGTAAGGGCTCTTCCAATCCATGCCTCAGTTACTACCAGATGCATTTATACCCTTGTCAGTTCTGATAGTAGTTAGTTTAAGTGACTGTTTCTCAAGCTCTCCAAAGTGTACTTCTGCTCCTTATGGTAAGAAATTATCCTGGTATTTCAAATTATTTTTCCTGCTGCAGTTTATCTCTTCTGCTCTAGACCTGGATATGCTATTCTATTTGTCTTTCACAAGTTTTCTTTATTCAAAAATTGTTATTAAGCACTTTCTCCTATCCTTAATCTTTCACCTTTTTTATGTCAAGCTTTCTAGATTTTTTTCCTCCTCCTTTTCTCTACTCTGTCTCTAGTGTGTCTATACCATCTCTAGTTGGTCCACACTGATGTACACTGAAATACCTACTAAAAACTAGATACAACTGAGGCCTTATTAATGATAGCAAAGCAGAATTTCATTTCATGTGTCTTGCAAGCTATACCACAAAATATCCTAGAACATTGCTATGTGATGTATTTCAATCATGTTCAGACTGGGGCGCACTCTAACTGCCAAATTTGCTGCAGAGCAGTGTTGTGAGATGGGGTGGGAGGGGATGAGGAGGAGAATGTTAAAAAAAAAGTGGGTTTAGACGAAGACATAATAGAAAAACAAAAGAAGAGAATGATATTGATAACAATAATAATAATGATACAGATGATGCACAAATGCAACTGCTCATCACAAGCAAAAGGACAAAAAAACAACCCAAAGCCAAGTCTATTTCTGAGCAGTAATTCCACCTCCTGACAGGCTTCCCCAGTTACATACAGAGCATGACAATACATCGTAGAGAATATCCCCATGTCCAGACTGGGTCAGGTGTCCTGGCTCTGCTCTCCCAGC